>JBAMCE010000451.1:14932500-14942500 GCA_037075305.1 Drosophila kanekoi
AATGTATTAACAGGTGTTTAAGGGAATGCTTTCAACAAGAGTAATTTAACAGTAACATCATTGTTACATTTAACATTAACATAACTGTTAACAGAAGCGTAGCTATGGAGCTGTTATTAAACTAACATAAGCTTAACATTTGCTAAGTTGCCTCTGTCAGAACTTTAAGCAAAAGTTCGAAGCTTTAAAAGTAGCTTTAACCTTAAAGTAGAAAGAACACACAGCTACAAATTAAAGCACAAATGTTAATATATAGATTATATAGAAAGAGGGTGAGAGAGAGAAAGAGAGAGAGAGTTTATAGAGGCGTATGCCTAGATTGCAATCTGACTGCGACTCGTTGAAGTTTTGTGCTTTATGTAAGTTTTAATGGCGCACCATGTTGATGACGAGCACGACGAAGACGTTGAGGACTCTATGGATTTTTCGATTTAATCAAGTAGCACCCCCCGACTGCGGCCAGACCCGAGAATGGGTGAGCGGCCCGTTGCGTGTGAGGGCGTCCTTGGGTCCGAGCTGGCCGGAATGGGCAAAGAGATTGGGGTCGGTTTTATACACATGGTCTGAGGTCTGCCCCTGAGCTCGAGCCTTTAAACGCGCAGCCACATAACGTTCCAATTAATAAACGAAACGAAACGAAATTAATGTAAATCGCATTGTATATAATTTTTATAGTTGCTGCGTTTTTGTGGGCAATTAAACAGCTCGTGCCTGCGGCACCGGCCCCAAAAACTGAGCTACAATGTGCCGCAGCCAGACGAAAAGTAAGTACTTCACACAAAATGATGGGCACACAGCAGCCGAGGGGTAGTCACAGTTTTCCTGGGCTGCTGGCAAATTGAAAATTGCATAATGAGCGAGAGAATATAAAATGAAATTGCGGTTGAGATCTGGCTGCTTTCAAAAGACGCTTAACATAATGTCCACTGTTATCTTGTAGATGATGAGGAGAGGAGAAGAGATGAGGAGAAGATAAGCACAAATAATATGCCAGAGCAAAGATAAGTTTGGGATAGTTGGTTCCTTTAGCTTATTTGCTTTTAGTTCTTAAGTAAGAAACTGTTAATAACAGACTGTCAATCTTTGTCTGTAAATGAGAGTTAACAGAGAGAGCCCATGTTAGCTTGGAGCAGATCTGGCTTTAAAGCAATTTTTGTTTCCAGACACAATAAGAGTTGACATTTATGTTATTTATTCTCTCTCTCTCTCTCCCTCTCTCTCTCTCTCTCTTTCTCTCTCTCTTTCTCTTCTCTTCCTCGCTCTTTTCCTCTCTCTCATTCTCTCTCTCTCTCTCTCTCTCTTCCTCTCTCTCTCTCTCTCTCTCTCTCTCTCGCTCCCTCTCTCTCCGTCTCTTCATATATCTCGCTCTGTCCCTCTCTTTCATTCTGTTAATGCGAATCGTGGCTCATGTTAAATTCTATTGGCACTTCTGTTATAATTATGTTATAAATTTTTATGACGCAAATTTAATTCAATCTCATGAATTCGCTGGCTGAATTTTTGATTTAAAAAAATAAGAGGAACAAAAATTTAGGAATTTGATTTTAAGCCAAAATCCCAGCATTGGGAAAGTGGTCAACGGCAGAGCAAAAAAAAAAATTGATATTCATATGGCGCACAAGGCACGCCCGGCATTTTAGCAGCTATCATGGGCAAGGGGTTGAAGCGGAGTTGCGATGGTGCGGAACGGATGCAGCGAAGGGGAGGGGGGGGGACGAAGGGGGTTCACAGTGTTCCAGTTGCAGCCACAAACTCGACCCCAAATCACAGACAGTCGGTCGTGCCGCGCTTGTCAAAGAGCGAGGGGCGACTCGAAGTGCTGCACAGCACAGCGAGAGAATGCCAAAATAAAAAGAAGAAGAACGAGAAGATGAAGAAGAAGGGGGATGCGATTTGGGGCGAATCGCATCGCCAAGTGGCATGCGATGCATTTGAAAGTCACAGCCAACAGATTTCAGATAGTGCGAGCAGCATTTGCAGCCTGTGGAGGGGGACGAGTGCAAACAGGGGGGGAGGGTGGTATAAGGGGGACGCAAAGGGGTTGCAAGGGGCTTACCAGGTGTGGCAGACACGAGACATACGCCGCATAGGTCATTAACTTTGCCACAGGCAAAACAAAATCTCGTGCGTGAAACATACGAAAAAGAATTCACCCTTTTTTCACGCTTTTCAGGGGATTTTTATTTTTGCTATTTTGGTTTTCTGTTTTTTTTTCTTGGTCTGTCGTATGGGAATGCGTTTTTCTTTCTCTTTTCGCTGTGTTTTTTTTTTAGGGATCGTTTCTTGCCCTTCGTTCATTTGCAAAAAGCAATTTGATTTATTTGCAAGCGCAAAAACACGAAGCAGAAGCTGTAGACAACATGTTTTATACCTTGTGAGCATAAAGTATGTAATAAAGAGAGGCTTAACATAATTGAAAGGCATGTAAGAGAGGGCAGGGGGCAAGGTACGTGATTTATATGTATGTATATATACCCGGAGAAAGTCTTATGCTTTCCTATGCTCCAATACGAGCTCATTGAACTCGGGATCTACGCGAGCTGCAGCTATAAAACTTAATATTCTGCTCTATAACATAATTTAACTTAATTTTACTGGTGCAGGGTAGCTGCTAGTCGAGCACGCTTGTTGGGGACATGCGTTGTTTGTTGTCAGGAAACAAGGCAAACGTACTTCATATGTGGTCCAATATACATATAATTATATTGGCATTTTGCCAAAATGTTGCACACACGCACGCACACACACACACACACACACACACACACACACACAGGCACACACACACACTCACACACACACAGGCACGCACATGCCAATAGAGAAGAGCAAAAAGCTTTAAAAGTCACAGTCGACAGAGTAAAATTTTGTTAGGTGCTCCTCTTCAGTGAAGGGGGCAGCTAACGAGGGATCAGCAATGGGGTGCGGTAACGCTGGGATTGCCACGTTGACAGATGAAAATGCAACATGGAACATGTTTTCCTGATAAAGTGTGGCTCAGCTAGGATGGCAGGACAATGCACAAGGATGAAGGACGAAGACATAATCCATTTTGGAAATTACATAAGTGAAAAGAAGCGACGCGAAGGGGTAAGAGAGAGAGAGCGAGAGAGAGAGAGAGAGAGAGAGAGAGAGAGAGTCAGGGCAAGTGCTTGCAAGAGATTCTTAAAGCGCTGAAAAGTATTTCCAAAAACATTCCATTTTCACTTATGTGCATAAGAGAACTCACCTTTTCTTAACAGTCGCTATGTAGAGAAGTAAGGAAAGACACTGAGTGTGAAAGAGAGTGTGGAACAGGCAAAATGGAAATCCGAATATCGCTAAATATCAGCTTCAAGCTGTGGCACACACATACCTGCAAAGAGATGGAAAAGAGAAAGGTTAGATAAGATATAAGGCTTATGAAATGGTTTCTAAATTGAATGCCACAGTTAGTTAACATACATTGCAGCCGGGCATAGCAGCTGTTAACACGTGCTGCCTATGTAAGTTGCAAGCAACAGCGTTCTGTTAGCTTAACAGTGCTTCAATGCAGTCTATGTAAACTGCAGCTAACAGTTGCAGTCATGATATGAGCGCTGTACAAAACATATTCAAACTTTTACATACTGTTAGGTAATTACTTCTTGCTTAAATTAATTTACTTAAGCGCAGACTTTAACAGCAGCTCACACTGTTATATACTTAACAGCAGGCAGTAAGAGTAACATTCTGTTACTTTAGTAGGTTAGTGTAGATGCTAATTAGCCGCATTTAAGCATTTAATTGAGTAGCCAAGCTTACGCAAGCCATAGTTTGTTAACTCTGTTATTCGACAGCCAATACTTAACAGTAATTGAATCATGTTGTGTTGTGTTGTTTTCTCTGTTAAGACAAACAGTGTTAAGCATGTGGCTTAATATTTTGACTGCGAAACGACTTGAGCCCTCAGGCTGCTGGCTAGATGAATATTTGCAAAATTGATGAGCTAAGCGGCAAAAATGCACTGCCACGAACTGAAGATAGTTTTTCTTGTCGTCTTTCTTCGCGGCATTTTGTGCAGTTGTGCGCGGCAATATTTGCCGAGTGCTCGGGAGGGGCGAAATGCTGATGACAGGACTGAGGACTGAAAATGCTTGCAGCAGTTCCAAGAAGAAGTTCGCTTTGTGCAGAAGAGTTACGCCAACACTTGGCCCATAACAGACGGTCAACTTCAAGCTAACGGCAGCGGCAGCAGCAGCAAAGGGAGAGAGAAGTGGAACAGCAAGTAGCGTGGGGAGAAGCACAAGAACTGATGCCGCATAATGCGAAATGTTGCTGCGTGGATTTCGCGCAAAAAACTGTGGGGGAAAGCGAAAGGGAGACACAGAAATTGCATTTGGAAAAATGTTGCATATCATAAATAAATGTAAGCGCAAATAAATCAACATTGTTGACATTTGTCAGAGTTGCCACCCGGGCGGTTTTTCTTCTTCTCGCTGCTGTTGTTGTCCGCTCGTCGTGCTTGTGTGCATTTTGTGTTGTGTTTCGCTTTCAGCTTTCGGTCGTTTGCTACACCTACTCCTCGGTTATCCCTCAGCACCCCTCGACCTGACCATGCCCCAGCCACGCCCAGTTACAAATGTCAAAAGCGCGCACTTGGCTGCTGTCGCCTGTCACCGTTTCGGGTTTTGTTGTTCTTAATACCCTACACTTTATGGTTGCGGCAAGGGTATTATACAATTTCGATTGGCTTTGTTACACATGTATAACAGAAGTTAAAGAGTTACTTTGTTGAATCGATAGCACAGTTTTCGATAGTAACGATTAGTCATAAACAATATGGTCAACAGCCATAAATAATAACTATAACACAGTCATAAATAATACTGATAAAAGTCAGATATCAATAACAGTTATCGATAATATCGATAGCAGAGTCATCGATAATATCGATAGAAGAGTCATCAATAATATCGATAGCATTTGTCGATAATACTGCTAACACAGACATCGATAATATTGATAGCACTATCATCGACTATATCGTTAGCACAGTAATCGATAATATCGTTTGATAATTTTCTAAATATTAATGCTTGGAAATATTACAGCTATACATTTTGGAATCTGAGAAGAATTCAGAAAGCATCCAACTAAAATGGGGGCTAGAGCAAATTTAAAAAACATTTGTATACCCTACACTTTTTGTGGATTCATTTAATGTCAGTCGGAAATGAAACAAGACTATTGAAGGCTTTGTTTATTATTTACTATCTAACCTTAAGGAACTCGCTGCACATTACGCTGTAGCTACCGAAATTTGGTATATAGACTGTCAAATACCCTATAAATTCTAAAAATAGTTAAGCATTTCTCTCTGTGTCTTTCCTTCAAGAAAGAGTTAACTGATATTTTAGCAAAAGCAACTGATGTGTGCCATATAGGGTATCTGCTAGTCGGGCTAGGCGCAAACAACTTGTCCGTTGTTTTTAGCCAGACAAACTGCTTGAAACTGCACATTAGAGTGGCCAGAGCCAAAGAAACACTCGCTCGCTGCTGACATTCGTGTGGCAACAATAAAGTAAATGGCTTTAGCCGACAGCAACACAACAGCAGCAGCAACAGCAACTGACAACAGCAGCAACAACTGGCAACAACAACAACAACTGGCAACATTTGCTGCCACAAACAATCAACTGACTCGCTTGGGTTGGGTTTTTTGGGTGGAGTTCTTCTTCTTCTATATGCTCTATGTGAGTTGCCAGTTCATGCAAGTACGGCAAGCATATAAAAGTCTTTTCCTATTGATTGCAATGTGACATTTACAGCGACAACAACAACAACAACAACAACAGCAACAACAACAACGGCGACTGAGGACATTCTGCAAGCAGCAAAACACATTTCTGATATGAATGCTGAATTTGTGGAATTTCATTCTATTCTTATTCTTTTTCTCGTAACATTTGCGAATTCCCAGACATAATGCTGGCCCGTTTGGGGCCTGCAGTTTTTAAATAGCAGCTCAGACAATGCTCCAGACTGCAAATGGCCTCAGTTTGAAAATGCATCGAGCCAGGAACTAATGCAAATGCACTCGAGTGCATGTGCTCCAAGGAGAGAGAGAGCGAGAGAGCGGGACAGAGAGAGAGAGAGAGACGAGAGAGAGATGAGTTAAGATATGCATATGCAGAAGGCATCCATCGATGTATGTTTGTCCATCAGGAGGACAGTCTGTTCGATGAAATGTTAAAATTTGTGCAGAATTCCACTCGCAACTGTGGAAAATTGTCAAAAATTGCTTAAATGTAACATTTTTGCTGCCCTTTCGTCCATGAAGAAGAATTCCTCTTGATGAAAACTAAATTCTGTTCCCTTTACAACCGATTATTTGGTCGTAATGCTCGCCTATTTACCAAATAAGCCAAATAGATATCAAACATTAATGCCGACAATCCCCCCCCACTCCACCCCCACTCCACCCGCAGACTCGCCCCTCCAGAAGTCTTGCGTCTTGGGCTATGTTTTAATTTGGTTTGACAGCGGCGGGCCATAAACCATTTAACTGCCAAGTGCATTGCAATCGCTGGCCATAAATCAGAGGGCCATAAAAATGATATCCTGGTTGCAAGCAACAGCCAGAAAATGGCTCTAAAAATAATGCTCAGACGGACCGTGTGTGTGTGTGTGTGTGTGTGTGGGTGTGCGGCTTTCTCACGCTTTGATAATATTTAAATCGACTGATAAAAAGACACAGCCGATCGGCTTATCGCCCGCGCATTTTTGATAAGCCATAAATCAAGTGAAATGAGCCGCAAAAAGCAAACGAACGCGGAAAATGGGTGAAAAGTGAAACCGAAGAACTAACAAGCCGAAAAACTTGAATGCATAACAAATTAGCTGCAGAATTATGTGACAGCAGGTGCAACGATTGTCAACGGAACGGTGTGCGGGGGCGTATGCGTGGGCGTGGGCGTGGCACCTGCAGGTGAAAAGATCACGCTTGCGGAGCTTCTATTGCTGCTACAGATGTTGCCGTAGGAAATGTTGCTGCTGATGCAGATGTTGTTGCTGTTCTTGTAAATGTTGCTGCTGTTGCTGCTGATGTGCAGTTGTTGCTGTAGTAGTTGATGTTGCTGATGTTCTTCAAGATATTGCTGCTGTTACTTCGGACGTTATTGCCGATAGTGCTGTTGTTGCTGCATATTGTTGTTGTCGTTGCGGATCTTGTTGTTGTAGTAGCTGCCTTATATGCTGCTGCTGTTTGTTGAAGTTGTTGTTGCATATGTTGCTCATGTTGCTGCAGGTGTTGCTGCTGTTGCTGTAAATGTTGTTGTTCAATATATTGCTGTCTATAATGCTGCTGTTGATGACGATGTTGTTGCTGCTGCTGCTGCAGTTGCTTTTGTTGTTGCTGCAAATCATGCTGCAGACGCTGCTGCTGCACATTTAGATATTTTTGGTTCCGTTCCAGATGTTGTCGTTCCTTGTATCATATTGCTGCTGCTAATGTGCTGTTAATGCTGCTGCTGCTGATGCTGCTGCTGTGAATATTGCTGCAGTTATAGATGTTGCAGATGCTTTACACATTTATTGGTGCTGTTATTGTGCAGATATTGCTGTAGATTCTACTACTGTTGCTGCAGATGTTGTTGTTGTTGTCGCTGCAGATCTTTCTGTAGATATTGTTGCTGGTAGATGATGCTGATGTTTCTTAACATATTTGTGCAGCTATTTGAGTTGTTTCTGTAGATGTTGCTGTTGCTGTAAATATCGCTGCTGCAATTATGTTTTAACTGTAGTTGCTGCTGTTGCTGTAATCAAATTGTCAGCTGCTGTTGTTGCAGTTGTAACAGTTCATGGTGCTGCAGCAGTTGCTGCTGCTGCTGTTGCTGTTATTGTATATTATGCTGTTTCAACAGTTGTTGTTGCTGTTGCTAGATTTTTTTTGTTCTTACAGCTGTTACTGTTGTTGTTGCGGCTTTTGCAGTTGTTGGACCATTTTTTGCTTTAGTCGTTGGGGCTATGTTGTTGCTGTTCCCGCTTTTATGTTGCTGCTGTTGCCAACAAAGCTCTAAATGCTGTTGTTGTTGCGGCAGCTGTTGCCGCACAAATGCTGCTCATGCTGCAGCTTTTCTCTGCCTGCTGCTGTTGCTGCTGTTGTTGCTGCTGTTGCTGCTGTTGCTGTTGTTGCTGCTGTTGTTGCTGCTGTTGTTGCTGCTGCTGCTGTGCAGCTAATGAGCGCCAATTAAATGCACATTAACGTTGGAGCCGATCAATCAACGCACCAAAAGGTGGAGAGCAGTAAAACAATGGCCAACAGCGCTCTAACCTACCCTCCCCCAGTTTGCTTAAGCCAATGTCTCCCTCTCCCTCTCTCACTCTCACTTTCTATCAATAGTGCTATCTCTCTTTTACCCGGCACATTTCGTGCAGTGATTGGTGTTGTGTGCGTGCATATAAATTATGCGGAAATAATTTTTTCTTTTTTTTTATTATAATGTTCTCTGGACGTTTGCGGCGCATTGTTCTCGATTTATTTGCGTGCACTGAGCGAAAACGTTGTGCAATTCAGCATGATTTCAAATGGAAACTGCGCAAAAGTTTAAAAGATCGCCCGAAAAGTTTGCAACAACGTGTTTGCAAGAATTTTGGAATTTTTCAGAATTTTTGAGATTATTTCCAGCAGTAATTTTTATTTATTTATTCGCGTAGCTTATTTCGCTCAGTGTAGTCCTCTCTTTCAATGCACTTTTTAAGTTTCTTGCGCTTCCAAGACGTCGGCAGCCAAAAGCATGCCAAAAGTTTTTCCACATTTCTTGTTGAGCTTTCCGATTGGCTGCAAAGAGTTAAGTTCGCCCGCATTTCGCTCAGTGTACGGCTGCCTCTTAAGCTGCCTTTGGCATTTTATGACGCTGTCGGTCCCCATTTTATTGTTGAACTTAAGTAGATTATTTGTTTATTAACACAAAAGGCACTGGAACACAAACGACAGGCTCCATTCAAATATATACATATATATATATTTTTTTTTTTGGCCAAAAATAGGCAAATTTCAGGCCCGAAAATCGTACAGGCTCCGCTGGGCGTGGGGCGGCAGCAGGGTATTTATTGTTTGCCCGACTTGCTGACATTCCCATTTAATGCGCAGCAACAGCAACAACAACAAAAAAGAAAAAGAAACTCGATGGGCGTCGAGCTGGGGCGAATATGTAAATGCCATAAATCTATTAACCCGGGTCATTGTGTGTTGGTCATTGGCTTCGTCACGGCAAACGCAAAATTACAACCAAAATATAATAGAATAAAAGCGAGTGTATTCATAAAATTGAAGGGCGCGGCTCAAGTGCTTCATTTGCATTTGCATCTTCAAGTCTTTGAGCCATGCTGCATGCCATGGTCTGCTCTGGGTCAAGTGTTCGCCAAATTGCAGACGAGTGCTTTAAATGGTGCCGCAAGATCATAAAACAAAAATGGTTTTAAGGCTTGTCCAGAGCTGAACACTTGCATTAACATAAAGCATTGGCTGTTAAAGCGCTTTACAGTTCGACTGTTGGCATTAACATGAATCATCTGTTAACAGCTGCTGTTAATGACAATTGACAAAATCAGCAAACTAGAATACAGATAACAGCTAAGAGGGCAACTGTACAGCCACTTAACAGAATGTAATGCACAGGCTTAACAGCTGCTAACACGACCTTTGAATGAGCGTGCATTGTTAAAGCTGTAAAAGCTAACATAATTGCAGACTAGAACTATAAATGCTACCGCAAGATCATAAGATCATTCAAAGCTTGCCCAGAGCTGAACTCTTGCATTAACATAAAGCATTACTGTTAAAAGCGCCTAACAGTGCACTGTACAGTTCTACAGTTGCCATTAACATGGCTAAACTGTTAACAGCTGCTGATATATGAGTTTAACTGTAAAGGTACTAAACAGAGTGCAATTCACAGCCTTAACATATGTTAACATGACTTTAACAGGAGCGTGAACTCTTAATATGACAGCATAGATGCGCAAGTTAGCTATAGGC
>JBAMCE010000451.1:14947500-15360173 GCA_037075305.1 Drosophila kanekoi
AGTAATTTAGCTTCATTCAATGGATATCAAGTAGCACAGACTTGGCTAGACATTAAAACGTAGAAAAGTGACCATGGAGGACATGTACATTTAAGGTGCAAAACAAGCTCATCATTGAAGTTGAATTGGAGCCCATGGAGTACATGAAACTCTTCGTACTTAGGCCAAGCAGAGCTAGGTGCAAGCCAGGTGAAACATGGGCAGGTGAGGCTGTAAACAAGTGAACATGAAGGACGCGCGTTTCTAGCGGACCAGAGCGAGATTAAGGGATTTCCATGCGAATGGGAGGAGCATACTCTACTAACAAGTGCGAAGGGTGGACGGATTGAAATGATTAAAGTAACCATGGAGGTGTTATGCGTGTAAAACCTATTAAAGTGACCATGGAGGACTGGGAGAAAGGAGCCGCAAATTAAACATGAGCTCGAACGGAGCACGAATAAGATCTCTGGATCAGCAGCTGCTGTGCACAGTTTTACAGGGTATTTGCGGGTTCGGTTGCGATGGACGAGTGTTTGCTGATGCCTGATTATCGGGCATAACAAACTGGCATAGCAAACAAACAAAACGGAATCAACGATAAATCGAAACCGCAGCGAAATGAGCTCGTGAAATAGCTGGAAAAATAAACGTGAAAATCTGCACGAAAATAATCTCGCATA
This sequence comes from Drosophila kanekoi, assembly GCA_037075305.1. Lineage (NCBI taxonomy): Eukaryota > Metazoa > Arthropoda > Insecta > Diptera > Drosophilidae > Drosophila > Drosophila kanekoi. Next base: position 14,948,163 of record JBAMCE010000451.1, read on the forward strand.
TTTTTGCCCAGACCATGCGAAAATCACGCCAAACAAATAAATAATTGTTGCAATTGTTGCTGTCGCAATTATTCACATTTGAATTGCTTAATTTGCGATTTGCGATTGAGGTGAATGCGCGCTTTTTGCCCCGACCTGACCTGAATGAATGTTGAATGAGGCACTTGAATGGCATCGATGATAAGCACATTCCCGTGCTCTTTTTGATATGCAATCCGTTCAAAAAGGTTGAGTAGCAACAACCACAACAACAACAACAACTTGGCCTAGTTATTAACTGGAAAATAACAAAATGATAATGTGCGGGCCAATCATGGCAAAGCAGCGAGTATGGCAGCTCTGACAGCAGAGGTACGCGAGTAACCGTGATATTTTATTGATTTATTCTATTACCGAATTTATGTGTGCACCGATTAGCCTAGCGCGATGCTAAGACCCCAACAAAGCCCGTAAACGAGGCATCGAATAAGAAGTAACGAGTAACAAGTAACGAGTAGCGAGTAAATATAACGAGTAGCCGACGAAAAGCCGACGCAACGAGAATGCTGAGCTGAAAGTATGATTAACAGAACAAATCTAGCGAGTGAGAGCTTTACAACTACATTAACGAGTAGTTTAATATAACGAGTAGAATTTTGGCAAAGGTTAACAGGGAGAAGGTACGAGGGTTAACTGGGATTGCCAAAGTCGAGCAGCGAGGCATATCAATGGAAGGCTTGATATTTAAGTAAAAGCAGAAAGATTCAAGTTGCAAAGAGGCATAATAAGTAAAAGTACCTAAATGTAACGAGTTGAGAGCCCAACAGCGAGTAGATTCAAGTACAAGTATAATATTGTAAAAGACCAACAGCGAGAAGGTTCAAGTTAGAGCTTGACAGTTACAGTTACGGGTATATGAAAGCACCGAGTATAATGTTGCTAAGGCCCAACAACAAGAGGATAACAAGTAGAAGCTTGACAAGTTATAGTAAAGTCTAAAGTAAAAGTACTTAAATGTAACGAGTTGAAAGCCCAACAGCGAGAAGGTTCAACTTAGAGCTTGACAGCTATAGTTACGAGTATATAAAAGTAACGAGTATAATGTTGCTAAGGCCCAACAACAAGAGGATAACAAGTAGGAGCTAGACAAGTTAGAGTAAAGTCTAAAGTAAAAGTACTTAAATGTAACGAGTTGAGAGCCCAACAGCGAGAAGATTCAAGTACAAGTATAATATTGTAAAAGACCAACATCGAGAAGGTTCAAGTTAGAGCTTGACAGCTACAGTTACGGGTATATGAAAGCACCGAGTATAATGTTGCTTAGGCCCAACAACAAGAGGATAACAAGTTGAAGCTCGACAAGTTATAGTAAAGTCTAAAGTAAAAGTACTTAAATGTAACGAGTTGAGAGCTCAACAGCGAGAAGATTCAAGTACAAGTAATATTATTGTAAAAGACCAACAGCGAGAAGGTTCAACTTAGAGCTTGACAGCTATAGTTACGAGTATATGAAAGTACCGAGTATAAGGCCCAACAACAAGAGGATAACAAGAAGAAGCTCGACAAGTTATAGTAAAGTCTAAAGTAAAAGTACTTAAATGTAACGAGTTGAGAGCCCAACAGCGAGAAGATTGAAGTTAGAACTTGACAGCTATAGTAACGAGTATATAAAAGTATCGAGTATAATGTTGCTCCTTAGCTGGTACGACCTTCAACAACAAGAGGATAACAAGTAGAAGGGACGAGTAAAATGTTGCCAAGGCCCAACAACAAAGTGAAAGAGTCAGCATTGAATGACGTGTATAAAATCTGCATAAGCCACTCAAGAGGCAGCCACATAGATGCATTGATGAGTGGTTCTCCAGGCTGGAAAGTGCCAAAAGTGCAACAATGAGTACAGCGTGTCCCAGTTATAAGTAAATTGAAGATGAAAATGTGAGCTCAAAGCATTGCTGACAAATCGAATTGCAGCGAATTGGAAAACGAATCAAATTGCCGGCAGCTCGATGATTCATGTCAGCTATTATTGAGTGCAATGTGAATGCGATGCGATTATCGTGTTTTTTTTTTTGCTTTCTGTTTTTATTTTTATTTGCTTATTTTTCGGCACTTGAAAATTGACGTCAACAAAAGCTGATGAAAATTCTTTTCCGCAGTGCATATCAAATTGCGATTTTCCCAACAATAACAAAAACAACAGCCAGAAAGAGCTCTGCTATAAGCTACCATAAAGAGAACTAAGTAAAATTATAAAAGTTTTTGCTGACGCTCGCCGCTGCTAATGCATCCAAATACCCTGGCCCAATGTCCCGACCCGCCCCGCTCCGCCCCGTTGCCCCTTCAGTTATCCAAAACTTAATTAAAACTCTCGCCTCATAGCGTTGAAAATTTGCCGAAATGTGAAAAAAATTGCATCGCATAAAAATGCTAATAAATGCGTGGAAGCGCATTTGCCCAAAAACTCAAGACGAACCAAGACGAGCGGGGAGGCTAGGTGGGCATGGATAGCAGGTGGGAAGGGGAAGGCGGAGGGGTCGAAGTTGTGCCTGTGGCCAGGTAAGCTGCAAACTGCAGCTGCTGCCACAATGCGAGAGGCTTGCCCAAAAAAAAGTGTATATAAGCAAGAGCTTAAAGCTGGCAAAGGGTAAGAGGCAACGGGGTTGCAAGGAGGTTTGCAAGGCAGTTTGCAAGGCGCTTGCAGGGCTGGGGGAGCAGCTTCGATTGCCAGCGATTTGGACGATTGTGCACGTAACATGAAATTAAGTAAAATACACGAATTACATTTGCACTTTGCGTGCCATGCGCCATTTGTTGCAAACGTGACAATCGCCTCGCCAAACGCCGCCGCAGTCGCAGTCGCAGTCACAGTCGCAGTCACAGTTACAGTCACACTTGACGCTCGGTCACGCCCAGCAGCGCCCACAATTGGCCATTTCATATTTCACGTTCACGAAAAATAATAAAAAGATGAGGCACTTGTCACTCGCTGAATGCCTTAAAATGTAGCAAGAAGTGTCGCAGCGCAGGCATTGACCCACTTCTACTGCAACTGCAACTGCAACTGCAGTATCAGGAGCAGCAGCAGCAGCAGCAGCACTTACTGCAATGGGCTCTACGAGCCTGGTGTCTACAATCACGATGCTCATCTATTTGCCATTTCAATTGCACCACAGATAGCTGTGGCAACTGAATTGCTTGCCGTAACGTAAGCGATATGTGAGTTCGCAGTAAATGCTCAGACAAGCATGGCTGGTAAAGTAACGAGAGCATGCAGAAGGAGACTGTGAAAATAGCGAGCAATAAGTTGAAATGAAAAAGCGACGAGTACATCAGGGAATAACGGGTAAAAGGACGACGACGAAAGGCAGCGAGTAAATACAAGTAACGAATAACAAGATGTTAACATAGTTAAACAGCGAGTAAATGCAAGTGACGAGTAGCTAGATGTTAACATAGGTAAACAGCGAGTAAGTGCAAGTAACGAGTGACAGCATGTTATCACAGCTGGGTAACGAGTAAATGCAAGTTACGAGTAGCAGTATTTTAAACAACGAGTAAATTCAAGTAACGAAGAACAGAATTTTAAAATAGTAAAGCAGCGAGTAAATGCAAGTGACGAGTAGCTAGATGTTAACATAGGTAAACAGCGAGTAAATGCAAGTAACGAGTGGCTGCATGTTACCAGAGCTAGGTAACGAGTATATACAAGTAACGAGTAGCAGAGTAAATGCAAGTGACGAGTAGCAAGATGTTAACATAGGTAAACAGCAAGTAAATGCAAGTAACGAGTGGCAGCATGTTACCAGAGTTAGGTAACGAGTATATACAAGTAACGAGTAGTAGAATGTTAAACAATGAGTAAATTCAAGTAACGAGTAGCAGCATGTTAACGTATCGAGAGTAACGAAGAGCAGAATGTTTAAATAGTAAAGCAGCGAGTGCATTTTGGTAACAAACAAGAAATCGTTGTATTCACTGTATTCGTTGTATTCGACAGTAATAAAATGCTACAATGCCTGAAAGCCACTGTAACGAGTAATAAATGAAAATAGCGAGTGCTTGCGCGTTCGCAGCCTAAGAGACGAACGTTATGTGAGAATCGAGGCGTTCAACGACCTGGGCTGTTGCCAGACCAGATAATTAGCTGCGACAACCGAAAACAAAGTCTAGGAGTAACATTTAAAGTTTTCTCTTAATCCAACATCTCTTCAGAAATTACAGACTTTCTTAATCAAAATGCTGCCTGTGTGCATAAACATATGCATAATTCTCCATATCATAAGCGAAGTTTGAGGTGGTGGCAAAAAACTTTCAGCAAAGTTTTTCACATTTAACTTCTTATGAGCCGCACTTGGAGACGAGCCGTGAAACGCTTCAGTTTTTGATAGAAAACTTGCCAATTGTTTAACGGCAAAAGTGTTGAGTGTGTTTAAATCAAGTCTACAAATCGCTACCGAAGCGCGACAATTAAAACTATCCGTTCGAATTTGTGAAGCATGAAGCGAATCTTTAACTTGGCAGACTTGATAGACTATTTAAAATCAAATGAATCGTTTGTTAGTCTGTTTAGCGAACTTGGCATCTCGCTATCGAAAGATCCGAGATATGCTAAGCAAAAAACTGTACTTTAAGATCGATATATATCGATTTCAATCGGAATCGGTGCCAGTTATCGATGATGCAAGCGTCAATAGAAGTGCAGCAACAAGGCTCAGACCGAGGGCAGGGCTTATGGAGCTGAATAGCAAAGTTAACGAACCGAAGCCTAAGGCGAGGCACAGGTTCGAACCCGCGACCGAACCACCGCAGCCTCTGCTCAGGCCTGCAGTCCAGGCAATATTTGCTTTCCTTTTTTTTTTCTCTTTTCATTTCTGCAAACGTCATGTAATAAACGATATTTATGCGTAGTTTGTGTGTAGTGTGGTCCATTAATAACTGGCCGCTGTGTGCGGTTGTGTGTGTGTGTGTGTGTGTATGTGGGCTCAGGTAACGAGAAGCTGTTGCAAAATGGCAGCTGCAACACTGGCGCCAGTGTTGTATAACGATTACATATGCCAGCGCGGCGCCGGAAACTATGCAACGCAGAAAAATATTAATTAAAAATACAACGCAAAACAACGAGAACGAAAGGCGTCGGCAAGCTGTGTGTGTGTGTGCGTGTGTGTGGGTGTGGTTGTAGGTGTGTGGGTGTAGGTGTGTGCGACTGGGTGTGTGTGGATGTGTGTATGTGTGTATGTGTGCGGGCGTGTGCGAGGGATTTGGTCCGTAATGCCAGGCAATGGAAACGATAAACGGCAACAGAGGAGCGGTTGCACAGGGGCGGGCAAATAAGAGGGGCTTGTGCTGGCGGCAGAGGGGCACAGATAAGAGCTAGAGGTTGGGGAAGTTGCGAGGAGGTGGAGGGGGCGTGGTTAGGGGTGCGGTGCGGCCAGGCACTAAGTAACCAGCTAGCAGCAAAAGCTCTTGCAATGAATGAGAATGTACATTGTTAGCTGTATTTAATTAAAACCCGGCAAGGAGCAGGCAGCAATACACAACCAACTAACACACACACACACACCTACACAAAACCAACTAACTAACACACACACACACACACATGGTCACACACAACCAAGGCACACACACGCACACAGTTGATGATGGTGTTAAAAATAAGATAAAATATGCATAAAAGATGACTAAAGCGCATGAGTTGCGACTAGTGCAGGCAGCCCACAATAGCCACGCCCACTTTACACTGTCCATCTGTGATTGGCATCTTTGGTTCAGTGTCCAAAATGCTGCAGCTAATCAACTGCTCATCTGGTTGTGTTTGGCTTGCGGCTAAAGCCAACAACCGACTCATTACTTCTGGGCAAGTCTGGGCAAAATTCTTTGTAGATTTCTGCCACAGACTTGAAAGCTGTGAAAATGTTTCAAAATGTTCTTAAAAGTTAAGTAAATGATGTGCGAGCTTAAGCTTAAATTACTTGAAGTTTGCTTAGGATATCTCCCAAGTAAAGGTTTGTTTGCAGAGCCCAGTTTTGGGTATATGGCCAGAAAACTGAAAGAGTTCGGCTATAAGAGGGCAGTTTAATAGATGGGACTGTCTAGAGTTGACTAGGTTTATGTTGAAGGAAAAGCGAGCGTTTCTTAATTCGATTTTCTATGGTATTTGCAGATGTTACTCTACACATATATAAAGCTGTAAGTATGCGTATTATCTCAAGATCTATTGACTTGCGATATTATTTGATTCCTGCCACTTAAAGCAGACCCTGTATCAAGTTCTAGCGTGTATCCTCGAAAGGAGTTAGGTTAGTCTAAGACTCATTTCTTACTTCCTAAGACTGCATTTCAATGTTAATGCATTGAACTTGAAAATAGTATTGGAATAGGATATTTCATATTGGAGGATATTGCGGTTCGAACTCGTATCTCAAGTTGATTTTGATTTCATTACACTTCTTTAAGCTTATGTACTTCTACAGGGTATGTGCGCGTCGTGCATTTGCTGCAGTTTCTTCTTAAGCAAAGTGCATGCAGAGGCACGTTTCAGCGAGTCTCTCTCTCTCTGCCCTCTCTCTGCCCTCTCTCTGCCCTCTCTCTGAGTCACTTTGTACGTGTCTTTGCTGTGTACAGGTATATAAATGTGCGTTTGTGTGCGTGTGTATCTGTGCGTGTGTATCTGTGCGTATGTGCGTCGGTCTCTGGCTCAATGGCATGCCAAAAATGTGCTCGGCTCACGTGAATGCTGTCGATTTATGTCATTTTAATGGAGCAACGCTTAGTGCTCCGAGGCGGGCTACCGGGCTCTATAGAGAACAAGAGGAATGAGACGAGGGAGGGGCTGGGGGCTGGGGAATGGGAGCTGGGGGCACATATGTAGCCTTGAGCAGGCGCTGCTGCTCGTGTGTGTTTTGTGCGTGTGTTTTTTATGAGTATTTTTTTATCATTTCCATTTTCCATTTCCCCACCAATTTCCATTTAAGACACAATTCTAATAAGCGCCAAAGACAGCAGCAACAACAAGAACAATAAAATAAAATAAAAACAAAATAATAATAAAATATACGAGCGAATGCGGGCGTAAAAGGGGGCGCCGGCGAGTGCCTGGGCTGTGACATATTTTCATTAAAAAAGCGGCATCTGAAGAAAGCTGCAACAAATCGAAGTGCAGGATAAAGCATTTCTGAGTCTGACGGAAGAAAAAGTCCTATGAGAGCTATACGATCTATTCGAATACAGAAAAGTATTTTATCAACTGAACCTATGTGGGAGGTATTTGACGTTGGGCAGAAATATGCATACTTCTTGAGGCTTAAAGCAGCATTTGTACCAACATTTGAGGGCCTGAGTTCATAGAAGTCAAATGTTGAGACAGTTCTAGTCGAAAGTGTGAAGTAAAGGGGACCGAAAGGGGACCCAACTGGGATCCAACAAGGACCTAACTTGAACCTAACTGGGACCTAACTGGGATCTAACTTTTACCTCACTTGTACTTAACTTGTACTTAACTGGGAGCAAACTTGTACCTAACTGGGACCTAACATGTACCTTACGTGTACCTAACTGGGAGCTAACTTGTACCTAACTGGGACCTAACGTGTACCTAACTGGGACCTAACGTGTACCTAACTGGGACCTAACTTGTACCTTACTTCTACCTAACTGAGAGCTAACTGGGAGCCAACTTGTACCTAACTGGGACCAAACTTGTACCTTACGTGTACCTAACTGGGAGCTAACTTGTACCTAACTGGGACCTAACGTGTACCTAACTGGGACCTTACTTGTACCTAACTGGGACCTAACTTGTACCTTACTTATACCTAACTGAGAGTTAACTGAGAGCCAACTTGTACCTAACTGGGACCTAACTTGGACCTTACGTGTACCTAACTGGGACCTAACTTGTACCTTACTTATATCTAACTGAGAGCTAACTTGGAGCTAACTTGTATCTATTTGGGACCTAACAGGGAGCTAACTTGTACCTAACTAGGACCAAAGTAGGATAAAACAGGGACAAAAGTGGGACCTAACTGGTACCTAAATGGGGCTCGTTATGGCAGGGTTTGATGAAGAGATATTAGAAGAAAATAACACAGAAAAACCGACAAAAACACGAATTTCGATATGGGATATATATATATATACAACAATAACCAACCCGAGGTTGTGAACAAAAACTTAATTTGCAAGCAATAAATACTTCTTGGAATCGTTTTGAGCCTTTAAAACTTTCTTTTTTCAGTTTGTTGTCTGTGAAAAACGAAGAGAACTTTTTCGGAGCAAACAAAAGCATTTCAAATTGATGCAGCTGAACTTTAAGCTTTAATCTTAAACGCAAACTATTTAAACGCGAAAGCCGAAACGCGCGGAAACAAAAAACCCAACCCAACAGAAAAAAAAAAACTGTTAATATTGCAAATTTTGGTGGAATAAAAATAAAATAAACAGAAGAAGAAGCAAAATAAAAGTTCGCTTAACTTTTAATGCGTGTTCTTAATTATTTTTACCACAGCCAGATGAATATATTCGCATATGCGTGTAACTAGATCCAGGCCCGGGCCCGGACCCGGGGCAATGGTAGAAATAATGAAATGAAACGCGAAACCATTTCAAAAAGCCGGAAATATTTTTCGTGATTTTTAACATGCATGTCAGGCGGGGCATTGTGTGCATTGTGGTGAGCTATTGTTATGCAATGCGTAATATATGCAAGGGAATTCTTTTTGTTTATCCGGAAACCAAATACTTAGTTTATTAGTTTCAGCAAGTGCTCAGGCTCAGGGATTAGCATATTGCTGCATTGAAATGCTTTGACATAGAGTCCTACGATAGGCTAAACATGAACTCTGCCTGGAGCTTGAGGAGTAGGAGGCTTGAAGCAAGTCCCAAGTCTGTCTGGCTTCGATATCTTTAACGTTTTTTATGGACTTCTTCTTAAACTCTTCAAGTCGCAAGCTCAAACACTTAGAAAGGAACGAATGCTGCGAGTTGAACCAGCTACTTTTCCTTGGGTTTGCCTAAAACTCTAAACTGACTTGTAAACGGATGCAGGGTATTTGTTAGTTTGTCACAACTGAAACTCATTTGCCTCTGTGTGTGTGTGTTTTCGCGTGTGAAATGATATTTGCCACACACACACACACACACACACACACACACACACACACACACACACACACACAACTGTTATTTATTATTACGATGCTTTTTTTTATTACTTAACAACTCCGATGTTGGTAGATTGTTGTGGCTGTTGCTGTTGTTGTTATCGAAAAACAACAACTGCATAAAACAACATATAAATCAATTTAATTAAATGCTGTTCAACATTTTTTGCCCGCTGCCCAACATAAATGTTGGCAAAAAATATGGAAATGCGTGGCGTGCACGACGTGCAGATGCCCTGTATGAAAGAAATCTTCAAAATGGAGGGATAATATCGATGGGAATAAGTATAGCAGAGATTGGGAATGCATCTTAACAAGTGAATAATAATATATATTCGATTGTAATATCTGTTCTATTGCGAGTATTCGAAACATTTGAAAACTTTATCTGTTCGGATAGGGGAGGAGCCCCTTCTCAAATGTCGAGTGATATGAGTACTATGGGATTGTTTACTAACTGAGATGGTTGCAACTATCTGTTATAGGTTCATGAAATACCCTGTTTCCTTCTTTTATTTTAACTTTGTACACCCTGTACCCATGCAAAAAAGGGTAGAGAGAGTACAATGGTGCATGGCTATATGAATGTAACAGGCAGAAGTAGAAGTAACTTTTGCCTCAATTCCATCTAGCCTTCTTCATTCGTTATATGCCTATTCGAATGCCTAAATGCGTCTGTCGAAATACTCAAAAGGTGAGTCTATCAATCTGCTCGCAAGTATTGAACATCACAGAAGCCAGAAAGTGAACATTTTCAGATATTTTCTTTTGCATAGAGCATCATTTTCTTTTCAAATCGATATATATCGATTTTGAGTGTTAGATTCTTAGGCATAACTCGAGAACTTTGACTGTTAGTTATGCCAAACTTTATATACAGTATGTTCTTGAAATGGAATACAGAATTGTGGATTCTTTCACTTATTCGGGAAGTTGCCCATGCTCAGCCCAATGTGGCCAAAATGGCTTTGGCATATTCCATGTGGATCATATGCTTCTCGAGTTAGTATAGAATTAACCTAATCAATCACATATAGTGTGAGGTAAGAGGAAGAAGAGAGTCGGCCGCAACATGTGGAATGCATGCATGGAAGCCGGCTTGAATACTCAGAGCAGCTTCTGCTGAGCTAGCCGTTATCCATCAATTACAGGGTATATAGAGAATGCATGAATATTATAAATAAAATGCATTCAATAATTTTATTTAGTCGTTAACGTGCCAAACGGTCAATGTAACCGTATCTACAACAGTTGCTGCATCTGCATCAGCATCAGCATCAGCATCAGCTTTGCAAATACATCTGCACACATATACAGATATACATATATATAGACACATGTATGTATGTATGTATGTGTATTGGCACTCGTGTGAATTACTGTGGATTTTATTGGCCTCGACTGGTGTCGATTTCAATGTGCGTGCATTTAATTGAATGCATTTATTGGCGCATTACGCATTTATTTAATTGCATTAATGCGCACGGCATTTTTGGCCATTGATTTGCATTTGGCCACGTTGCGGCCACGCCCACCCACACGGAACGGCCCATTGGTAATTGCATCTGGCCGAAAATCTAAACATAATTTCAATTTCGGGCCAAGTTACCGGCAATTGCATTTGCTGCTTGCACTCAACACCACTTAAAATTATTTATTCAGTTACCGATCCGATTTCGCCATTTGCCTGAATACCAAATGTACAGTGAGGCCTCGTTAAGGCGGCCGCTTAAGCTGTTGACTGTCAAATCAAATTGTTACGCACCTGCAAGTAAATAAATGGAGAAATTTCAATTAAAATGCGGCTGGGCAAATGGTTAAATAGCTAAGGAGAGTATGAGAGAGCGATGGAGAGAGTATATCTATATGTCGGACCAGAGTTTTGTCCATAATCACAAAGTGTTCTCTTTGAAGCACGCCCGCTCACTGTGAATGGTAAGATATTCCGCACTACTCGTACTCTTCTCATTCAACGTTCCTTTGTGTCCTTTCGTTCTGTCAGTGAACACTCAACACTGACTCCTAAACTGAACGCTACCCAACACTATCTTCTTTGCCTAACACCATGCTTCCAGCAGCAATCCTTATACAAGTAAGAAGAGTTCAATCGAACTCTTTGTTTATAACTTTGTTTATAACTTATAACGAGAGAGTGAGTGAGAGGGGGAGAGAGAGAGAGAGCAAAAGAGTGAGCGAGAGAGTGAGAGGGGGAGAGGTAAGGGAGAGAGATAGAGAGAGAGAGATAGAGAGAGAGAGAGAGAGAGAGAGAGAGAGAGAGAGAGAGAGAAAAAAGAGAGAGATAAAAGAAGCTTATTTATTTCAACTTTCCTGCAAAAAGCACGTAAAACAACTGCATTTGTTCCGCTTCCAAGTGGAACCTCTCATTCGATCTTCGATCTCATTCGATCTTAAGCCTTTAAAACCTTTCCCTACTCTCCGCAATTAACAATCAATTATCTTGATTTTTATGCCCTAGTTGAGTCCTTAAAAGTTCATAAAAATCGCAGAAGAAACACAAAAGTTATTTGGAAATCAATTTTTCAGCTGAGCCAAAAGGCAGACAAGATTTGAGCTGGCATACAATGCATTTATTTAAATATATCCCATTTATAATCAAAAATATCATTTATATTAATCAATTAACAATCAGAAGGAGAGTGCTGAACGTGCATTCAAAGGGTTTTGTCCTGAGTCCAAGCCAAGTTCAAGTTCGGTTCGGTTCGGCGCTCAACTCGGAATCTATTTGAGCTTCATTTGTTATGTACGTACGGGCATTAATCCCTGTTCGGTTTTTTTCATATTTCATTCAAAATCAAATAAGCATAACTAACTTGGCAATGTCTAACAACAAATACCTTCCACATGGCAACAAGGTAAGAAACTACATGCTACAAACTATTTCTGGGCCCAGATCAAACCCTGGCATAGATCATTTGCGGTAGTTGTTTGTGATTTGAAGGCTTAATTACAAAAATTGTTTAATTCGATTTGAAGTTCTTGGGCAAACACTCGAAACACTCGCCTAACGTGCTTGATATTAAATTATGGAAATTAATTTAATTGAAAATTTTTGCACAATGGGCAAACAATCAAACCAAAGGCAAAGCCAGAGAGTCAAAGGCAAAGGCAAAGGCAAGGGCAGTGCGTTGTGCAAATATTAAACCTTTAAATATTGATGGCCAATAAATAAAGTAATAACCCAGCCAAGCACCTGCCACCCACAACACCACACACACACACACGCACACACACGCGGCGATATTGAGGCCAAGATTCGCGCGCCGCGAACCTTTCCGCTGCCCAAAAAGTGGCTGTAAATAACGCTTTATGCAGCTGCCTGCCAAACAAACAAAAAAGTAAATAATAAATAAAAAATAAAATGTAGCAAGTCAGTGTGCTGCAGTCGGGCGTGCTCGACTTCCAGTTGCCCTAGCCGAAAAGAAAACCAACCCAAACTTTGCTTCCGGCCAAGGCTTTCCAACTGAACTCAGCCGTAGATGAATTCGTTATAGTTATATCTTAATATCATATTTTCTTTGCCTGTTACATAATTGCTCAGAGATACATTTGACCCCGTTTGCACATTTCCAATGCGAACAGGGCATGATAAAATCAAGGAGCGCCAACAAAGAGACAAAAACAAATTTATTGCAACCGCAGAAATTAATTTAAATAACCTCTTTGCAACGTTGTTGTGCCTTGTGCCTTGTGCATTGTTGTTGTTGCTCTTGACAAAATTGTAAAAAACTGAGGCTGAGGCGCAGCCAACTCACACACACACACACACACACACACACACACACACACACGCACACACACACAGGCAGTGTGGGGTTCAGAGGGCAGGCCGCTTCTTAGATAAGGCCCCGCCCGTTGGCCCACGCGAAAGTGCGCCTGCAACTTCCATCGTGCTCGTATTGGGAATTGCCCATAAATAAAGCACAAAAATTACATAAATAATACAAAATTATGGGCGAACGCGGCGCCAGCAAGTGGACAGCGCCGCTGTCAAAGGCTGTCGATAAAGCACAGCGCATAAGAAGAAGCAGAAGGAGCTCTTGAAGTCGTCTAGTTCGATATTGAGTGTTAAGAGGCAACACTTTGCAGCAAGTTGGCAGCTTTGGCAGCAGAAAGACGCCTAATAAATAACACTCAAGGCTTAAAAGCCGTGTGTAATATGGCAAGAGTGCGAATTTGCAATAGGTTGGCAGCACTTTGAAAGCATTTAGCAAGTTGGCAGTCTGCAAAATGCATAGCCAAAAAGCTAAGCAGCACAGAAGAGACAGCAATTACTTCTCTAGATGACTTCTGCAGCCAGCGCTGCCAACTTGTTAAGAAAGTAAATGCAGTCTTTAGATCACAGTTATCAAGTTATCACAGTTATCGATCTTGCAAATGAATTCCTTGCCGTTTTGAGCTGAGCATGGGCAGCTATCCAAATAAGTGAAACTATGTACAAGCGGTATGCTATACCAAAAGATACATAAGAAGTTTGGCATAACTTGCAGAATAAGTTCTCGAGTTATGCTGAACCAAAACTGATAATCGATATTTATCGATTTGATGCGAATGTGATGTGATATCGATCATATTGGATATGCACATCTTGCGTTTAGCATAGAAGAGTAAGAAATTCAAAATGAAAGCCTCAATCTCTCAGTTTGCCGAGATGGAGGACAAACGGACAGATTAGAATGGACTCGGCTGTTATTGCTGAACAGGTTGGCAGCACCTGCAGTAGATCAAGCAAGCTGGCAGCTTTTGCAGCAACATAACCAAAGAGAATTCAACTAGAAAAGATTTCGTAGCAGGTGGGCAGCCCCAGCTTAGAAGGCAAGGACCCAGCAAGCCATCGCAACTAGCGTTTAAGCAGAGTTGGCAGCGCGTAAAGTGAGCTGCGTTGCCTGACCGCAGGTTGTTTACCAAACGTGTTGCTCACTTTGGAAATATATAAATAAATGTTGTTGTTGTTGAACATTCGTTGAACATTCGCATTTGCGGAGTGTGGGGAAACTCCTCAAGTTGACTTCAGCTTATAATTTCTTAAGATTTCCCTTTGATGTTGAGTTCTTTCTGTGTGATGTTATCTTTTGTTTTAAATATGGTATTTTGTACAACTCTTTCTTGTGAAATTTCCAGCTTGCCTTTCTATATTTATTTCCTCTGCTCGTTCTGCTGCTTGCGGGCAAGTTTATTGCAAAGTTTCTCAACTTTGTGCTCGCGGCCATCTGTCAGATTTCTGTGGAAGAGAATATTTTTACGGCTGCCCTTTAACTGCGCACACACAGACACGAGCGCGTTATGTATCAACATTTTATTACGAAATTTTTCTGTCAACAATTCCAAAAAAAGCGGCCATTAAACCGACAGGCTATCTACCCTCCACTCCGCCATAATTTGCCTTTATTCCACGAGTCACATTCACAACGGGCTTCGCATTTAACCGTGTTGTGCCTCACTTGTCACTTGTCATTTATCCGATGGGCATACACAAAGTGCCAAAAAAAAAATATATGGCCCGATACAAATGCTACAAAGAATCAAATAGCAGCTGATTTCATGAGCTCTGCCCGACTCGCAGTTACCCTGCAAACAGATTTGTTGCGTAAAGCGCTTCAATCTTCTGTCGGATTGTGCAAGTTTGTACAGGGTATACATGCAGCCGCATACCAACATGGCATGTATACCTGCCGAGCACTTCGAGCACATTTGCAACATTCTGCGTGTTCTAGCTAGTCTATATGCCCAGACTAGGTTTTACAGGGTATATGCGCAGTCTACAGTCGTGGAGTCTACAGGGTATACATGCAGCCGCATACCAACATGGCCTGTATACCTGCCGAGCACATTTGCCACATTCTGCGTGCTCTTGCTAGTCTAAATGCCCAGACTAGGCTTTACAGGGTATATGCGCATGAAAAACTCACGTGGAAACTCAGCTGCCATTTGCTGGGCCAGGCAAGGCTCGGCTTGATACTTAGCTGGATCAATATACATATTACAGATTGTGTATAGGTATGTATGTATTTGTTGGCAAGTAAATTGAAGTGTATACACTTAAGCGCAGGGCGTCAAGAGCCAAGAAAATCTGTTGTCTTAACGTATAATAAATCAGCCGCAAAATTTCAATGCTAATACAAGCGGCCCGGCCACAGCCACAGCCACAGCTCGGGCCTGAATAAAATCTAAGCTACCCCACCTGGCCGTAGGCTGTTTGAGTTCTATTCAAATTCATGGGCCTAGGCGCCGTTTGAGTGGGCCAAATCAAATATGCCGCACTTCAGCTGCCACTCAGGCAATGCCTCAATCAATCAATCAAAGCCAACAGATGCTATCGGCTGTCGTCCTGCCTCCTGCCTGCCTCTCGACTGTTGCCAGAGAGACAGAGAGAGAGAGGGAGGGAGAGGGCTCGCTTTTTGGCCGCCGTGTTGTTGGCTAATTAAATACGCTCATAAATTCAAAAGCCAGTGCTCCGCACCGCAGCAGCCTGCCACGCCCCCCCCCCCCCCTCGTCTTTCTAGCTATCATCCATGTCCACAGAAAAGGCCAATCCAAAATGGTTTCGCATTTCTTCTGTTTGACTTAAGCGGCTCAAAGCGAGCTCCACCCGCCGCACCACCACCAACAAATCCATGGCAAGTGGCTAGTCTTAAGTGTGGCAGCGGCTGGCTGCAAGAGCTCGGGGTCGGGTCGGGTCGGTTCGGGTCGGGGCGGGGGCTTGTTGGTTGCGACAAAATCGGTTTCCATTCAAAGTGCCGGGCAAACAATATGCTTGCATCTCGCAAAAATCATTGAATACACGTATTTGCCACCCTGGTTTTTGCTCTTCTTGTTTTGGTATTTAGTAGTATTTCTTATTGCAGCTTATGCTGGGCGCAAACGATGCGGCCCGGCCCCAAGTCAGGGTCGCAGGTCGCATTCTTGAGCCCGTTATTGTCGTCGTCGCGCTGATTGAATGCCGAGCGGCTTACAGTGCAATTGAAATGATTTTTTCTCTTCCTTTTCTTTAACCGAATACCCTATAAGCCGCCTTCTACAAAATGGCTGGCATAGTAGAAGAGATAAAGCTGCAATTCCAGTCTAAGAAACTATTCAAAGTACAGATTGTAACAAGGCTGTTCCGCATTTCATTTCCGCACTTCGAGATATAAAACCCTCTACAAGCGCATACAAGTTAGGAAATTTTCGTCTGAATTTGAACTAGCAACTTCTCCCCAGCTGGTGCGACGTTCAGCATTCTGACTCGGACACACAACTTTGAACCCGTCTTTGTGCTCCCTGTCGAACCTTAAGAAAACTTTTGTATCTACTGCATTTCATATTGTATATGTATATGCCAAGAATCATTCAGTTGGTCTTTTATATATATATGAGGTTAAGTGAACCCTTTATCAAAACACTTTTCAGTTATTTATGTCTTGTCCTGCAATGAGCTTCGATTCGATTGGAATAGGATTGTCGCCGGAGTTGTGAGTTGTCAAGAGTTGCGCTGCACATTTTGTCTTTGGTCATAAATTGATTTTGTAAATTGCAATTGCTAAAGTTTCGAGAGTTGAGTATTTTCACATGACAGAGACAGAGACAGAGAGAGAGAGAGAGAGAGAGAGAGAGAGAGAGAGAGAGGGAGCTAAGTCAACTGTCAACTGTCCAAGAACTCGTTTGGACAACTAGAAAACTCAAGAGTTGAGAAGAGCTGCGATTAAATTGAACTTAGAGCTACAATTTGATATCAACTGCCGAGCAGAGCAGAGCAGAGTTCCCCCTCCTCTCCTCGTCGTTGGTTGTTTAGTTCGTTTGCGCAGTTTTCTAGTTTTTGGATCAAAAATTTAATATTTCTGCAACATCTCCGCACGAAAAGTTGTTTGCCCGAGTGCGACAGAGATGGCGCCAAGTGGCGCAGGTCAGGTCGCAAAAGTCTCTCGCAAGTCCACTTGACACTAATAACAGATTTTGTGGTTGCCGCCCAAAAGTTGTGTAAACACTGCAACAACAACAAGAGCGACAACAACAGGGACAACAACTAGAACTGCAGCAACCCCTTCAGCTGGCCCGCCCCTCGCTTTTGTCGTTTTGTGCCCCTTTGCCGCATGCGTCCAGCCTCATTTGTGGCTGCTGTGGAGACTGTCCATCAAAGGGTTAAGTGGCTTGTGGCAGCAGCGACGAGCGACGAGCGACGAGCGACGAGTGGCGACTGGCAAGCAGCGAGTGGCGACTGGCGAGTGGCGAGCGGCAAGCGACGAGTGCGGCGGGTGCAAAGCTCGTTTGGCACACTTTGAGTGACCAGAAAGGCTTTTGAGCTACATGTTGCAACGAGGACGAGGGGGGTTGCAGCCAGTTGCGAGTTTCACAAAAGTTTTTCCTTTTTGTTGTTGTTGTTTGGACGCAACTGTACATGCCGCACAGAGAGCAAATACTCGATGTATCGATTCACATTTATCATTTTGTTAAGTATGCGAAAGCAGTGTTGAAAAGCGCTTTATAAAACGCTGCCAAACGACAAACCTTTCGACTCGTCGTGTGTCGCTTTTATTGAGTTTAGCACTTGGCGCTGATATATTGCTTGAGCTTGCCGAGGCTAGTTTCAGAAGTTCCCTAGCTCGAAATGGCGAGGAGACTCGATCAACATACTTATCAGAGCAGTTAGCCACAATTAGTTTATATGCATGGTTATTCAAAACAAGGATATGTTTTTTTATAAATTAAATCTTAACTCATTTTTTACCTAAAAGCCCATAAGTAAGTCGCTGAGCTGTTTATTTAGCCCAAATGCCA
The DNA here is from genome assembly GCA_037075305.1 of Drosophila kanekoi. NCBI lineage: Eukaryota > Metazoa > Arthropoda > Insecta > Diptera > Drosophilidae > Drosophila > Drosophila kanekoi. The sequence goes on from JBAMCE010000451.1 coordinate 14,966,078, forward strand.
ACTAATTTAAGCCGCTTCAATATACATTTGCGTGCGCCTTAAATCCGTTTATAAGCTAAGCACAGCTTATGCTATATTATTCACGGGTTTTAGTCACAGCTCAAGTTAACTAGCCCATAAATGTAACTAGTCAACATGTGCTGGAGCGCTCGAAGTCGAGTATTCGAGTATTCAAAGTCTGCCTAGGGCTTCGAGCTCGGTTTTTGCTCTGGAGCCTGATCCAACACTGGAGGGAAATCTTGTTTGACTTTAAAGTACAGTAGTGTCTGGCTAAATGTAACACTGCTTATTCACGGGTTTTAGTCACAGCTTAAGTTAACTAGCCCATAAATGTAACTAGTCAAGATGTGCTTGAGCGTTCACATTCGAGTATTCGAGTATTCAAAGTCTGCCTAGGGGCTTTGAGCTCGTTTTTTGCTCCGGATCCTGATCCAACACTGCAGGGCTTGAAATCTTGTTTAACTCTAAAGTACAGTAGACTCTAGCTAAATGTAACACTGCTTATTCACGGGTTTTAGTCACAGCTTAAGTTAACTAGCCCATAAATGTAACTAGTCAAGATGTGCTTGAGCGTTCACATTCGAGTATTCGAGTATTCAAAGTCTGCCTAGGGCTTCGAGCTCGGTTTTTGCTCTGGAGCCTGATCCAACACTGGAGGGAAATCTTGTTTAACTTTAAAGTACAGTAGTCTCTGGCTAAATGTAACACTCTTTGGTTTTAAGCGGTAAGACGATTAAGAATTCATCTATATATAACTTGGCGTACATGATTCATAGATTTTATAGAAATGTTAAATTCTAAATTCAATTTTTTTTCCTTTTTCACAGTTTTCAAGCGCGCGCACAAAGCTCAAGTCTGAATATATATATGCATTATTGGCAGCTCTTTAAATTATTTTATTTTATATTATATATATTTTATAACTTGTTCGATTCAGTTGAAAGCCATTTGCGCTTGCAACCAAAATGTGCTTAAAATCCAGCCAAAATCAATTGGGCCATTTACTGATTTTGCGGTTTTCAATTGCGAGTGTGTGTGTGTGTGTGTGTGTGTGGCTTGGGCTCATGAAAATTTCCCGCCGCTTTTCGCAATAAAAGTGAAAAGTTCGCCTTTTTGCTGGGCCGCCGGGCTGACCCATAAGTTTGGCTTTACGACCAAACAAAGAAGACGCAGCCGAGTCGAGTCGAGTCGAGCCGAGCGCAGATAAAAGCGGGCAATATTTATAGAATAAGGCACCCGCAGAACAAAGTGCGAATATAAATAGAGATTCGCCCCGAAGAACCAAAAAATACAAAAAAAACCATAGATAAATAAATAAAATAAAAAATTGAAGCTAACTTTATCCATTGACCTTGACAAAGTTGTTTTCTTTATTTTCCATGCACCCGCATAAAAATCTGGTCTAAGGCTCACAATCTTTGGAGTCCTTGCCGGCAAAAGGCGGCCCATTCAAGTCTGGGAGAATGGAAAATGGTTTGTAAATTGTACACGCACAAAATAAGCGACATAATTCAAAATGGGCCCAACAAGTTATGCATAAGTTTAGGGTCTAGGCTCTGGGCTCTGCTTAGACTCTAGTTGGGTTCTGGTTGGACTCTGGTTGGGACGGGGGCTGCGGCGCGTTCGGGCTGTTCTGTTGCTGGTGCTGTTCATGATTTAGATGCGTTGTAGTCGGCCACAATGCGGGCCCACAAAAAACGCTGCTAAATTATTTTTTTATTGCCTGCAAAAAGCGCCCAAGTCGTGGCTGGTGCGGGGGCGGGCGGGCGGACTGGCAGCTACTGCAATGACAGTTAGCGTGAACACAGTGAAAAGTATTGCCAACGGGCACCAAGTTTTGTGCCACACACACACACACAACGCCCCCTTCCACTCCCTTGACACTAAGAGTACCCCCCTTGCACCTTGGTGTAGCCTCTGCCAGGCAGCGCGTGGCAAACAAAGCACTTGAAGTGAAACTTTCGTTGGCTTTTGTCGCTTTTGTCTTTACTTAACTTTGCCGCGCGCTGCAGTTGCCAACTGCAGTTCTAATAACAGGAAACATGGTGCGGCAGGAGAGGGGAAAGAGAGGGGGGGGGGGAGAAAAAGAGAGAGCATCAGGGCTATGCTCGACCCGTAGTTGCCTTCGAATCTTGGCATTGTCCATTTGCAGCAGTTGCTTGCGAGCATATTCTAGTTTTTCATTCTTCTTTGTGCAACATTCTTAAATGTTTCGCTGGCCAGCCACTCGTTGCAGATTCTGGCTCTCTTGTGCGCTCTCCCCTACTCTTTCTTATTCGCCTTTTAGCTCTCCTTTTTTAGCTTTTCGAAGATATTTAGTTCTTCTTGCAATTATTTTTCTAATATCTTCTCATTTCTTTATGTCACATTCTCAAACGTTTTACAGCATTTCTTTAAGCAGATTGCAAAATGTCTCTCGCTGTCTCTCCTTCTCTCCCTCTCTCTTTCCTTATCTCTATCTTCTTTTCTTAGCATTCTGCTTTGTGCGCTTTTCTCAAACCTGCTTTCTACTTTCGCTCTCTTTGCAGCGTTATTCTTAAACGTTTTACTGCCTTTATGGCATATTGGCTCAGCCGTCCATCCCTTTTCAACCCTCGCATCTAGGGTATTATTGTTGTACGCAAAGAAAAGTTGGCCCAAACGCAAACATCATCATCTGAGCATTAATATGGCATATAGCGTCGTGCCTGAGACTATGTACATTTATATATATATATATATATGTATATTTATGTATATATTCGCGCACTTCCATATCAACCTGGAACAAAAGTTTTGTGGCAACTTTACGCCTGGCTGCAGCAGTAGAGTTGATGTTGCATTTGCTAGTTGCCAGTTGCAGTTGCAGTTTCGCACACATTTGCAGTTGGATGAGTTACTTAATTTGCTTGCGTTGCGGTTTTACACGACGACAACCCTGGCCAGCGGGAAAATATTGTTACAAGCCGGCGACAACCCTATACACAAATCCGGATTATGCCAACGCAAGGGAGAAGGAGGAGCACAATGCGCGGTACCAGTTGCTAAGCGGATTGCTGTCTTAGGCGCATTGCCGTAGTCGTATTAACGGCATTCGGCATTTACCACTGACAATAGTCGAACGGGGGAGGGGAGAAGAGTGGATTGGAGTGGGTGGTGGTAGAGGAGAGGGGAATTGGCCGCTTTCAGCGCAGTTGTGCTAATGCGCTAAGCTCCATTTCGATTGTTGATTGTTGATGCCCAACATCACAGCACAAACGAAATGCGCCTGGAACCAGGTAACGCAGACCAAAACTAATAACAGCCCACAAATGCTAAAGACATTCGGTCAATGCCGGACGAAGGCTGGGCTAAATGGGCGTGGGGGAGGGCTGCCGGGCAAGAGTCGAAAATAATCGTATTTATGGGAACTAAGCCACTTGGCCTTGTTTACGCAACAAACTTGGGCATTTCTTTATGAAAACTAAACTAAATATTGCCCGCTTATGCCTCAGCAGGTTGCTGTGAGAAGCGCATAGAAAGCTGCGCCTGCATTCGTCGCAATTCGCGCAGCTATTCAAGGACTTCTAAATCAGAGCTGAATAATTATGAAAAGCTAATAAGAGTTGGTTGCGAGTACTCTTCAGAATCCTATCAAAATCGTATATCATTTAAAGGTTTTGTCAAAAATGTTCAAAGAAAAAATGGAGCCAAGACCTTCACGAAATGTTCTTATTAGTCATATTTGTTTCGGTCCCGAAATTCCCAAGTAAAACGTCAGCTTTAGAAATATTATATTTGCACTTATTTAATGGGGCAAATTATCTCAGACATTTTGTTGACATTCATAGGCAGTTGGTATCAGCTTTTAACTAATATAATTAAGCATTAAAATATAATTTGAGCCTTTGCTTACGCTACTCACTTGTCACAGACAGCTTTTCCGTGTGAGAAGCGCATAGAGGGGCGCATAGTGAAGCGTGACTGTACATAGCATTCGGTTGCATGCAGCAGACAAAAAGCTGAAGCAGCTCAACTGAATAAATGTGGCAAATGTGGCTGTTGTTCAAATAAATGAATGCCCATCAATTATACAAATACAAAACTGCAGACAAACAGGGAAGGAAACCACAATAGCTGTGCGAAACACAGAAAGAGATAGCAAGAGACAGAGAGAGAGAGAGAGAGTGTGTGCGTTCGCCTGCTTATATAGAGCTGTGCATAGCTTCGGAGCACCCATATCAGCTGTCATTCATAAACGAACCGCAGCATATGCACATTACAGTTATTACTGTATGTTTGGCCACTTTTACAGTTGTTGGGATCAACAAAACCATTTGCCAATTATTGATGGTGGGGCAAAAAGCGTTGCCAGCTGGGTTGCGGCTCTTTTATGTAACAGACTGGGTTGGATATTGCCGTCCGACTTCATTGAACTCAAAGACCATAATAGCTAGAGCCGGCAAATTTGGTATGGGGCCTCAAGTAAAGCCTATTTGGAAAATATGTACCTCATTGTTGACATAACTCCAAGAGTTCTCGTCCAAACAGCTTTTATGTTCACAGATAAATGCTGACTTTTGGTCTGTTTACAGGGCATCTACCTGTCGGGGCAGGTGCACAGGTGCCTGAACGTTCTCTGTTTCAAATTAGTGTGGGCATTCCGTCTTTTTTTTTTTGACATGGGCATGCCCCTACAACATTTGCTGGCATCCTTTGGGGGCAAGCCTTCAAAACAGACATCATGAATATTTTGTAAGGCTAAAGGATTTTTGCCTGCCCGCCAACATTCAAAAGGTGCGTAAATGAGAAATTCCTTTAGCCCCAACAAATCGAGAGAGAGGTTGGTCAGGTAAGGTGAGAGGGGTTTGGGGAAAACCTATTCACTAGCTGGCATATTTGCCAGCTCATTCAATGAACGCGTCCCAGCGGACTTTCCTTTCAAATGGCTCTTTTGAAACTGCGTGCTGCCAGTTACCAGTTACCAGTTACCAGCAGTTGGCAGTTGGCAGTTGGCAGCTGCCAGTTAAGGGTTGCCAGATCGTCAGTTCGTCATGCCATATTAGTTGTAAAACTTTTGGTAATACACCCACCCCGACAGCCCTCTAACCCTAAACAAGTACAACAACAACAGAGCTCAGAAAGTTTGTCGTCTTTGTGCTCGTCATTCAGCGGGTATTCAAATATACTGACTGAGCGGGACATAGAGAGCGAGAGGGGGAGAGGAAGGGGGACTGAGACAGGTAAGCTATACATCTGCACAAATGCTGGTACTTGAGGGGGTTAGATGTTTGGGTGCGCTATTCACTAACAAGATAAATCATTAAATGGTCTCCAACTCAATTTGACTGCTGTCAATTGAGAGGTGTTTGTTGTGCGTGTGTGTGTGTGAGTGTGTTTGTTTTGTCATAATCGTTCCCCAATTTGTAGTACATATGACAGATTTGTCATGTTTTCCAAAGATGTTAAGAATCTGAGGCTTACGGTTAGCTCTAATTGACATTTTGAACTGAACAGAACGAAGCAACAAGTAGGCTGAGAACGACTGCCAGATACCCTGCAGCTCAATTCCCGGGAGAAGAAAGGCAGATGAATAGGCCATGTTTGACAGCTGATGCTCTTCTTCTCTTCTCTTCTTCTTTTAACTGAGTTAGGTTAAGTTAAGGCTTGAATCTTAGGTCGTTCTACTGCGAGGAATACGTCTAAAGCGAACTCATTCGGCCTGTAACATAATGCCCACAGCTGCATTCAACTCTTACTGCTTACTGCGATTACAGGGCATTTGCGATTACACTTAAATCTTTGACAAAGTAAAGTTTAATAAAGTCTTAAGCCACATATAATATATGTCTAGCGACTACTTTTCCACTAAATCAATTTCGTATCTCGTTTGGTGCTGGGTTCGAGGCTTTCCCATTTTGATTGACAAGTTCTTATCTGACATCCTTCGATGCGTCCAAGGACAGCTCTATTTATAGCTTGATGTATCTATATGACAAGTCACTTGATTGGTTACTAGCTCAGATGCTGCTCATGATTTTTAGTGGTAAGCATTCCATTTATTTGTCTCCTTCTTTTTATATGAGTTATAAAGATTTAAGAGCCCTTTGCGATGCTCTTTTATGGCACACTTGGATCTATTACGGACAACAATCGATATACACTTCGCTGATTACCCCAGCCGTAACCACGGCCCGGCCCCTCCCCCTCCGATTAACAAATGCAATGAAATGTTAAAGCTTAATTCAGGCCATCTCCTGCTTTGCACTAATGAAATGCATTTGCCACAAATCAACGAAACAAACTTACCCCCGAAAGCTCGAAGCAACCAATTCCCTGAGATGTGTGTGCATGTTTGCGGCGCGGTAAACGCAGGAAAAATGCCAAAACCCATTGGGAAACCAATAAAAGTGTAAAGCAACAAGACGCGAGCAAAATAAAAACGAAAAGAAAAGAAAAGTAAAACCACACGAAAAAGACAGAAAATAAACCAAAACGCAAAGGCGAAACAGAAAAATCATAAAAACGATATGAAATTTATGCGCATATTTCATTTCCTTTCGCTTTGCCTTTTGCAACTCGCTCGCTTCCTGCAGTCGAACCCGTGGAGGGAAGGGTTACAGAAGCTGGCCAAGAGCAGAGCGTGGAGAGGGGGAAGGGGTAAGGGGTAAGGGCTCGCATTGTGTGACAGTGGGTCTAGAAGAAGCATCTCGAGCACTGCTTTTTGCTGTTCTCGTTTCTTCAGACGCTTTATTTGCAATTTTCTCCAGACTCTTATTTTGATACCGCGCACTTATTGAAAATGGGTAAATAGGAAGCTGACATGTTTTTTACGGAGTATCTCCCAGTCGTGCACTCCGAAATAAATCACTCTTGATTTATTTTATTTCTTGGAGCTGTTTCTATTGATGCCATCGATATGTGGATATGTGTGTGCATAATACGCATACATCTATGCATTTGGTACTTGAAATGCCAGAGGCTCTGCCATGTTAGTTTTTATTCACGTCTAAGACACGACTTTTTCCTTTTCTTTGCGAAGGGGGAGGGCGTGCAGCTGGAAAACGGCAAAACGTTTTTAAGTATTTTCCTGAGAATCGCCGAAACTAAAGCAATTCGTGTGATGGGAGAGTCACAGAGATTCGTGAGTTACGTGATTTGTTCACGACACGAAACTGCATGAAAAAGCGCTGAGAAATGAATACATGAGAATATAACATACGAATTTCTGGAAATCCTTTAGCTATTTAACAGAATTTTGTAATAATTTAAAGGCTTAACTATATTTCAGTCGTATTATTTGTCATACTTTTTAGAAATCTGCTTAATCTTTAAGCACAAACTAGTTGTTACGATTTTGGCACCCAACGTGGGTCACGAACGCAGATTGTTCCAACAAAAATCTAGTCTTATAACTATTTGATTGAACTTTATGGCTATTACAAACTAAGTCTAGCTTAGCTTTAGATGTACCCATTAAAAATCCAACTATTTCAGCGCTTGGTTTTGCATTCGCAACTGGCGCCCAACGTGGTGCGACTGAATGTGAACCGCATTCTTGACGCCCCCATGTAACGAAACGCTGTTGAACTTTCTGGTGTGGGCTTGTGGCATGCCTTAATGTGATATGAGTTGGCCAAAGCTTCACTTGAGCGTTCTAATACTTGACCCTTTGCCTGGTTGCTGCCTGCTGTCAATATATTGATTCAGGTTACAATGCCAGCTCTCTCTTTCTCTGTCGCTCTCTCGCTCTCTCACACTCTCGCCGTCTCTCTTTTGTATTCTCTAGATACGCTTTTAGAGGCCGCAGTTGAAATGTGTGCCCTCAGCCTGGTGGGCATTGCATTTTACGCCGTTAACATCGTAAAATGTTTGTCTGTGAACGTGTATAACCCACATAGATATGGTCACGCCCATTGCTAACGTCTTTTAGCCCGCACACACACAAACATATATACACACACACACACACACACACACACTCGTGTACACACACCCGCTTATGTTATGGATGCAGAGCCTTTTCATAAAAAGAGGCAACCACACAGCTGCTGCACTTATTTTGCGCTGAACGATGCCACGCCCACCCGCTGCCTCGTTTTATGCAATGTGTGTGATAGAGAGTGCCTGGTAAATTTTACGTTTATGCGGCACTAACAATAACCTGACCAGCCATCGGCAAGGGCCACGTTCGGGCTCTCTTCCCAGGCTGTTTAACTTATTAAATTAGATTGCCTGTGGTGCTGCAGCTAGATCGAGTTCTCTGTTCCGTTTCTCCCCCCCGGGTACGGCCCACGCCCGAACCGACATTAAGGCATCAAATTGCTGCCATATATAAAGCGCCATTTACTGTGGCATAGCCGAAAAGAACGAAAAACGAAAGAAAAACGAACTTTTCGGGGGCAACATTATCAAAGCGCTGGCTAATTTCAACTTGTGCCGCAGCAGAACACAAAACTGGCGCTCAACGTGGGGCCATAGCATATATATCCACGCCAAGTGGAGGGATGCAATAATTTACGCCACAATAACGCATAAATCTGTCAAAGTTGCTTAAAAATTAAATAAAGATAAATAAAATTCACGACAAAGGCGCGTTCAAGCGCATCAAAGTGATGAGGGGCGAGCGGCTGCTTCTCGGGGGCAGATTGGAAACTCGAAACTGTCGAGGCTACCCGCACAAGGGGGGTCGGGGAGACCAGGCATGAGGTGTTTGCCAAGCAATGCGTGAACAAAATAAACAACAACCAACAAAAAAAAACAAACACCAGAAAAAATTTCTTACTTTGGCACGCCGAAGCCTAAATACCCTTGCGGACATATGATTTAGGATATATGATAGAAGATCGACGGTAGAAGATGGAAGATAGAAGATGGACGATAGAAGATGGAAGATAGAAGATACAAAATAGAAGATAGACGATAGACGATCGTAGATAGAAGATCGAAGAAGGAGATAAAAGATATCTTATATCTATAAGATATCTAGAGATTCCCACAAAAACTAATATATTAATCGATTATAAAGCTAAATGATATAGTTGTCCGATATGGATAAGATTCGCCTGTCGCAAAAGCGCACAGTTTAGCTACAAATGCAAAATTGATAAAGATATCTTAAAACAAATAAGTTTTTGTTGCAGGCAATCAATTTTCGAACAATATTTTGTATGACAACTTTATGATATACTAGAACGATATAGATAAGATTTGGTTCTTTAATAAGGAACATGGTATAACTCATAAATAATATTTGGTTTGTTTAAGATATCTTGGAAAAGAGAACGGACCTAATTTTCGACTGTTATGTGGTATACCAGGCCGATAGAGATAAGATTTGGCTCTTGCCAAATAAATGGCAGGTATGTTTATGTTATCTTGTGGGAAAGGGAAAAAGTTTCCTCAACAGAAAGATGGATGTAAGCTAAGTTTCATGCAGATAGTTGACAGATAAGCAAGAACTATATCGACTCATCGCCCAATACAGATCAAGACTATAATCTTATATCCATGCCTCTAGAAGGGTATTAAACAGCCAACCAAAAAGCAAATAGAACAACAAAAGCTGAGGAAGAGCCGGAACAATAAGTGAAGATAAAGCAAAGGAACATCAAGAGGAACACGCGCCCGAAACCGAACCAGAACTTGAATGCCAACAGAGAAAGAAGAAGAACAAAGCACCGAATATCAAAACCGGGAAACGGACAATAGACAAATGTGTGTGTGTGTGTGCGTGTGTGTGTGTGTGGCCATTAAAAATTTAATTTTATTTGTTCGCGGCGTCTACAACTGATATATATTTGCCCCCGCTCCATCCCTCTGTCGCTGCCTCTGCTTCTGCCCCTGTCCCTGCCTCTGCTTCTGCTTCTTTCTATTCCTCTTCTTACACGCCGTAAACAAATTAAATTATTTGCTGTTAATTGTTTTCTTCTCTCTGACGCGTTTTTTATGAATGGGCAGTCAGTCAGGGCAAGAGGGAGGCGGGCAGTCGGGGCAAGGCAGTCGTCAGCTCATCAAATTGTCTAATTTGTGTTGATTTAAATAGTCTTTCGACCCATAAAAAAGAAAAAATTGGCGAGATGCCGCCAAAAGTTTCTCAAATGGCCTTTTTATAGACCATATTTTGAGTTTCTACGGCCGTTCGGAATGGCTTTTCGCGGAATGCCACGGCGATTGCGGTCGAAAGAGTTGCCCAACTTGGGTCAGTCATAAAATACACACACACGCACACACATTCTTTTCTTTTCTTTCCGCATAAAGTATTTAAATAGCATAAAACTAATAACAAAATGTTGCAGACGCCGACAAATTCAATTTGTACAAGAATATTAAGACGCAGGGCCCCGAACGGGGGCAAAGGGCTGGCTGAGAAGGGTTCAAACGCTTCAAAATCGTTTCGAGTTTCGACAAAGTTTTGAGCGGAAAATATAAGCTAAAGGTCAAACGACTTGGCTTTTCTCAAATTAGCAATAATTCCTGAACTTAAGCGATAAGTATTTTATGCTACTTTCGATGCCAATCAAGTGGCATCGGGTATGTTCGACTGGGCACAAACATTCTAACTTCCCTTTATGCATCCCTGTTGCTTCTATGCTTCTTCTTTTCTGAGTTCCACAATAGGTATAGGTAAATCATGCTCTATTAACTTTGGTCATTCTCTATTAACTTTGATCTTCGAGAGATCTGGTCAGGTCTCAAATGTGGCATACTGAAGAGTCAAAGATGTCAAAGGCTGTTGAGGGGAACTGTCAAAAAGGGAATATAGTCTTATTCCGAGTATGCTTTGGCAAGCTAACATAGAAAGTTTTCGAGCACCTAGCACCATCGCGAATGTCAAGTCTCCAACTCTTCTGGTTCCCGGGATTGAAGTGTTCGCACAGACAAACCTGACCACGACAAGAACATGTATGTATATGTACCCTATGGAATCAAATATGCTTTCTTCTGTCTTTCTACACGAAACGATGATGCCTGGAAGCAGTCCTGGGGGAACAGACTTTTCTGATAGGCTTTATGCTTTCGGAATTCCAATTTAAGTAATTTGCTTAAATTTCCTTAATTTCTTTTTTTTAGCACAGTCTGTTTGAATTCAGAACCAGATTTGCTGTAACTCCTGACAAAATAAATAAAGCAAAATCAGCAGGAAAAAAATCTGCTATAAAAACACACTCACACACACACACAAACATCAAGGCCAAGAACTGAGCCTATGGGGCATGTCGTGTCCAGGCCAGGCCAGGCCTCGGTTACTTGAAGCAACGGCTGCCCCCTACCCTACCCTACCCTACCCTACCCTGCCCGTCGGCCACCCCTTGGGAACGGCCAACTAATTAGTTTTGCATTTTTAACTACCGTACTGTGTGCCCAGCGGGCGGTGAAGGGGTGTGTCGGCTGGACTCGAACTCAAATTTGGACTCGAAATACGTTTTTGGGGCCGGGCCGTGCCGGGCCGCACGCACGCGCCACATAAAAATCCAGAAACGAGGCAAGAAAAACAAAAAAACGGAAAAAACTGCGTGCAACAACTTTTTGCGAAACCGCGCCAAGAGCTGCCTGTCAATCAAATCAGCTCAGACAGTGCTGTGCATAAGTATGTGCACCGAGCTAACACAAGGCACAAACATACGGGCATAGACTGTAAATGGACTAAGTTTTTTGTGGCAAGCATGCGAATCTGCTGAGCTCGGAAATTCAATGAGAGAGAGGGAGAAAAAGAGAGAGAGAGAGAGAGAGAGAGAGAGAGAGAGAGAGAGAGAGAGAGAGAGAGAGAGTCATGAATGTATTGAAGAAGAAGGAGAAAAGGATCGTTCTTTATAAAACTTTGTTTATTAAAAGCCTAACCTAAACATTTTTGTACCATAGGCCCATGGAAAATGAGGAAACAAAAAAGCTGGAGACATTTAAAGAAATTTAAAATTGATATATATTAGATAACATAAGCAAAGCAAGATCGTCAGCTCGATTGCGATACCTCCTGCCTATTGCATTATATCGATAAATATCGATTTTGAGACGTATCTTTTTAAAGCACACTTCAAGATTAAAAGAGCTAGATACGACAAACTTGATATATGGTTATCCATAAAGTATACACAGATTAAGCATATTTCACTTATCGTATAACTTCTTTCATTCCCCACGAACTTGGAAAAAGCCTCGTTTCCAGAGACAACGTTTAGCGCTTTGGTATACATACATGCTTGCATGTCACATTTGAGTACAGCAAATTTCATAAAGATCGGACAATAAGCACCGAAGTTAAATAAGCTCATATATTTCATATATGATGTATGGCAAGCGAAGAAGAAGCAGAGACGCGCAGCAATCGCCGTGTCTAAAATGCGTGTGATTTTATCTTTTGGTGAATGTATGGTTAAGGGTAAGTGTTAGCTCCCAGTAGAAAGAGGCCGTAGAAAGGACTCGTGTTCCCGAATCAAAAAAGAAAGTGTTTACTGGGTAACATAAGTTCGAGCAAAGTTTTTGTTGTCAGGCGACACGCCTTGAAGACACACTCTCGATTTGAGTTGGACGCATTTAAATGTAATTACATTAAATGAAATTACATTAAATAATAAAAGTAGCGACGCAAAGTCGCTCACATCTGGCTAAGAAGTCGCAGCAAATGGCAGCCAATTTACCAGCAGGAGCCAGGAGAGAGAAGGAGGATGGAGAGGAAGAGGAGGGCAGGAGGAGGAGGCGGTGAGCAGGGCCAGTCTAACTGGCAGGAAATAGAACTAGGCGCAGTTGCTGTTAAGTTGGCTTTTTAACAAATTTGACATCTGAAGTCTAATAAATAAGTTATGACAGCAAAAATGTGGCAAGTAACTGAATTTGTAATGTGCATGGGAAGGGAAACTGTCACGTGGTCCGCCATCCATGATGCTCTGTGGACATCTAATAGCTGTTGACGCCACACAAAATGAGCAGCTCTCCGGCAGCATTGTGAGCCGTGTATTTTCCGGCTCAGTTGAGTTACGAGCCACCAAAAGCGTCCAGCTTCGTGTTCAGTCAGTCACATCGACTGTCAGTTCGTCTCTGGACGTTGCCTGCATTTTCACTTTTCGGCTTTTCCAATGTTGCGCCTTTTGTGCTGACCAAGTCAGGTGGCTTGCGGTGGGTGTCGTTCAAAAAGGTGTTGTCATTAAAAAATGATAAATACTTATGGATGGGAATGGAATGAAATGTGCGGCTTGGACTCGACTCTAAATGGGTTTTGCGGCGGGTTCAATACGGCTTCTGGGACACTTTGAAGCTAAGCCAACAACAACAACAACTAGCTCGATGACAACGACAAATTTTGTCGCTCTTTCTGCTGTTGTTGCTGTGACTGTCCCTTGCCAATAAGCCAAGTTTGCTGAGCAGACTAATTTTGAAAGATGATTGGACGAAAGGAAGTAACAGGCATGCAGGACAATGTTGATGTAGTCGATAATGATGACGCTTATGATAATGATGTTGATGTTAAATGCTGATGATGATTAAATGGAACTGACTTGCACAAAACCCAAGCATGTCCATGAAAGTGAATGAGATGAAGTTATCATTCAGAGAGTGAGACAGAGCGAGAGAGAGAGAGGGAGAAGGAGAGAGTGAGTGCGAGCGAGTTTGAAAAATGACTTCAAGTCATCCGTCATTCGAGAAAATGTCTGGCTGGAAAAGTGAAAAGCTTTTCAAGCTGCCAAGTGCTGCAATCGATTAGTTTTCAGTTAACGAGCTGCTTCATTTAATTACAACCCATTTCGATTATACAACCGACCAGGTAGTTTTCTCAGCACTTTTCCGCCCATTTTCCGCTCATGGTAAATTAAAAATGAACTCCACAGCGAACTGAAATTTTCCACAAACACTGTTTAATTGATATGCTAATAAGTGCTTTAAGAGTTTCTTCAAATATTAAAATTACTTCAACTTCAACGTTTGCAGTTACAAATTTGCACGAATTCTTTTCACGCAATATGGATCGATAACTAGTAAAAAGAAACTCTCGGAGATTGAGAGAGAGTGTGGGAAAGTTTCTCAGTCTCTTCTTAATGTGTCTGGAAGACAAATACTGTTATGTTGGGCAATTCCGTCACATTCTGGTTCTCTGTTAACAGTTCGAATGTTACTTAACAGCAACTTCTATTACATCATGTTAATACGCTGTTTACATATTTAGACGCTCTTAATGCACATAATCCTTCTATTTCGCGAAATCTCTCTAGGTTAACTTTAACAGCAACATGTAAACACACTGTTAACTGTTTCTCAGTGTGTTATGATATGTTATGTTATGTGATATTATGTTAAATGACAACCGCTTCTTAAGCCAGGCTGAATCGATGAGCACAGCAATTGGAATTCTGCAGTAAAGTGTTTTTCTGTTTACGTTTTAATAGCTGAGTCTCCATTATAATTAGAGCTTGAATGATTGTTAGAATTCTGTTCGGTTTCTGTTGATATGAATTGTGAAATTTTCAATGCTTTGCGACTGCCGTTTTGGGCTTTGCTGTGTGCCCTGTCGACATTTCGATTTGATTCAATTAAAACAGCATGGGGCATATCAAATGCCTCTCTGTTGCGCCAGCTGTCATGGATTGGCCAGAAGAGAAGTATGATTGAAGGCTGATTCACACATATGGCAGAGATATCGCTTGCTATGGATATGGTATATACTTTCTGATGTTCTTGTTGTTGTTTTTGTTAATGACACATATCAAACGTCATGCTGCGCCACATTTGACTTGGATGTGGGACAGGCAGTCAGCAGCAAGAAACATGTGTAGCGCATGTTGCGCCATTTAGCCAAATGAGCCATTTAAGCCAACAACAAAGAGCTTTGTCTATGCAACGCCCCATTTCAGGCCGAGGGCAGGGGTTTGGGGCATGCCCCATGTCGGAGGCGGCGTTGCATTTACAAGGCATTCGCTTTGAATTGAACACACGGGCGCAACTGCAACAAAGGACAGTTATTGAAAGCTAGCCGGGAGGGGAAAAAGCAATAGCCAAATCTATTACACACCGAATTCCGAACTCTAGCTCTCTGTTAAGAGCAGAGATCGATGGGCAGTTGGAGCACTTGGACTGAGTTTCCCTATAAAGTAGACACTATCTAGCCTGTCACTTAAGCTGTGAGTTTTATACAAAACCCCTTTGGAAGTATTTGATTAATAACAGGGTATAACGAGAGAGTAAGAATATGTTCGAAACGCCGAAGATTTGATACCCTTGTAGACATTTCGCCTTTGCAGATATGTGAGAAAAGTTCCTCGGATCTTTCCTTTATCAGCTATATGATATAGATGTCGGATTTTGATAAGAGCTTACATATATTTTGGGTATATCAAGTCGCTAATCGTGAATAAATACATCTTAAGGGTTCGGAGAAGTCTCCTTCTATGCGTTACACATTTCGTGACATAATTGTAATACCCTCTATCTACAGCTATACCCTTCCACAAAACAATGACATTAGAACTGGTTAGCGGGGTAGGGGGCAAGGGGTATGTTATGGTAGTTGTTGGTGGGTCTGTCGCATGGGAACGCCTGGGAAAACACAGGAAAAACACGCAGCGAAATGAAAATTGATTTGTTATGAAAGTCGCTTGTCTCATGTGCATTGTTGTTGTTGTTGCTTGTGAGGTTGATTATGATCAATGCCTGGCTGGGTCTGCCTGGGTCGGTCGGTTGGCCATCGAACTGCGCCCTGGCCGTGCCATATTGTATTTCCATTTCCATTTCGAGTTCCATTTTCATTTCTTTAACTTAAATACATATGTATATATATATGTATGTAGTCCTTTTCTTCTCGCCCTCTACGTGTATTCGGTCTCCCATTCATTAGCTAGTTTCGTCGCGCTAATGGACTTAATTGCTTGCAATGGGACTATTAACAGTTAACTACGATTCTCGCACAGCAATATTTAATGACAAAAACCCAACCAAATCGTTCACACATTCGTTCGCCACACACTTCAAATACAAATGAATGTCATTACGAGACTTTATTTGTTTGTTTATGTTCGCTGTATATTATTATTCTTCTTCTTTGTGTCGTTTCTTTGTTTAGTTTTGTTTACCCATCAAAGGGTTGGCAGGGTAGCCTGACTAGCTATATTTCGCAGACGAATCAAGATTCAATTGTTTCGTGATCTAAATCCAACTAACGTGCAGATTCCACTTGTAAACGTGGAAAATGGGTGGAAAACAGTTGGAAAACACTATCCATTCTTCAATCTATCTCCATTTCAGAGAGTCTGCTTAAAGTTCACTTGAAACGTTTTCCACGCTTATCGGAAAATCCACTCTACCCGGTGGAAAGTCGGCATCTAGTGTTATTTAACAGTCAGCTTTTTACAGAGTAGAATGAATATGAATCTCACGAGATCCTTTGGGCCAAATACATATAGAAGTATATAAATACATATTTTGATGAAATTTCCTCACACTGAAAGAACCCTCCCTGGTCATAGCCGGGTAGCCCTTGCTAGTATGCCATAGCAAATGTTAACAATTATATTTTTTCATCGATTGCGTGGTATCTTTTAGTTGGGCATTGTTTTCGCCTGTTTGGGGAAGTGCAGCGGGGCGCACTGCAGGCTCATTGGGAATGCGTGTCGTGCAACGAACGGAACGCATCAACATTCAACAACGATCCGACAGAGCTCGAGTCGAAGCTGGAGCTGACGGGCGACCCACAGACCTTCGATGGGGGGCGCCACGCATGCGTGGCCCGGGCGAGTGTTTGGTTAGTCCCTAACTAATTTCGCTTTCGTTATGCGATGGTTGCGAGTCGGGGCTTTGTTGTTGCCAGTTTCCAAATAATGGCTTGTAGTTTGGGTCTATTATGTATAATTTACAGGTCATTAAATGGGCTCGCATAATGCCGAACAGAAACAGAAACGGGCACGGGCCTGGGTCTGGGGCTTGGACGCGGGGGTAATCGCTATGCTAATGGTAATCGTTCGTTCTAATGCCGTTCTGTAAATGGGCAAACTATGCTACGAGTGCAACGACCCACAAAATCAGTTATATCTCTGACAGATCCGTTGGCCTCGATTCGTATGGAATAACATTTAAGACCGACCTCGACAAGCCGAGCGCCAATCCAAGCAAATGCTCACATGCTCGAACGTGTATCAAGTGCATGCAGCTGTGCCTCGCAAGCTTTGTCGGCTATTCAAATATGGTTTTTCACATACCCTAACAACGGATAATCGACTTTTGTTGCTTAGTATGTCCTTAGTCTGAAAGTAAACATTGCGGAGACTCTCAAGTGGAAGATACAACGAGAAAAGGTTCTTTTGTTTGTTCTCTTTGTAGATAAGTTTAAGAAATAAAGTACAGATGCTTCTCTATACCCTATTTCATCGAATATCTAAATGAACTCAGCATTGGCTAAGCCTGAATTGCTTTAAGAACCCGAAACTGTTCAGTAATAATAATGTTTGACCAATGGGAACTAGGCTTTTAGTAAAGATATTTGTAACTTACCTGGCACACACTTTTTTTTATGGTTGCCGAAGGGAAATCAGCTAGAGAATATCTATGATAAAAATATATCTTCTACAGGTACTTTGCTTTTCTACCTAATACTCTCGGTTTGGTTTAGCTCTTTGGCTCTTCTTTCGCTCTTTCTTCCCTATCTGTCTCTCTTTATCAATCTCTCTCTATCTATCCCTCTCTCCTTCTCTGTCTCCCCTCCTTCTCTTTATCTCTGTCTAGCTCTCTCTTTCTATCCCTTTTGATCTCTATCTCTCCCGCTTTATCTCTCTATCTCGCTCCCATCTCTTTCTGTCCCTTCTTTCTCACCCATTGCTCTCTCCTTCTCTCTCTTCTTCACTCTCTCTACCTCTCTTCCTCTATATCGTCTCGCTGTCTCAGACAGGTCTGCAAGTGTATTCAATCTTCGTCAGCCCCAAACTACATTTTCGTTGTGGCCAGCCACATCTCGACAATTTTCATATCACGAAACCCGTCGATTCGAGTCGAACTGAAGGTCAGACTCAGACAGACAAAAAACTCGCATTGACAGCCGCTAATAATCAAATGAAATGCATTGACAAGCCCATCTTTGATTAGAAGTGGTTGTGCCCGAGTCTATGATTATTACCCAAGCCACAAGCTGCTCTGGCGGAGGCGGAACGGCGATCAAGGAACGGGGAAGGAGGCGTTGGCTTGTGTAGACACATGTCAATAAAGACTCACAAATCGTACCTGCAATAGAAAGGGGGGAAAAAAAAAACAGAAATAGGAGATGAAAAACAAAATCGAATGAATAAAATTGATTGTTAAATATTAAAAATGGCAACTAACACGTTGCCGAGGCTCAAATAAACCATTTGATTCGGTAATTGTATGAAATTGGAGCACAAGGTAAGCGCTAGTTCAAATCATGACAGTACACGAACCAAAGATACCCTGTAGTCCAATACAGAGGACTACCAACTTTTAGCTAGATGATGGTCAATTGGGACAGCCCGCTTGGGCCACTTGCACGTTTACAGGGTATACAGTTATCGAAATTCCAAATTGGAAAATAATTTAATCTATGGACTGACAAGCGTATGCCATGGCCTAGCACATACTTTCATAGCTACTCGATTTTGTTCTGTGCTTTTCATTTTTATTGGCTTTTTAATCGAAAGACAAACGGTCGAACGCTATTACACACTTACACACACACACACACACACACACACACACACACACTCTGTGCTTGTGTGTATGTAGGTCATCTATGACGGACGTATCGTAACCGTAGCCGTAATCCATATCGCAGGGTTCAAAAGGTTCACGCGGCATCGTCACGCCATGTCCAAAGACTCACTCACACACACACACACACACACACACACACAGACAGGCACACACAGACAGGCACACATATAGCAAGGCATCTAGCTGGCATACGCCCACAATAGAGCCCAGCCCTAGAACCAGAGCACCTCCCAGAACCAGCTTCAAAGCAATACCCTCGCATAGTTCGTTTGACAATGGACATGCCCCTCATAATAATATGTTCTTCACATTTCCCATACATTTCATTTGTCACTCGAACTGAATAAGCCGCCAATTCTGGGTATTTCTTATTGCACTACATAAAGATATTAACTCATTTTCATTATCTACACTGCAAGGGCTTACTTATACGATTTTCCAAGAACTTTACTCACACTCTTAGTCGGAGTCTATGAGCTGCCATTTCCTGGCATTGATTAATATAATCTTTAATATTCCAACATACATTGTAGAATATTCCTAGAAAACTTCAACTCTTTCTGATCATTCTACAAATTATTATTATTCCCTATATAAATCCTATATCCTATACGGGCATAGATCAAAGTTTCCCATTCCCATAACTCGGGCAAAGCTCAATCGATTTTCACGAAGTATGGCTCTTTGCTCTCGTTTTAGCTTCTAGATCAATTAGGCAACATTATTCTTGGTCAAAACTCCTATTCCATATAGTAATATGTCCAAATTTCTCATTCTCACTCAATTTTCAAAGTTCTTTGAGAGAATTTATATTAAACCTTCCACGGCTAAAGCCGAAGTATACCCTTCTAGTAAAAATTATAAGAATATTCATCTTAGTAAAAACCAAATTTAACCTTGCCCTTCGTCCTCTCTGAACTCAGGATCTGTAAGAGCTAGAGCTCTGAAAATTGATAAGAATCTACCCTAAGGCGTATACATAACATTTCGATTATGTGCTGTATACAAATTTGATAACTCCTTCAGTAATTGCGAAACATGTAAATTACAGTAGCTAAAGATTTGATTAAAATCTTAAAGTGCCTGAAAATGCATCTTCATGTACATATATCTATATATCTATACATCTATATATCTATGTATCTATATATCTATATATCTATATATCTATATATCTATATATCTATATATCTATATATCTATGTATCTATCTATCTATATATCTATATATCTATATATCTATATATCTATATATCTATATATCTATATATCTATATATCTATATATCTATGTATCTATATATCTATATATCTATATATCTATATATCTATATAACTATGTATCTATATATCTTTCTATCTATATATCTATACATTTGTAGTTCCCTTTGGCTTTATGCACATCTATTTTCCTATTTCAATCTTTGCCTACAGGCATATATACCTCTATCTATGTGCATGATATAACTTCTCTCTAATTATCGTGAAGAGCATTTCCAGTTCGTTGCTTCTCAAAGCTTAAATGATGATGTGCTTCTCTTGTGCTTCTCGTTTTCATCACACTTTTCATCCTGTTTTTCCTTTTAGCTCATACTTTGATTGCTTTTCATGTAGCTTCATGTCGCACGTTCTATGTTCGCTGCCCTATATGACACCCCGTACCCCATACCCCCTCCCCTTCCCCTATCCCCTTCTCGACTGTAACTACATACAAATTTGTATCTATGTATCTGCAGCTAAGGCTACGGCTGTGTGTATTTGTATCTGTAACTGTGTCGAACCGTGCTACAGCCGGTGCAGTCAAGTGCGCTGCCTGTTGTGACCTTTGACACGACGCGGGGCGACCAGCAACTGCCAATTATGCAATAAAAAAAATGCTAAATTAATAAAAGCCAAAAAAGGAACAAAAAAACAAAGCAACAGCAACAACAAAATATAACAAAGAATGAACACAAAAGCACAAAAAAAAGTAACTATTAAAAAGTGGAGAAACACGTTATTTACGTTCGGCCGAATTCAAAACGTGCTTCAAACAAAATATAGCAAAAAAGCAGCAGTTAACAGCATGCGCACGACTAGATGATACCCTGTGCCAGATGCGACCAGCAGCTGTATGAACGCACTCAGAGATCGGTAATCAACTCGAAGCACAGAGGCGGAGAGTGCTTTTTGGGCCTCACTGTAGCCAATTTAAGTTACATGAAAAGGTTAAAGGATTACAATTGAAAAAAAGATTCTAATGCACAGGTCGGCAATCGAGCATACCCGTTTGGCGGTTGCCTTTTGACAGCTGGGTATAAAAAGGGAAAATTTTAATTTTCTGTGAAAATTGCCGGCTATAAATTACATATTGCCCGGCCGCGTCGCGACGGTCAGGAAACATAAAACATTTTCGTGTAGTGTCGTGTAAACGGCCAATCCTCTACGCCCCCTCCCCCCTTCCCTGCCGCCCACCGCACACACTTGGCCACTTTGCAATGGCCATTAGATGAATGAACGAACGAGTGAGTGGACGAGCGAGCGAGCGAGCGGGTGTATCAGTTGGAACGAATGCACGAATGCACGACCTTGTCATAAACCAAATTGAGATATTGCCAAAGCGCCAAATAATCAACTATCAAATTGCACTAAAATAATAGAGCAATAAAACTAAATATTACGATATTACAACTTCAACTATTACACACTCAACATTCTGCAGATGATGGCATGATTCACTTTACGAGCAGATAGATACTCAAATGGAATAAGCGAATCATAAAAAGTTATGGAACTCATCTAGTTTTAAGCTAAGTAGAGGAAGTCAATCAGTGCATATAGTTTTGTATATGCGACAGGCTGAAATTACTCGGCGTTGCGCGGTTCAAGTGAGTAATATTGAAAATGGAATTTCAGGCAGCTTAAAAACTTTCCCAAATCAAAAGAGAAGACAGAGAAATTGCTATATTGCACAAACAAACATAAGAATAGAGCATTGTCATTGAATTTGAACCGGCGACCTCTCGTTCGTTGGTTCGACGCAAGAACAGCTAAGCTTTGCCAAGCTTCTGACGCCGCGTTGACGTTGTCTTTAGATATTTTCCACCAGCTGGACTACAAATGATCGAAAAATCCGCCTTGATGTGGAGTTTAATCAATCAGACATTCATTGAGACATGCTTGATATTGTGACTTTAACAGGGACATGATTGTGTCCTCAGAATATGTTTGGCTGGATCAGTGAATCACATCAAAGCACTTGTGTCTTAGGCTCTCGAGTGGAGTGGGGCCGAAGTGTAATTATATTGTTTAGTCAAGCGATTAAGTGATTGATAGCTGTAATTGATTGAATAGTCAAATGTCACATCAAGTTGAGTGCGGCGAGCAGCCAAATATCCAAATTTAAGCTGTGCCAAAGCAAATTATCGAAACGGAATTGATAACAAGAACATTTCACATATTTCCCACATACCGCATGCGATTTGATTAATGCTGATATATTAATTCCATATCGTATTTATTAAGCATTAATTGCGTATTGAGTACACTCATGAGTACACTCAGCGCAATAGGTGAGAGGTGGAGAGAGGCGAGGCGGGCAAATCTGTCGAGTTGGCGCTTTGAATAATGCATTAGAGAGCCCCCCGCCCCCCTCCCCCCTCGCTCACCATCATCTCGTGGTTTATTCCCAACTGAGCTAGAAATCGCAACAAGTCGCAAAATTGCTTTATATCTAACACAAAGGCGAATTTAAAAAGGGAGAGCGAATACCCCTAATCAGCACAAAAAAAGAAGAAAAAAAAGCGCAGCTGTTGCTGCGAGTCCCTTGAGAAATTGATGAGCTCAGCAGATTAAATATACACACATAAACACACACACACATACACACACGCCCACATAATTAACACTTTGCTTGACTGGTAAATAAATATTTAGCATGTGTATACAAAAGCGAGGAGTGCGCCGGAGGGAGGGGGTCAGCCGGGGTCGAAGCTGGCAAACAAAATTTATAACATGCTAGAAATAATAGTGGAACTTGATGTGGCAACAATGGGAAAAAGTTGCCACACACAAGCGCGCACACACATGCCCCAGTTACAGCTTGGCTCATTGTTGCTGTTGTGGCAGCAGCAACAACAGCAGCAACAACAACAGCAACAACAGCAGCAACAACAGCAGCAGCAACAACAACGCCTTCGCCTCGCACAGTCTAATCAATGATTAGTATGCCCCTTGGCCTGGTCCTCGACTTGGACTGCCAATCAACGATGCTGCCAACAAACCGACAGAGCGACAGACATAGCGACCCATAGAAGCATGCAACTGACACACACACACACACACACACACACACACAGACACACAACTGACATATCACACACTCATATACACTGGCATACAAATTAATAGGCGGCCTGCTAAAACTGTGGCAGCTAGAGAAACTATCGGCGTCTAGACGCAGCTGGAATGCCCTGCTTACACAGGAGCAGCCGGGGAATATACTCCAAATAATCTACTTAATATAAAGATATATATAGAAAGAGCTTGTTCCGACTGATCGATTGATAGAAAGCTAAATAGCTGAGGAAGTTTTCTTTGGGATCGAAAGAAAAAGTTAAAGCTGATAAAAAGAAGCAACAACAACGCACTTGTTTATAGATATAAAGCATAGCAATAGAGTATATTCAGACTTTCGATTAATCGATAACTCCAACGATAGCTTTAATAAAACCGATATTTGTTCACGCTTGAACCAGCTCAATGGGCGCATTGCCAAGGTAAACTTGATAAACATTTATTCGCCGCGCAAGTATGACTTTAAGAGTTGTTCGACCGACCGCTCCACATGTCAGCTATATAGCGACGATCCGATTGACCTCGATCTACCATATGCTGCAAAAAGCAGCGACTGTACCAAGTTGAGTCAATATTTTGCATAGCTGAATGCCCAGTTCGTGTAGGTCATATGCTCGGGCTGGGGACTGGGTGCTGGGGGCTGTTGGCTAAATTTTAATGGCCTACGGGCCAGTGCGTAAAAAGTTCGAAGGGCGCAAACGTTGTTGATTAAACCAAAGTTTGCGTTTTGCCTATGCAATTGACGTAAGAAGAGGCAGAGGCAGAAGAGCAGCCAGAGATTGAAGGAGCAGCCGCAGGCGCAGGCACTGAAACAGAACTTGAAGCCCGGCAACAAAAGAAAATGCCCAGCCACATGTATGGCTCGCACAACCAACACACACACACACACACCCGCACACACACACATATAGAACTGCCGTCAAGAAACTGAAACCAAAACAAACCAAACGAACCGCACTGAACTGAACCGCATCGCACTACACTGAACCGAACCGGACCGCAGCGATGCGAACCACATGCGCTGCATTTTTGTTCAGCTGGCTTTGGATTTGCTTTGGATTGCGTTTGACCTAGCGGAGGGCATTACGAACTAGTCAGAAGGAAGGCAACTCCAACACAGTAGAACATATATTAAAGTATATTTATATGCATGCTTGATCAGCTTTAAAAGCCGACTCGATATAGTCTGGAAGATGGTTTCTATGTCTCCCAGCTCTCAAGTTATGCAAATGGAACTTGACCTAGATCAGCCTTTTTGCGTATATGCAGCATGTATATTGGAATCGGCCAGAAATATATCTGTTATCGGAACAATCGGTCGCAAGTCCAGCTAACGTATTAAGGCACCTCTGAGTGAAATGCCTGTGAGGGTATTTATGCTTCGGCATTTGATAGTTCTGCCTTCGCTTAAATATTCTATGCTTTTTTCGGTTTTTTTTCTTGGGCTGTCAGTCGCAGCGGCCGAGGCTGTCGCTGTGGCTGGAGCTGCGGCTGTGGCATTTCCGGCTTGCGACTTACAAGCTTTGCCACAAATATTTCTTTTGTGTGCCCGGCCCGGAAAAAAGGCAGTCAACGCGCACAATAGGCCACTCGAAATGTGGGCGGAACGTCGCCCAGGCATGTTGCTGCCACAGATTGGGGCGCAAAATGTGCGGCAGCAACAGCAACTGGTGGAAACCTATGCTTCAGGGAAGAGTAAAGAGAGCTCACGAAAAGGTGGGGGAGAGAGATTATAGCGCTCGGCTTGATTAAGAGCACAAGCTCATAAGAAACGGATTAGCGATCGAGACTTTTTCTCGCATGTGAAAGGACAGCGAGAGCGAGAGAGAGAGAGGGAGAGACAGCTGAGCAGCGACAGCTCAAGACACAGAGCTAAACTTTTGAGTGTTGATAAACGTACGAATTGGAAACTGTTGGGAGTGTGCGAAACAGCGAGAGAGAGCGAGAGAGGTAGAGAGAGAGAAAAGAGAGAGGAGAGCAATAGTGGGTGAGAGAGCCGAGCATAAGAGCCAGCGGCAAGACAGAGAGATAGTCAAAGAGAGAAAAAGATGGAGGCTCAGAGAAAGCCTGAGCTCATAGCTCAGTGTAAAGCGTCCGCTCACGTGAGTGTTGGAAAGATATACAATTTTCATTTAGCATATATCGCGTAGTTTCAAGAGAGTAAAAGGGTTTAGTTGTCGAAAGACAACTCTTTACATCTGACTAGTGTTGGTAAATAGAAAACAAAGCAAAGTAACCACTGTGTTTCATAACAGTCCATCATATAAGCCTCACTCAAGGCTCGGGTTTGGCTCGCTTAATGTCAAAGTCAGTGTTGATAAGTGTCAAAATGGAGTAATTGACGATTTGTGTTGGTCATTAAAGAGAAGGACTTTACTTTTAAAAGCTAACTAGTGTTGGTTAACACACAATTAAGCAGTTATTGAAGAAGAAATTCGACAATGCCGTAGTGTTGCATAAGAGCGCTTCACATAAGATCCGCAAAGGCTATGCTGCGCATAGAGAATGCAAGATATTGAATACCCAAGCAAGTGTTTGGCAGCACTTTATGTCAAATTCAGTGTTGATAAGTGTCAAAATGGGTAAAACGACGCGCTGATGCACGCCAGAAAGTGCATTTTGTGCGGACACGCAAAGGGCATTACTTTGGAGGCCATCACATGTTGTATCGCATTCTGTGTCAATATTTTAGAATGTTGCCGCGCTGTCGCATGCCACAAACGCTGCTGCCCCAATGCCGATTGGCCCAGTTGTGGGCCGAGCGTGCGTGTGTGTGTGTGTGTGTGTGCGTAAAGGCAGGCAGCTAGCTTGTGTTCGCAGCAAGCCAGATTGAAGCAAGTAACAGTGTGACCCTAGTCGCGACTGCCCGACTAGAGGATGCCCTGTACTTATATGAAGTTTTACCAAAGCTAACCAAAAAGTGAAGTATTTATAATCTGTATGCGATTAGCTACATATCAAACTTGGTGTATCTAGGTTTACAAATTTTTAAGTTATGCTCAAAAAGCATCATCTCTAGATCGATTTTTATCGATACTTAAGTAATCGAAAGAGACACAGTTCAAGTTTGAAGCCGCGTCTCAGTTCGTTGTCCTGTTTCGAAAAATATATATGATATGATATATACATTTTCTCTCAACTATTATACCCCGTTTGGTATTTATTTTTAATGTGTAAGGCATATAAAAAAGGGGGGAAGCTGTTTGTCTGAGCTGCAGGCTGGGCGCAGCGGGGAGGTGTGCTTTTCACGTTTTGTCTTGAGTTTTCAAGTTTTGTGCTTGGGGTGTCTGTGTCTCTCTGTGTCTGTGTGTGTGTGTGCGAGTGTGTGTGTCTCTGTGTGTGTGTGTGTGCGAGTGTGTTTATGCAAAGTGACTTCAAAAAGGATTTCAAACGAATTTGTTATGCGCATTTTGATGTCATTATCCTTAAAAGTCATTGGCCTCCAACAACAGCTCCTCGTCTGCCGTCTGCCGTCAGCCCGGGTTGGCTGTCGTCGTCATCGTCATCATCGGCCTGTCCCCGATTATCCCGCACCCCCACCTCACCCCTCCCTCCCTACATTCCCTTCAGTGCCTATATTTGCGCGTAAATCGTCCGACATCAGCTTATACTCGCTCACACATATATCAAGCGGCGAATGAGTATGCAAATCTATTTATATGCCAACTACTTATGTGGCTTTGTGTTGTTTGGGTCTCTCTCCCTCTCCCTCTCCCCCTCTATCCCTCTGTCTGTCTCTCTTGGGTTGTTTAGGCAATTAATTTTCAAGCTTTGCAGATTGACTGCGTTGTCCTTCGTCCCCCCTTATTGTATTTTTTTATATTTTATTTCGTTTCATTTTATTTTTTTCATACTCGTCACAAGCTGTTGTAGCGATTACAGCGTCTAAGTTGGGTTAAGCATGGCTGCAGGGGTCACGGGTCAGAGTCCCTTGTTGTTTCACACTATCGTACGGGATTACGAGTGTCATAGGCCGTGCCCAGTGTGTGGCCGTACGAGCGAGAGCTTGCTCTGTGTGTGACCGTTGGTGTCAGCGAAAGGTCACAGCTTTGCCGCCTAATGGGCACACCCACGCCGTCATTAAGCAGCTTATACGAATAGTTTAAAGTTTACTCGTTACTATTAATAGCTCGGTAAATTGCTAATGAATACAGTCTGTCAACTTTACTCGTTGTTATTCAGCTAATCGTGCGGTTCTTTATTATTTCACCACTTGTTTTCTTACCAGAAACTGTCTTTCAACGAATTACTTAATCCTTGCTTTTTCTTTCTTACTAGCTATGAACTCTTTCTCATTCGCATTTATACTTCACTCGTTACTTTTACTAGCTCTGGAAAAGCTACTCGTTGCTTTCTTAATTATCTCGCAATTGTTAATTATCTTTTCTATTACCAGTCAACCAATTAGTCGACTTTTACTTTTTACGTCCTACTCGTTACTCGCTACTTTCGGGTTCGTATTAAGAGATCTTTGCTTTATCACTCGTTATTTTTGAAGCAGCAATAAGCAAAGCGCACTAGTTGCTTTCGCGTAATAGCTGACTTATTAAACTATTTAGTTGTTTTCTCGCTACTTTTTACTCGTTACTTTTTTAACACTGATTCTTCTGTAAGATCAGCATTAAGTTCATCAAACCAGTTGATTTCACATATTATCTAAGAAATTAAACTTTTTTTGTCCTTTTGGATACTTTTACTCGTTTCATTTTAGTGGTCCTCGTAACTTGTTGTGTGTTTAGCAAAGGGTTCATAATTTGAACTCCTTCTGAATATTATTAGTTGCATATTTCATAAGCTTTCAATTAATAAAGTTTTGCCCAAGTGAACTTTGTGTCTTCAAATCTAACTCGTTATTGTTACTCGCTATTTTATTCATAGCAATTTATGGTCGAGCCATGCATTTTTCGTACAGTTTTGTCAATTCACGAGCAGTTGTTACGCAGCTCTTGCTGTCAACTCACTTAAATTTTGCTACTAGTTGCGCTTTAATAACACACAGATACACACACACACACATACACACACGCATGCACACACACAATCAAGAGCCTTAACAACCTACTCGCTGGCTATATTTGCACAAGTCGTTTATATTTAGCCTGAATGAGTTTGCTTTCTTATACTCGTCGCATATTTATATATGCCTGGAAGTATTCAGCTGAACTTTCGCAGCACTTTGTAATATTTACTTTGCATGCTTGGCTCAACATTGCGAATTCCGTTTAAGTGAGAGGCCCCGCACTAGAGACTAGAGACTAAAGACTAAAGACTAGCTAAGCTGTTACTCGCTTCCCGATACTCAATTCTCGTTCGTCGTCCCCTCCGCTCGAGCTCTATTTATAGACAGTGGCAGCAGCAAATGAGGCTCGCCGAGAAGCGCAACCATTTGGGCAACATGCTTGCGGCTCATCGCAACAGCGACTGCAAGGAAATGACGTCGTCAAAGAGAGCGGAAGTAAATATTAGAAGTGTGTGTGTGTGTGTCGGTGTGGCATTTCAAGTTGTCAGAGCCAACCGGAAATGCTCCCATTGTATCGCAAGTGGGCACACATCACAAATGTGCAAGGCCAGACTGACTCGGCGACTCTCGCTTGAGTTTCGGATTATTAGTTGCGTGTTAAATGTCAATTGTCATAATTAAAACCGACATCCAACCCATATATAAATATATATCCCGTATAACTAGAGTCGCAGTTGGAAATTAGAAAAAGCTTTTAGCAAGCAACAAATAAAATAAGCGAAAAAAATAAAATACAAAAACAAAACAAGAGAAAAACATGACAATTCCCACAGAGTTCCTCCAGCCGTCCATCCGTCCGTCCGTCCGGCCGTCTGTCCGTCTGTCTATCTGCCTGTCCGGGTATTTAGTTTTCTGTATGGGAGACGCTTCGTTTATCTCATCTAAAACGAGCTGCTAATTGTATCGGCCTTTGGTGCAAGCTTCGATTTACGTTGCGTCCGCCTCGTGACCCCTCCCAAAACCAGCGAAACCCGCCCCACACGCGCCGCTCATCCATTTCCATTAGGAGTCCGAAACGGGGCACATCACTTGCTACACTTTGTTGCTCTTCTGATGCGCTGCAAGAAGAGCATATTGGCTTCGTGCGAGTGTATGTAACAGCCAGTAGGAGGCTTGAACGGACTTCCGTTGACTTCAATACATCAACATATATTGTATATATACCCTTGTGCAGAACCGAAAGCTTATCCGACTTAGCATTGAAACTGCAAGACTTTGGGGAAAACTTATAGGGTATAGGAACAGTCGAATCAAAGCAAACCTCAGCTGGACTTAACAGATGCGTATAACCAAGTATTGGTTCGAATCGTATCCTACTTCTAACATAAGCCATGAAAGACTGTCATATAGCTCACATCGAAAAAGTTCTTCATGGGGTGCTAAGAAAATCTTGCCTAGTCTAACATTTGGCTGTCTATTCGAAAGTGTATTTAAGCAACGGCACTTGAAGCCTTACTTATTTTTTATAAACATTTATTTTTATCACAATTAATTAATCTGCTTAATGGCATTGACTGGCTCGATTGATTGGCCAGCTCATTGGCTCAATAAATGCCCTGCCCGGCCCTGCCCTGCCCAGCCATGTCCCGCAGCTGGTACCAAGTTTTACAGATGGATATCTGTATGCCATTACACCCCCTATCCGACAGCCCGCTCCCGCTCCCCGCCCCCACAACTGCTAGTTGAAGGCATGCATAATGCCATCAATCAAATGCAATTATAAACTCTCGCTCTCTCTCCTTATGCGATTGCTGAGCTCCACACGTGCACAAGTCAATGGGGACTCTAGATATCCAAGCATTTATAAGACTGCCTCGCCAAAGGGTACGAATGTGTGTGTGTGTGTGTGTGTGTGTGTGTGTATTATGAGGGGCATATGGTCGCCAGTAATGATAATAATGGTGTAATTACCATTCACGTGGCTATTCTGTAGGGTTTTATACAGCCCGCTCTGGCTTCGCTTTGTAGAAATTGAGTTGAAGAGCTCTGGCCAAGCGGAGGGCGAGACATTACACCTCTGATCGCTGCTTACCATGCAAGGGGACCAATTATCAATATCTATGAATAGTTTATTAGCCCTTGCTTAACCTTAACGGCAAAGTTAAAGAAAGTAGCATGAGAAGTGCTAACAATCCATCAACCTGGGCGCCTACTCGTTGCTTTGCATAAGTAACGAGCCGAAGGACTTCTTAAGCAAGCTTTAATTGAACTCTTGTTAACGTACTCGTTCGTTCTCTTTCAAGGTGCATTTAACGAGTTCCAGTTTTACTGAATATACTCAAATATGTTGATGTTTTTTCATAACACGCACGTAATATTGTGTTGAAATAGCGAGTAGTGTGGCCAGCTATTGTAGGCCAACTGGGTTCTCTTTACTCGCTGCCTTTTACTCGCTCCTTTGTACTCGTTAGTTGGGCACTTATAAGCCGAACTACCCGTTCTGCTACATCCATTCAAATCAGCTGCAATCGTATTATATATAAAGCTCACTCGCTGGATTAGAAAATTGACGCTTTGGCGCCAGCCACTCGTTGGATGGCTACATTTTACTCGTTGCTTGGCCACTGAAGTAACAGATTACGTACTCTGCTCCCGGAATGGAATTGAAATATTTAAAGCTTAGACCGACTCACACTGATTTCGAGAATAAACGAGTAAATTCCAGGCACTCGTTATTTCACTTAAATTTTATAGCCAAACGATGCAACTGACAATCAGGCAGCGTTGCATGGAAACCTTTGTGCCAGAAGGTACTCGCCAAAGCGTCTCAAATTCGCTTAGTTATGCAAAAAAGCATTATTCGTTCAGCTTTTTGCGTTGGGCAAATAAATGAAAGACCCTCCAACCCACCTTTTGGAGTGTCGCATTTATTTTCATATCTAAAACTGACCCAATTCAAAAGCCACAACAACAAGCACAACAAAACAAAAGCAACGAGTTGGAGATGAGAACGTGACTGAGCAACAGATTTGCAACTAGACTTTGCCGTACTTTTCTCTTTTTGATTGCCCGCTTTGTTTGCTGTGTCAAATAAAATAACAATTACGTTGCATAAAATTGCATAGATAGTCCAGTGTCTAAGCATTTTCCAATTTGAAAATATTTACCAATTTAAGAGCTAAAGCCAAAGCCATTTGCACACAGCTGCACGGAGAGAGTGTGAGCGAGAGCGCCTGACATGCCCAACTACATATTTCATTTCAATTCGTAAAAGTTTCTAATTAAAAAACAAAACAAAAAAATGCCTTTGGGTTAGAATTGTGGGTTGTGTGGGTTGGCTTGTGGGTGGGGGGTTTTTGTTTTCGGTTATTATTAAAATGATAATAACCTCAAAATCAACATGGCCTCGTAACAGTGCCCCGCATTCTTATGCTCGCCATCATGGCCATGCGTAGAAAGTCCTTTATGCCATGTTTGTCATTTATTTGTTTGTTCTCTCCCTCCCTCTCTCTCCCTCTCTCTCCCTCTCTGTCGCAGTCTATCTCGCTCTCTATCTCTTCGTGTTCATCGTTTGTTTTTAGTTCTTTTCGTTTGTGTGCTGCGGTTTGTGCAGCTCAACGCATTCAAAGGGAGCCAAGTAGAAGAAGCAGCAGCAGAATGAGTACAGTGAAATTTGCATAAATAATAAATGCAGAGGCAAAAAGCAGAGGCAGCAGCAGCGACAGCCAAAAAAACTGGGGAAGCCTCTGTCGAAAACCCTTAATCAAAAGTTTAAACAATATAAAATATGAAAAATGCTTCAACGAGTAGCGAGTACCAGGCGGCGGGGGGCAAATGCCCAAATCCATACACACACACACTCGAATAAAAATAAAATGTTAAGAGAAATGTAAAGATAAGAAAACGAAAATGAAAATGAAAACAAGCCAGCAAATCCGTCGCGCACACAGATATCATAATAACGTACAATACGAAAGCAGCGAGAGGCGACTTCAGCGAGTGAGCAAGAGGGCCGAGTGGCCAGCGTGTCTCTCTCGTCCATTTTAGCCACCAGCTGCGTTTTGTGGACTCACATCACGGGCAAAATACTTGAGCACAGTTCTGGGCTCCTGCATTTGGCTAATGCAAAGAGCCTTGAAATTGTATTTAGTTTTTACGTTTTTTTTTTCTTCATCTCCCCCCGTTTTGCTTTCGTTGAATGTTTGTCCGAGCAAACGGCAGTCGCTTAGTTTCATTTCATTTTCATTTTATGTGGCTTTAAGCTGGCAAACGTCTAATGCGTGCTTTAAGCCAAGCGAACCAACGTTGCCTTTGACAATGCATTGTATAATAATGCGGCCATTAAGAGAACATAACGGTGGGACACTCGTTACTTTTGCTATTCGCTGACTAACTTTCTATTAGACTAACTTTCTATTATAGTATATACTAATAGCAGGGTTTTATCAATACACGTTACTTGTTACTCGCTGCATGCTATTCCTTACTCGCTACTTCGTACTCGTTATTTGTTACTTCCTACACGCTACTCGCTGCATGCTCGTTTCTACTGAAAAACGCTAATCATTTGTTATTGATCCGACTCGTTATGTAGCTGACTTTTTTCTTTCTTTCTTTCTACTACTGCTACTACTCGCTACTTCCTATTCGTGTCAAACCTCGTTAAATATATACTCGTTCTTTAGATATTATTCGTTGTTTTCTATTTGATATTAGTTTTTTATGTTAGACTGACACAGTTGTTGCATTTTGACTGCCAATACAATAGGATTCACCTGCTCTCGCTGCTACTCGTTACTCGTCCGTCTTTCAATATTACTGCATTTCTTTAGCCTGAGTCAGTACAGATACACACGTTACTTTTACAATGTGCTTTCCGCTCAGCGATTTCTAGTTCTAATTCGAATACTTTGGATTAGTTTTCTTACAGTTTATGGTGTTTACAGCTTACGCTCGTATTTTGGTTATGGAAGCCGTATCATAATCGTAAACTACTCAAAGATTTTTGTTTGGTTATTTTTATGCTTTGTGCATTTTTAATGCGCCATGTGCCGCCGCTTTCGATGGCAAAACGCAAACGCAAACTTATCCATAAAATATGCAACAAATTTGCTGATGGAAAAACAGAGTCGCACACAGCAACAATTGAGGACTCTATCGCTCTCGCTCTTGCTCTCACTCACTCTTTCTGTCTCTCTCCAATGCAGTTAGGCAATAGAAAAAAAGGAAGAAAAATATAAACAAAAGTGGAATTTATGCTGTCAGGCAGACCGGCACTGACACTCAGACGGACACCGACGTGTATCCATGCGTGTATCCGAGAGATACGAGCTCTTGTATCTGGTTGGAGATGAATTTTTTCCATAACATTTTGCATTTGCTTGTTTATGGTCAGTTAAAAGGAGATTTTGTCACTGCCAACACACAAACACAACAAAACTTTGCCCAAAGATCCGTAAAATAACGAGTAGGGACAACGAGTAGGGGCAACGGGCCGAGGCAGCTCGCACAAGTACTCATATGTTGAATTGCTTTGCCCAGACAACAAACAGATACATTTACAGTTGAGCTGTTAGTCACACATGTCGCACTGCGTTCACAGAAACAATATGCTTCATTCATGGTCGTCCAGCCTCAAGAATTTCATTTTTCGACTGCTGCCTCTATAGCCGTATACCCCGTAAGCCATAAAAACAACTGAGCGGGAGTATTAAAGAGTTGTGTGTAGTCAGCCCCGATTCGTTGTTGTCAGCAGGCTTTCGATTACTTAAGCGTCAGTTTAAGTGGTATCTAATAGTCGTGCTTGCTCGTTAAGTTCTCACATTGACTTGTTTTTCTTGAGCTTTTTGCTGCTGCTATCATCGAGCCCATAATCTGTGCGAAATGCTCTGCAATTTTGTTCAATTGGGCAGCCCCTGCTCCATCCCGAACGCCAGCCCCTCCCTCGAACTGGGTGTGTGCGTGTGTGTGTGTGTGTGTGCTTGTACTGTGGTCATGTCCAGGACACATGCTTGTCTCGATGTCATCATCCTGGCGCTTTGCCTTTTGACAGCGCATACATGCGACTAGCTGTGTGTATCTGTTAGATACAAGGCTCGTGTACATACCATGTAAGCCGCTGTCCACGGCACTGGAATTTGGCGGGGGAGCTGGACACAGGGGGGAGGGAGGGGGGAGGGGTTGCAGGTTGACAGCCATGATGTATGGTTTTTGTAATATTTTGTGTCACATCAACATCAACATCGGGCATCAGCATCAACATCAACGATGAACAGTGCAAGCAAACAGGCGCGTCTAAATATTTAACTCGAACTGTGACAGGAGCCCGTTGGGCTCTCTGACCGGCCATTGGCTTGACGGATGACGCGGCCCTTGACCATAAATTAAATTTTGATTTCGTCATGGGATTTGTCAAAAAACGAAACGTATCGGCTTACACCAGGCCAAATCAGAGCAGGTTGTGGCCAAGAAACGAGAGGCAAATGTTAATAAAGGATTGAAAATTTGAACAGTGTTTGACAGTGCTTTGTGCGCGTTTAGTGTTGGGCAGCAAGATAAGTGTGTGGTACATAAAACCTTGCTAATGCCAGCAACTAAGTACAATAAGCTTCAATTAAGTTAGCAAGTGCTTAATTTGAGATTATAGTTGCAAGCAGTTTCCGGATTTTGATCTGTTCTCAAACTTCTCTTAACTTGTCGAAGTTCGGAGTGCGTATTCCCGAATCAATTTGTGGATACATAAGCTTTTTGTTGCTACTTAAGTACATATTTCTTCTTTTCCTCAATGTAAGCTTATTTTAAGAGACAAAACACTTAATTGAAGATTGTAATTCGCAAGAGCTGCCAGATTTCTAAGCTTCAATGTCTTGACTTTGACGCTGAGAGCCGAAGCACAGATATCTGAAGCCTAGGAAGTATTTAGATAGTATTTAGAGTATTTAGTTTGACAGAGTTCAGAGTTCGAAGCCCCGAAATAAAACTTTTTTCTTTTTTTTTGTTTTTTGGCTGCTTTATCTTTGTGAAGTTTCCTAATCAGCAGAGCGTTCCATGAAATGCGAAAGCCTTTAAGCAACGCACATAAATCTGAGCGTGAGATTAAAAGAAAATATAAAATAAAAGTTGACACAAGTTTTGTTGTTTGGGCAAGTTTCGGGGTTCGAGCTTTGTTAAAGTTCATTCATTTTGCCGAGCTTTAAATATGCAATTTTGCAAATTCCCGCGCGGTCGCACGGTTGGTTATTTGTATGATGACTTTTTTAAATAAACTATTGGAAAGCGAGAGAGGCGAGAGAAGTCCCTGCCCGGACGCCATGTCACATTTGCTGAATAATTAATAGAAAAAGCGAGTGCACGAGACAAGTAAATGCATATGCCCATCACATGGAATGACATGCATAAAAGCCACTGGGATGACCCCCAGCCCGGTGGCATGCTGTTGGCTTGACAGCAAATTAAATGGCTTAAAAAGCCAAGCATAGAAATGTTGGCTTTAAGTGGTTTTGGTTTCTATGCTGCGGCCCTTAATGGCCAATCAGGCAACATTTCCTAACAAAACTTGCCGCATCCGCAAGCAACACCATATTTATGACGCCCCCGCCTGATCCCTGTCTGCATCTCCCTCTCTCTCCCCCTCTCTCGCTCTCTCTGTTGACTGTAGGTCTTAGCGTTCCCAGTTGCCAACAAGTTTGGCTAATTAGCTGCGCCTGAAGCTCGCCGGATTTGGGAATGGGCCAAAACTTGCCGCTGACCTACATATGTCTGCCGTAACCATGGCCACACTGCGTACTCTCACTCTCTCTCTCTCTCTTCTTCTCTTCTTAACTTGAAGTGCGTTTAAACTCTTTATGGCAGACGCACGCTGCCAGCGAATGGGGATTCGGTCAGGACATGAACATGGACGAGCCTGTGGCAAAAGTTTCATTCAATGCCAAATGGCAGCGAGTGTGCGTGTGCGTGTGGCAATTGCGAGCTAGAGTGTTACAGGAGCTGGCTAAACAACCAACAGAGTGTGGTTCATGGAGTGGGTAGATGGATCAGTGGGAAAGCGGGGTGGGGTGGCGGTTTAAGGTTGGCGGGACGAGGCTTTGGGTGGGTTTGGGTTGGACAACCACAGTCAAGTTAATGGGCGCGTGGCTCTTATTAACAGATTCTACATGCTGCTACCCACGCGACAACACGGCATATACAAGCACACACACCCACACACACACACACATACCCACACACACACGCAGCTTACAAGCATTTAGACAAAGTAACGAGTGTGATATCTCAGGTCGTAGCTCTAGCTCTGAACTTAAGTTGCCTGTTCACAGTTCCCCCCCAACATAAATAGGCACATTTTTTGGGTGTTGCTTCAGAATTTGTGAGTAAACAAGCGAGAGAGACAGAGAGAGAGTGAGAGAGCAAAGGAGATGGAATGGCAGAGTATGAGCGAGAAGCAACCAAAAATAAAGCTGACAAAATGGCAAACACAAGCAACAAGAGCCAACTATCTGCATAGTGCCAAAGTCTTTATACCCTAACTAACTTGTCTTTCATCCTATTTCCACTCGATTCCGAACCGATCCTACATTCGAGAGGTATGCGATATAGTTTGTCTGATTAAGCAAAAACTCCCTACTAAAGTATTG
The DNA here is from genome assembly GCA_037075305.1 of Drosophila kanekoi. NCBI lineage: Eukaryota > Metazoa > Arthropoda > Insecta > Diptera > Drosophilidae > Drosophila > Drosophila kanekoi. Next base: position 15,002,662 of record JBAMCE010000451.1, read on the forward strand.
GCAGCAGAGCTTAGTTGAGATAGTTCTTTGAATTTCCATGGTTAGCTGCTATAAGAGTTATATGAGAAGGCGATTAAGATCAGGCCCTTAGACAAAGATCGTAATTAGACAAGTATTTGCCAAACATGATAATCTTATAGCAAAACAATTAAGATTTTGACACAAGAACTTTAAATCTTGACCATGGAATATACATAAGATATACAAAATACTTTCATATAAAAGAATTAAGTAAACTTCTCCAGGCCCAAAAGACCATTGAATCGAACCAGCGGACTGCATTAAACTGGTTCAAACTACACAAGGCTAACTTTCAGACCGAGACGGGCTAGGGAATTTATATATATACATATATACTCATGCATAATTCCTAACCAAAATGGAATACCCAATGCAAGAGCAGAATAAAGCAAAAAAAAAAAAACGGGACACGAAAAATAGCAAAATAAAAAACAGAAAAAAATAAAACAAAAAGGGAAAAGTGCAAATATAAAATTGCTAATTTGAATAAGTCACGTGACACTCTCCGGCGTTAACCTTGACAGAGCCAGCAGGGGGGAAAGGGGGAAAGGGGAGTGGAAAGGGGGGTGCCACAAAATGGGAATACAAATTGAAGATGCGATGCAGCAGTCCAAAGTCACGAATGTGGCAACACCGCAATGGATGTGGCCAGCGATAGAGAGAGAGAGAGAGAGAGAGAGAGAGAGAGAGAGAGCGAGAGTGAGCGAGAGGGAAGGAATGGCAAAGGCCATTCGGTTGCTGTGAAATAAAAGCAAATAAGGCACAATAGCTGCGGTGTTTCCCATTCTTGTTATACCCTGTAAATCCTAAACAACTGAACAAATGCCTATGTTTACTTTGTGTGAGGTGTCAACCCTGATTGCTCTCTGGCTCCATAAATAAACGAATATGACAACTCAAAGCTAGGCAAATCTATGAGATTGTTATCACAATAAAATAGTTCAATTCATATATTTCCACAATCGATATCAGGCAATTGTAGAGACCCCTCTTTGAGCTGCCAACAGGGTATCGCTTCGGTCGATCACTCCTCCCTCCGCCCTACGCCCATGACAATATTGACTTGTTATGCTGACGCTTTGGCTTTTAATATGCTATTTATTTGCACTCGCCAAGCTCCATCATAAATGCAACGAGTAAGAGCTCAACGAGTGCGGGCAAGGCAGCGAGAACGAGTGCGAGGCAACGAGTGCGAGGCAACGAGTGCGAGGCAACGAGTGCGAGACAACGAGTGCGAGGCAACGAGTGAAATGGCTGTCACTTGCCATGCAATAACAACAATTAACAACTGCAAATTGCTGTCAATTTTGATCTGCGTGTGTGTGAGTGAGAGTGTGTGTGTGTGTGTGTGTGTGTGTGTGTGTGTTGCCTTTGCGTTGTTCTCCTTCAGCTTTGCTCGTTTTCATTTTCAACTTTTTCAGTCGCACTTTTTTTTGTTTGCCTTTCCTTTAGTTTTTTTTTTGTTTTTGTTTTGACTGCCGCATGCAAAGTGCAAATGGCACTGGGAATACGAAAAACGAAATCGGTAATCGCAATGCGAACCCAGTTTGAGCCCCTCCCCTACCCCTCTCTCACTCCCACTCCGACTCCCTTTCCACCAACCGGCTAACAGCTGATAGAACCCCTGTCAGTCATGCAAAGCTCTTGGTTCACTTGCTACGCGTCGCTCTGTGGCAATATTTTTGTTTCACACGCTTTTATTTACATTTGCTAATTGTTTACAGCGAATATTTATGTGTAGTCAAGTGTAGTTCGCGTGTGTGTGTGTGGGTTTAACAAATTATGGAGTCCGCAAATTAAGTGTCAATAACAAAAGGGCGAAAGTCTAGTGAAAAAAGAGAACAGGGCAGATGAGCGAGTAAAAAATAGATGGCACGAAAACAATTGCGATAGTTCTAATTATGAAATTTGAAAATTAATGAAGGATGCAAAAAAACGGAACTATTATTCAAATGAATTACAGATTGATTATTGAAACTCTATAAAAGTAAACTGCACTCGTTACTCGTGCTGTATTCAAGCCACTCTTTGATCAAAAGAAGCTAAGCTTTTGTTAGTGTAGTTAGTTACTCGCTGCTTAATACTCGCTGAATTAATGGAAGTCGTTTTATAGTATATAAAACTAAAGTTAGATGGAAATTGTTTACTACTCTTGTGACAGCTGTACCTCTTGCTAAGGTCACTCGTTACTCGCTACTGAGAACTCGTTGCACTTCTAAGGCTGGTCCAGGCCATGCGTTACTCGCTGAATTGATTGATGTCGTTCTATGGTAAATTAAACTAAAGTTAGAAGGAAATTGTTAGCTACTCCTGAGACAGCTGTAACTCTTGCTAAAGTCACTCGTCACTCGCTACTGACAACTCGTTGCTTTTCTAAAGCTGGTCCAGGCCATGCGTTACTCGCTGAATTGATTGATGTCGTTCTATGATAAATTAAACTAAAGCTAGAAGGAAATTGTTTGAAGAGCTACTCCCATGACAGCTGAAACTTTTACTAAGGTCACTCGCTACTCGCTACTGAGAACTCGTTGCAGTTTTTAGGCTTGTTGCAAATAAAATAGTTCTCTTCATATGTAGACTAAATGCTGCAATTGAAACTTTTGCAATATGACAAACACGAGCAGGGCACTCGCTGGAGCCAACTCGTTGCTATGCAAACAAACTCGTCCCAGCTAAAGGCCAGATAGCAACACGTTGACAAAGTCCAAGCAGTTGTTATCTATTGAGTAGGATTAGCACATTTCAATTCGTTGACTGCCTTGGCCCGCAAGCTCTAGCCCTTGCCAGCCCATTTTTGTCTACAGCTCTAATTAATCACATTTAAGTATTTTATGTTTAGTAACTTCACCCAAGGGTGACTTTCTTGCATGTGTGTGAGTGTGTCTTGTGCTGGCATTCAAATGTGTGTCGCATTTGTATTTGAGCATTTTTGTGGCAGGCATGCTTCATGCTTGATGTTGGACTTTTAGACGAGCCTTTGCTTTTATCTACATATTTAGTCGAGTGTTTGCATTTCCTAATTAATTACAATGCGTGACTTTAATACTTTGCGAGCATATACATGTGCATATTATAAATATATATTACTTTTGTATATATGTATGTACATCATATTTCAGGGAATGGGAACGGCTTTTCTCAGTCACTCGTCGCTTGCTCGCACTCGTTGTTAGTCAATTTTTGCTACTTATAAGATCTCAAATGGGCGTCGAGTGGGCGTTTGTTTGGTTTAGGCAGCATTTTAATGCCAGCTCACATGACTTGTGCTGCTGCCACTGCTGCTTCTTTAGCTATGCACATGCTTGACAATGCTTTATCATACATACATAATATTTATCCTTCTTTTTTTGCGCTCTTCTAGCTGTGCCCCACACTCCGTTTGACCTGTTTGCGTGCTGTGCGCCGTCTGGCGTCGCCTCTTTTCACTTTTTTTCTTTTACTTCGTTTTTTGTGGGGTATTTTTCATAAATGAAATTTTGTGGCACAATATTTTTCAGTTTTTAAGCACAGCTACGGGCCTTGGACCTGACAACAATATATATATATATATGTGTGTGTGTGTGTGTATGCAGGCTGCTTGGCTCTGGATCTGGCTCTGGCTCTGGCTCTTTCTCTGGCTCTGGTTCGGGCTTTGCGCGCAGACTGTTAAGTGGTTTTTTGATTAGACCCTGGTCTAAAGCGACGCAGCTCGTCCAAGATTTACGCGCTGCGCTTCATGGGTGATAAAAACTTTAGACAAGACAGCCGCCCATTAGAAGTTATGCATAACTGCCTTAACAATGAGTTAGTAGCGAGCGGCGAGTGGCGAGCGGCGAGTGGAGTGCGGAAAGCAGCGAGTGGCAAGCGGCGAGTGATAATAATTTCCATATATTGCCGCACGAATAAAGCACACTTTGAGTATAGAGTAAGTTTTTAGCTAAGCTCTAGATAAGCCAAGCTCAACAATCTTTCCATTTCAATGTGTGCGCAGCACCAAGGACAGAATAACACTTTCTTCTTATTCACAGACAAAAAGGTTCCTGATATACATATATTCTCAACATTCTTAAGCGAGTTGGCAGCCAGCTCCAAGCTCTTTAACAAGAGCTGCCAGTTGGCAGCAACAAAACAAACTCTTCGTAGGTCGAATTCAGCTTAAATTGACAGCTCCATTGAAACTGTGCATCGAGTTGGCAGCACGCCCGAAATTTTGCACCTTAACTGGCTTAAGATAAATGACTTCAGTCGACATCTCTCGGCTGCATAAATAAAATTAAATTTTGCTTTTCCAGTTTCTCGGTTGTGTCAGACAAGACTTTGTTAAGCTGCCAACGCATTGGTTGAACTCAAAAGCCAGAGTTAATTTGCGACAAGTTGGCAGCACGAAAAACTGAAGCTAAGGAACAAAAATCACTGAACTTGACAGGCTTTCATTTGGAATCTTGCATTATTTCAAAGTAGTTTCTGTTATGCGAATAAGTTTCTGTCTTTACTCCTAAGATGCATTAACAGAACTTTAAGAGAAGTTGGCAGCACGATTGTAATTTGCCTTAGAGAAGAGCGGGACTTTCTCTTCAAAACCTTTGTAGGAAAACTTGCTTGTAGGAAAACTTCGTCAAAAGCGTTCCAAAAGCTTATTTGACTGCTGCTCCCTCTATTCCATACATATCTTAATATAACTTTCGAACAAGTGGGCAGCACGTTTAGACCTTGCTCCAAAGAAGCGTGCGACCTTTTCTCTCTAACCTTTTAAGCCGCTTGTTGGAAGTTTGCGTCTCTGATATTTTCCCATGATCTGAGGCAATGCTCTGTCATATTCCCATGACCTTCTCCGGCTGTCACAACACTTCAACCCGCCCCCGCCCCCGCCCCCGCCCCGGCTTCTCCCCTCTGTTGGACATGTGTTAGTTCGACTTTTTGACTGAAATCAATTGAAGTTTCCAAACGTGTCGAAAATTGTAAATGTCATTCTGTGTGGCAGTTGACTCGAGATATTCCAATGCCCATTAAGAAAATACATATTTTCCTCTCTCTCTCACTCTCACTCTGTCACATGGGGCAAGGAAACAGGCGTAGAGGGGGGGCAGCTGTGCTCTTCTCCTTCTTCTTCGTCTCTAATGGTGCTGACAACTTGTCGTAAGTTGTAACTTTTATGCTTCATACATACATACATATATGTCTGGCATATTATATAGCTGATTCATCGCCACAATGACTCATGTTGAAATCAAGTTGCAAGCCGCACGTAGCAACAACCAGGGGCTGCTCGGAGGATGAGTGGAGGGGTAGATGGGCAGAGGGGCGGGGGCTGCGGTAAAATGCCGACAACAATGGAAGGAAAACAATAATTTCAATTTTTCACGCGCATTTTTCGACAATGTCGGAAATAACTTACAAGTTGACAAACATTTTTCATTGCTTCGCTCTGCTGCCCCCCCTGCCACGCCCAGCCACAGTGCTCCCTCCCCTTGCGCAAGAGCTGCCTGTGGCAGCGTCTTACAATATATTAAAGTACCCGGAGATCTGCTGGGGCTGAGCTTTGAATGATGATGTGTACCGTCAGTCGTCAGTTAGTCAGTCAGCGAGACAATTAGACGCCAACCACTCCCCCCCCCCCCCTAGCACCCCTGTTATCCCCTTTTATGTGCCGCCCCTGCCCACAAGGGCATTGCATTCAACAGAAGGGAGCCAGAGCCAGGGCTGTCGCTTAAGCTTATTTATGCAGCCACCCACAAGTGGCAGCAATTGAGCGAAACATGTTGCAAAACTTGCGAATGCCAACTTATACCTGAGCAGATGAATAAATTACAGATTAAACGCTTCCAAATGCCCGCTTACAGCAAATGACATAGTTTTGGGTGAATCGAAAAGTTTCAACTTGGCCTGAAAGAGAACTCTTGCTCTTCATATGCCTAATTGGCCAATTTGTGTACTTCAAACGACAAGTCGCTGGCTCAAACCCAGCTGCTAATATATAATTTATATTTGTAGGCATAAGCAGGCGCGATTTACCCACACAATTGCCTTTCCACTTCCAACACTGTCAAATTGAGCCGTGCGTAGCCGGGCAATGTGTGTTGCATATGAAACTTAGTTATTGTTAAGAGCAAGGAGTGTTAAGAACATGGCTTTTATTTAAGGAATTGTTATACCCTGAATCTAATGTGAATGGGTAAAAGGGTTCCAATGCATTTGTGCAAATGTATGCAAAACGCAGAAGGAAGCAACTCCAACCCCATAGATTTGTATAAATTCTTGGTCAGCATCAAAAGTAGATTCGACCTCGCCATGTCCGTCTATCTGCCCGTCCGTTCGTTTGTCTAACATATGAACGCAAGGATGGCAATGGGAACTTAGGTCCTTCTAGTGCCCGCGTAGTGCGAGCTTGTTTCCGATAATCGATAACTTACATGTCCGCCTGTTTGCAATCGATATGAATCGATATCATGTTCAATGGGCAAATCTATCGGGTTTTAAGAGCTATAATCCTATAAAGTATGGCTATAGTATATATATTATATATATATCAGCTATCCTTCGTTCTAGAGCTTCCTTTGTTGTTCTCTTCTATTTAAGGATTCTTAACCGAAACTTGACCTAGTTGTCTTGACTTTCGATTTATTTCTTTTAGGATTTTCGTTCATTTTGGTTTTCAATTTTCCTCCAAATTTTTCCTGTTGATATAATTTATTAACGATATTTGGTAACTGAAACTTTTTACATTCCATTTCAGCTGCCAGTCATGCTTTGTCCAATTTGGAGGTTTTCCCCTTCCCCAATCTTTGCCCCCCCCCCTTATGGCCCTTCGATTTTGTGGCCCTCGCAACTTGTGGCATACGCTTTCTCACGCTGGCAAGTTCTAGTTCATAATTCGATGTGACAGCCAATTTATGATCCATCCCATGGAATTGGACATGTGCCCACTTTTCTAAACGTTAAACGCCCCCCCCCCTCCCACTCCCACACTACTGGAAAATTGTTTTTACATACCCTGGGGAAAATCGAGTCGAGTCGAGCGCAGGCGACGGGCAAGGCAAATGCTTTGTTCGAAAATAAAATGCACATACCTGAAAATAGAGAAGAAAAGTTTCAAGATGGATTCATTTAAAAACGTTGCACAGATATGACTTTAAAATACAATTAACTTTAAGTATATATATAGATGAGAGAGTGTGTGTGTGTGTGTGTGTGAGTGTGCGTGTGTTTGTCTGTTTGTGTATATATAACGCATGTCTGAAATTGGACAGCTTCGTTGTGCGTCATGTGTCGCACTCGAGGCGTTCCCTTTAATACCCAGGTCCAAAGTCACAGAAAGGGTATTTTGAAGTTGTCAACAGTTGGACATGTTGCATACCTTAAAAGCCTTTGGGGAAACTATAGGCTATGCAGCAAAGAGCTCTCGTTAGTTATTCTTGCTAAGAAATTAAACAAATTCGATCTGAATTGAATTTGAGCCCATATTTAAGAGGAAATTTGAATAGATCCCAGCAAAAAATAGATGGCAATTATCAAATCAAATCGATTCCAGATTTTGCTCCAATAAATCAAAAAGATTTACGCTTTGCTACAGGATATCTCAGCTAGTCTTATATGCTGGCGGCTCCGCTGCCACATGTGTTACCCCCTCAGCCCCCCTTCCACCCCCTCCCTCGACTAACTCACCCTCACGTCCAACTCTCAGCTGTGTCTCATTATTTCTGATTTGCGGCAGCAAACGTTGCACCAAAACTGAGCCGACAATTTGCCGGATTTGCTTCTCTCTTCTCTTTTTTTTTTGCCCGACATTCACGACATATCCCTTTATATATATATATTTAGATATGTGCTTATATATCACATATATCACACGCCTGCCACGCCCCACAATGAGGGGGCGTCGTGTGGTATTTGGTTTAAAGCGAAATCCACTCGACAGACAAGTTGAGTGGGGGCAGGAGAGGATGGGGGCGTCGGTCTTAGCGGTTAAGGCGTTGTAATTTATTTTCACGTTGCAAAATAAAAAGAAGAAGAAGCAGACATATAAAGAAGAAGAAGCTGCAGCAGCAGCAGCTGACACAAAAGATGACAGAAAAACTCTTGTAAATAATAAAAATATTTCACTTTATTTGCTCTGTCTGCTTAAAGGACACAACTGGCAGACAGGCCGCAGAGGAGCAGAGAGGGAGTGCGAGAGAGAGAGAGAGAGAGAGAGAGAGAGAGAGAGAGAGAGAGAGATATTTAGATGAAATAGAATTGAATAGCCTGACAGCATATTTCACTTGCCTGCAGACTGAAGCGCTAAAAAATATCAAATTACCACAAGAACTATTTGGTTTTGCTTGGTTTTAGCCGATACCAACACATAGATGGAGGGAACGGGGCGGGGGGCTGGCTGGTTGCCTGGTAAGTTAACAAACACAAAGAAGAAGCAGAAGAAGAAGCAGCAGCAAGGTAATTGAAGTGGCAACAACGCAAAGCTTTACAAGTGGGCAACGCCGCGCAACAGGCCGAACGAATATGGGCTCAAATATGAGATTGGCCAGAGAGCTGCAGCCGGGCCTGCTCGACTAGCAGATACCTCGCGACCAGCGTCATGTACAAACAAACACAGGCATACACATTTTCTGCTTCTTCGTATTACACTCTATGAGGCAGACATTATTTATTAACTTCGCTCTCAATAGTCCGATCTTTATGAAAGGACTTAGGATTTAAATGAAAGCCCAAAATGTTATCTCAACAAATGCAGTTTCTTTTCATTTTTGTCAAATTGAAGGGGGAGAGGGAACATTCATAAAAAGGAATGTTTTTCTAACTAAACATATCAAACAAGAGCCTAAATACTATATATGATGCATCCAATTCCCAGAATCTTCGACCAATGCTTAAGAAACAAAGTCTCAAAACCGATATATATATTGATACTATGGTAATGAAATGGAGTTCGTACTGGGGTGGTATTGACGAGTAAAAAATTCAAAGATCAAGTCCTTTTTATCCGTAAATACTACACAAGAATATTTATAAAACATTATAAATGTGTATCCAGCTCCCATAATCTTCGAGAGATATATTCAAGCAACGAAGTCTCAGAAGCGTTATTTATCGATTTGAGGCAATAAAAGAAGCTTTAAAAGAATGGGAGAACGTACAATTTCCAAGTTCAAGTCTTTTCAGTCCTTAATATAACAAAAGATGTTCCCAAATTCCATAATCTTCGAGCTATAATCAAAAATGTCTCACTCAAAATCGATCTTTGTAATCCTTCTTGCGACATAAGATGAATCCAAGTTCCATAGTTTAATGTTCAAGCAACGAAGTCTTAACATCGATATTTATCGATATTATGGTAAGCTCGTGTTGCGAATGTTATCGAAGAATATAAAAATCACAAGTCTATGTTAATCTCCGAGATCAAACGCATTCAGACGGACAGGCGTGCGGACATGGCTCGATGGACGCAGCTCGTTGTGTTTGTTGATAAGTAAAAACACTTTATGGAGACAGCGATAATTTTTGGTAGCTGTCACACACACACACACGTATGCACAAAAAGTTTGCACACTTTTAAACAGGTTCGGGCCATAAAAAGTGCAAGTTTCAGCCAGCTCACACAGTTATGCATATTAAAAGCCACTATCAGAGCGCAATGTAGCCAAAAGTGTTGCCCGAAATATAATGAATGCAAACAGCTAGGTAAATCCCGGGCCAGGGACTCAGCACGCGTGTCAGCTTTGAATGATGATCATTTTATTTACAGCTGAGCGCAATGCAAGTCATGTGCGGAAAAATATATTTGCAATTTTTTACATATTCAATTATGGAAAAGTTCACCTGCTGCTGGCAACACATGCATTTCCATTAAATTTTCTTTTGAAAAACACACACAACACGCCCAACGACAGTCAGCTTTATAGAACTCCATAAATATAAATAACGCGTGTGGGCCACTAAAAAAAAGCGAGGACAAAGGCGAGAACAAAAGGCAAAAAACGTGTGAAAATAGCGATTAACAAGCAACGAGTAACAAGCAGCGAGTGAACATCAAGAAGAGAGTTAAGAGTTGTGAGTAAAAGGCAACAGTTGAGCATAAACAAGCACGAACATGAAGCAACGAGTAAAATGCAACGAGTAGAAGGCAATGAGCAACAAACAGCGCGACAAAAAGAAGCAACGAGTGAACATCAACGAGTAACAAGCAGCGAGGGAACATCAAGAAGCGAGTTAAGAGTTGTGAGTTAAAGGCAACAGCTGAGCATTAACAGTTAGAAGACAGCGAGTGATAAGCGACGAGAAACAGGCAACTAGTGAACATAAACGAGTAACAAGCAGCGGGTGCAAAGGCACGACATGAAGTAACGAGTAAAATGTAACGAGTATATGGCAATGAGCAACAAGCAGCGAGTGAACAAGAAGCAACGAGTGAACATCAACGAGTGGCAAGCAGCGAGTGAACATCAAGAAGAGAGTTAAGAGTTGTGAGTAAAAAGCAACAGTTGGTCATTAACAGGTAGAAGATAGCGAGTGATAGGCGACGAGAAACAGGCAACTAGTCAACATAGAAGAGTAGCAAGCATGAAGTAACGAGTAAAATGCAACGAGTAAATGGCAATGAGCAACAAACAGCGCGACAATAAGAAGCAACGAGTGAACATCAACGAGTGGAAAGTAACGAGTAAAAAAATGAGCAACTTTCGGCAAAAATGAAAAACGTTTGCGTGCCAAAGACCAACTGACAATAATATGACCATGCCCCCCCCTCCCCCTCCCGGCGAGCAACTGGGCTGCCAACTGGTTGTTAAAGCGTGTAAATGTAACTGTAACCGAAACTGTGGCTGGCGAGGCCCTAGCCCGAACACTAGCTGGAGGCCATAAAAAAGCACTTTGGAAAGCATAAATTGATAAATTGATAATATAAATTAACCAATTCAATGTGTGTGTGTGTGTGTGTGTGTGTGTGTGTGAGGTGTGCGTAACAACAAAAGGCGGCATAGCAAACGTGGCCAAAGTGGGCAGCGCCAAATGTGAAGAGCTGGCCAAACATTCAGCGATGACGACGGCGATGAGAGGACAAGGACGTGCCCGGCGATGCCAGGTGATGCCAGGTAATGCTGCCCCGTTAACCACACACCTTTCCCTAAAACACCCGCTGAGCGTGTGTTTGTGTGTGTGCCTGTGTGTGTCTGTGTGTGTTGGTGAGCTGGCAGGTCCTTGGCTTCCTTTTTCGTATGCCATGCAGCACACTTTGATGTTATATGATGTTGTTATGCTCGTAAAAATGCTTGTACACACACACACATACACACATTAGTGTGCGTGTGTGTGTGTGTGTGTGTGTGTGTGTGTGTGCCATATCACACAGTTGCCTGTAAATGGGGGGCGGGGCAACGGGCGGTTACGTACGTGAACCACATGCCATGAGCTATTATCGCTACGGACAGCTTAAACAAGCAAAAATGTAACGCATAGCACGTTTATGCACGACCAGCAGATACCCTGTAACTTGCAATATGCATAGAATTGCAAAGATCAACTATCGACAGATATCCTGTAAGCAGTTCATTGAAAACTATAAGTTTAAGCTGCAATTGGAGTCGAACTATTGCTAAAGATATACCCTGTAAGCACTAGAACAGCGAGTGTTTTGAATACGTTCTTATATTGTTTATAGGGTAACACATACAAGAATGCATAAGAAGAGAAACTGTCAACTGCCGAAAGTGTCTTTGAATCATTGAAATCGTACTAAGGACCAGTAGATACCCTGTAAGCTTTAAGCAGAACGGCAGGAAGATGTGCCCTAGTGAATACCCTGTAAGCTATTGTTGTGAATCTTTAGTGAATGGCACGAAGATTCCCTGTAAAATATGGACAAAAGAGACGAAACGCATGATAATAGTGCTTGGCATAGAGTGGTATACTAGGAGATACCCTGTATATCGAATGAGATCCAAGTTAAACGAGCTCAAGTCCAGATTGACTCGACTTTGAGAGTTTGGTCAAGGGAAAATGTTCATTTCATTTTAAGCCACCCTGCATTTGCTGAGTCGAGGGTATAAGAACTGCAACTCGAGCCCGTGCCACAAATTACTTAGTCTACGCAATGAAGCGCATGTCGTTTGGTTGCTTAACTAAACCGAAGGGCTGAGGGGCAGCAGGAAATGTCAGGGGCATGTAAGCGGACATTCAGGGTAACATGAGAGAGTCGAGCACGAATACGAATATGAATATATTCATACAAGTATATATATGCAGAGAGCTCGGCAGATATGTAGATACATATAGAAAACAATATATTCACATTTATGAACACGCTGTCATGTAGTTTAATTAGCTGGCGTTGATTTTGCAACCACAAAAGACACAGCGCCCAATGCGACAATGCACAATGCGACAAATGGCCGCAGGCCACAAGCGAATAACCCACTTTTTGCAGCCACTGTTGCCCCACCAGCAGCAGCGGGAGCAGCAGCGGGAGCCACATTGATGGCAAGCTTTAAAGTGCCGGCAAAAGGAACTTTAAAATTGAAATTGAAAGCAGCTCGACGGAAACTTTTCGTGCAAAGCAACTCGATTAATTGCATTAGAAAATTGCATTCAGAAGCGAAATCAATCAGTAGGAAGGGGAAAAAAACTAGAACGAGTTTTTAAATAAAAACAAATAGGGAAATTTTCAATTTGAAATTGAAATGCGAAATGCAATTAAAAGCAAATTCAAGAAATTCAATTAAAGATAATATTTATTTGAAATTTATTTAATGCCAAGCACATTACAAATCCAATTGCGTTCACTGAAAGTAGCCAGTGGAAACGTTGCATCAGTTACATGGCAAACAGTGTTGGAAAACGAGAGCAATGCAACTCTTGACAGTGTTAAAAAAGCAAAGAAACGCAATTGGATAGCATAGCATGACAGACAACGCGGCGAGCTCTAAGATAGCTTCTAGTGTTGGAAAAACAAAGAATGAATGCAATTCCAAACAGTGTTGGAAAAGCAAAGAAATTGATTTGGCTGCAATTAATAGTTTTTCACTTAAAGAGTTGCCTTCATTTGCTTCAAAATTTGCCTTTACACACATATTTGAGCTCTAGTGTTGCGAAATGTCTAAAAATGGAGTAAGGTATTCATATAAATACTGTTCAATTTAAGTAGGAAAACAGGTGCGTGTTTTGTTTTAGCTGTTTCACCACCTTTCATTGAATTTAGTGTTAAGAAATGCAAAAGAATTGATCAATTTTCTCAATAGCACGATTCTCAGCTGTTACACAACACTGAGTTCTGAGAAATAAGTTTATAATTCACTTGCCGCTTGTTTAATCGAATCGGCATAAGCTCTTAACAGCTCGTTGGCACTTGTAAAGCTGTAAGATGTATCTGCCGCCGTGTTTCTATCTCTCGATCTGTTAGGCCCGTGTCATTTGCATAAAAGTTAATGCTTTCAATTAAGTTCGCATTAATCTAGCTAATTAATGTAATTAACTGGAGTATGCAACAAATGTTAATTTTATTTCAGCGCATTAAAATAAAAATAAATTATACAAAAAACCAACCAACCCCACTCCCCGCCAGAGAGTCTGACAGGAAAGGGAAGTGTACGAAAAGCTCGTTTAGAGCTTTGCCAACCGCTAATCAGCAAGCAAATTGGAATCAGTTAAGCGGCTTAAATGGAAGTTCAGAAATTGAAAAGTGCAATAGAAAAATTGATGAAGGGGGAGACGAAGCGCGAAGGGCAATGCATATTTGAATAACAATTCGTGGGAGTTTCAAATACCCTGTAGCCAGGGCAAATGGCCCAAAGGGCATGACTGTCGCAAGTAAATGTTTGCATGGGGCCGGCGAAGGTAGCTTTAACAGGCTCAAAAGTGTTTTACACATACATAAACAGCACGTTACGAAATCTACTTACATTTACCTGTTATCGATAAATATCGATTGAGAAAACAAATTCGATTCAAATATCGATTGTAAGAAAGATGTTCTTTGAGCTTAACTCCAAGATTATGAGGGCTAGACTGACAGCTGAACTTAATATACGATGATGATCTTACTAAACTAACTAACTAAACTAACAGTATCGATAAATATCGATTGTAAGAAAGTTGTTCTTTGAGCTTAACTGGAAGAGTTTGAGAGCTAGCATATAAGATGAAGTGTATATAGATAATCACGTTTATCAAGCGCAGAGAGAGTATAATAATCGATAAATATCGATATTGAAAAATATGCTCTTTGAGCGCATCTTTGAAGATGGGAAGATGAGAACTAGACCGGAAGCTAATTACACAACCGAGTTTCCCATACGCAGAGGAAGTTTCCTGTTCCTATGCAAGAGAGAATTGAAGAGGGAACTATTTGCAGATCGGTTGCGATTCTTTATCAGAGAGTAGCTGCAAGTCGTGCAATCTCAAGCAAGTGCACCCGTGACTCGTTCGATTAGTTAAGGGTTGAGGATTTGGGTTTCCAGTGGGTTGTTTCGGGCTGCGGGAAGCAAGCACGGGAAGGGAGGTAGGTTTATTCGAGCTCAATTTGGTGTGTTGCAGTTTCGGACAATGTCCGAACGACTCAATTTGCATATGGCGCTTGTTGTTTGCCATTGTTGCGGTTAGAGGGGGGGAGCTGGAGTTGTGGGTGGGGGGTTGCGCATAAAATATGCAAATTAACATATTTTATTTGCACTGCGCTATTATATTTAATAGGATTTTAATGCGCCAAACGCGCACAAAAGGCTCTGACACGTGGCATTCCCATTCTTTCGTTCCTTCTTGCGCTGCGCTGCGCTGGGCTGAATATGCGTAAAACCTGAAAAACCGAAAATTGCCGTTTTATGAACTCGCAGCTAATTAGCTAGGAGGGCAGCGCAGCAGGGCGAGGGGTGTGTGCGCTGCAGCAGTTAAGGGGGGCGCGGTTTAGCCGAGGCGTGCGCTAATTGCTAAATCAAGTCAGGCAAAAAAGTGAACATGGAGGAACGTCAGAAGCCGTGTGACAAGGGCCAAAACCCACAAAAAAAACGACGACGACAACAATTAAATTATGCGCTACACGTGGCAGAAAACCAAACCCCCCCCCACCACAGTCCTCTCCGAACTGTGACCCCTTGGCCCTACACTCGACTCGGTTGACTGACTCTATCAAAGCCGGCGACAAACTAGTTTCATTTTTTTTCCAGCTTCTCGTCCTTCGCTCCCTTCACTCCCTTCACTCCGCGCACTCCTTTTGCTTTGTCATGTACTTTGGCTTGTTGTTACAACTCATTAGTTGCATGTAGCCACCGCCAGGGGGCGGTGTGTTGGGATGTTTTTGGCCGGGGCGTGGCACTGCCTGAAATCCTTTGATGCAGTCGTAAAGTTTACAGCTCTCTCAAGCGACCATGTACCTACCACCAGGGGTATGGGTTGGGGCTAGTTGAGCACAAAAAAAAAAACGCGGACACGACCACGAACGGGTGTCAACGACTGCGCAATGCCCTGTACAGGGTGTAGCGAGAGCAGCTAGAACAGATGGCCCCCATCCAAGAGGAAGGATTGATTGATGATAGCCTGCCTCATACAAGTCTCTGCGATAGGCGAACCAATATACCCCT
The DNA here is from genome assembly GCA_037075305.1 of Drosophila kanekoi. Lineage (NCBI taxonomy): Eukaryota > Metazoa > Arthropoda > Insecta > Diptera > Drosophilidae > Drosophila > Drosophila kanekoi. Next base: position 15,018,222 of record JBAMCE010000451.1, read on the forward strand.
CTGGCTTGTGGCAAATAGTGTATGTAAAAAATAAAAAGCTTGTACGACACGTTGTGGCAGTTGTCGCCGACTGTGGTTGCAACGTGCTCTTGACGAGCGTCTGACTGGCCCAGAAGTTGGCAAAAGGAAAACAAGTCAAGGGTCGCCGCCAGACGTGCAAAAGTCACGCCTCAAAAATGCACAGCCTGTCGGGCGGGGGCGTGGGGTTTGGGTGACAAATAACCCACCCACACAAGGACACACACACACACACACACACACCTACACACACACACACGCCCCCGCATGCATTACCTTTCGCTTTGTTTGCCATCGCCTTGGGGTTCTGCGACCCATTACACACAGCCCCTATCCATGGCTTGCCCCAGCCCCCAGCCCCCACCCCTTACCCCTCATGTCCCTCAACTCTCCCCTCCCCATATCCACCGTCTCGTGTGCACAATTTGTAGTTCGGCAGAACGCTTAGACAACCCACATTTGGCAGCACCCTCTGCCAAGCTTGTGAAGTTATTTGTACATATTTAATGATCTCTCTGTCAGTTCTGGACTGGGGAATTTATGCATCCCCCCCTGCCCCTCACTCTGCTATCTGCCACACTCCATTGCCCCCGCAGTCCATCCATGTGCACCGCAAAACCAAGCATTCTCACCAAAGGTGTTTGGCGTCTGTTTTGCGGGACGCAGTTTGTCAAGGGCTTTCCATTGTCATTTCCGGTTGATGTTGCCCTGCTTCCAGCTTGCATCACAACTTAATTGGATTGAGTGCTTAAAATGAGCTTTAAAGCTTTTAGCAGCGCACTTAATCAGCTCCTTAGTCTGCTCAAGCGTTACGCTGTCAATTCCGGCTAAAGGTTCAAAAGCACGTTAATGGGAAAGCTTTTAATGAGCTTTAAAGCTTTAAACATAGCAGGTAATCAGCTCCCAAGTCTATTAAGTCATGTTGTTCTTAATTCCTGCCAATGCAAGATCATTTTCTTATAAATCAGAATCAAGTAACAATTCGAGCTCTAGCAGAACCAGAAGAAAGCTATTAATTTGGATTTAATGAGTTACTTTAATCATGAGAAGCTTTAAAGGTTTTACACGGAGCTTTTGGACGGATTCATGCTTTTAATTGTAATTACCAAATGGTTTAAGGTATTCCAGAGCTTTAAGCTCGATTCGGTTACTTACGCTTTAAGGCCCTGCTGTTCTTTCTGCTTAAGTAATTTAAGCTGCTTTTGTTCTTAAAGCGCCGTTCTTCTAATTCCCAAACAGTTGGGGCCCCAGGCCACATAAAAGTTTTGGACTAATTTCGTTATAAACGTAACTTGAATATAATTTATGATATGTCACGGGCCATTCGATACACTGCGAGCTGTTTGGGGAAGTATTTTGTGTTCCATTAGGCCATCTGCCAGCTAACTGTGATCTATGTGCGCCGCCTTTGACCTCACCTCCCCCCCCCCTCCTTTCCAAACCTGCCACCCCCTGTCCATATGGCGTGGAAGCTAATCCAGAGGTCAGCCATTGTTCGGGCAGGTGTTTTATGAAACTTTTTGGCCAACAGCGAGTCAGAGGAGAGAACGAAGTGGATAAGGATTGTGTGGGGGAGAGGCAAGGCAAGACCGGTAACAATTTTGTTTGGCACTTTACGAGGCAATCGACACATGTGGCAAGCTCTGGACGGGCTCCCAAAATCAAATAACTTCACTAAAAATGTAAGCAGCTCCTTGGGGAGGATGCCCGGAAAGGAAGGGGGGTGGGAGGAGGGGGGATGAAGAGCATCAGGGAAAGTGGGGCGCTTGCATGCGGATCGAGCGTTAAGGTGGCGAATGGCGAATGGCGTTAATGGCAATGGTTCACCTGTAGAAAGCCAATAAAAATGCCGGACAACAATAACATATTACAGCATGCGGCCAATAACAATGTAATCCCCCCTCCCCTCCTTGACCCATCGACCCCCTCGTGCTCAAGCTGGCCGAGAGGCAAACAGTTGGCAAGTCTGTGTGTGCGTTGGCAAATGCAGGACAATACATGAAAATGTCAATAAAAATAGGCGAAAATGTCTAATAAAAGCTCGCATGGTAATAGAGAGAAGAAAGAAGAAGACCCAAAACAAATAAGCGCACAATAATAATCGAGAGGGCTTGCCCCAACGATATCCTGTAGGCAAAACCAAGCACAACGTGGACTAGGAGGGTCCATTCGTTTACGACATGAATAGAACATTTTCGAATTACTTCAATATTTGCTTTACAAAAAGAACCTAAAAGAAAAAACAAACAAAAGTTCATTCAACTATATATATTTGTGCTTGATATAGCTTCAGATGGCCGCATACCAAATATCCTGGCTATAGCCTAACCAGATCCCGAGTTGACGGAGGATAACTTTGTTGGCCTGCAGATCCTGCGTATCCCTATATCATTTATGATATAAGCACAATATTTTCAATATCTTTTCTCTTTCTCTAAAGTCCGGAGAGAGGGAATACGATTTGGCCTTAACTATATATATTTACGCTTTCTATGCCTTTAGGCATCCACACACCAAATTTGACGACTCTATGCTCGCTAAATGCCGAGTTCGATGAGGATAGGTGAGTAGAACAGCTTCTGAAAGTCTTGAAAATAAAAGCAACTACGATTTGTTGAAAAAAACAACTCTATATAAAGTCATATACCAAATTTCGTGGCTCGAACTCACACAGATCCTGAGTTCAAGGGGACTTCTACGCATAGATATCTGAGAAGTTCCCCATTGAGAATGTATTCTTGAGCAAATATATAACTGAAAAGTTACAATATAGTTTACTTGGAGGCTTATTGAAGAAATCTAATTGCCAGAGATCTTCCTTAGACAAAATTTATAGGTAATATAAAGAAAAGAAAGATAATATTTCAATTGAAAAATTATAATAAAATCCAAATTGAATTGAAAAAAATTGTCAAGATTTCTTAGAATAAGACAGAGTATGATTAATATAATGTTTATCTTCATAAAATGTCTGCAGATCATGAAGTTTTTTTTACCGAGTGAACACTGTACTCTTGGCGTTTCTTGGGCACTTTTCAAGGCACAACTTCAGGTTACCCTGTACTGTTTTCAATTTACAGGGTATTCAAAGGGTGCAAATGGCAGCATGAAAAAGAAATGTATCGAAACAATGGACAAAAACTGTGCCACAAAGCGCCAAATTGTGGACACCTGTGCATGGAGCTTGTGTGTGTGTGTGTGTGTGTGTGTGTGTGTGTGTGTGTGTGTGTGTGTGTGTGTGTGTGTGTGTGTGTGTGTGTGTGTGTGTGTGTGTGTGTGTGTGTATGGGTGTGTGTGTGTGTGTGTGTGTGTGTGTGTGTGTGTGTGTGTGTGTGTATGGGTGTGTGTGTGTGTGTGTGTGTGTGTGTGTGTGTGTGTGTGTGTGTGTGTGTGTGTGTGTGTGTGTGTGTGTGTGTTGCGTTCAGCGTCTGTTTTATTTATTGCTTTTTTTCACTAATTGACAGCAATTTACCGGCTGAAGAAGTGTTAGGCCCTTCCTTTGAACCCATCCCCTCACCAAGCAGATGGAACGTGTAATAGGCCAAACAATAAGAAGAAGAAGAAGAAGAGGAAAAGCAGGAGCAGGAATGAGAGCCTGAATATGGCATAATATTCGATGTGTTGGACATCGCGTGTTGCGGCAACATCTTCCACATTTGCGGCGTCTCCGACTGTGTCGCCAGAGCCACGCCCCTCCACACACACACACACACACACACACACACACACACAAGGAGGCGCTGACTGGTCATCGATTGGCATGTTACTTTATTTGTTTTTTTTTTTTTTTGGCTTCCTCTTCTTTGGGGTCGGAGGGAGCTTACTTCATAATTGACAGCTAATTTTGCGTCCTTTATTGCCTTTTGCCACCCGCCGTGTAATTCACTTAATTTATTAATATTTATATATATATTTATTCGGGAGCCTTTGCTTACTTTAAATGTCAAAAATAATGCGCGCCATCGACAGCTACGCAACGTTCTTTAATTATAGCGCCCAATTCCCAGTTCCCTTGACATTGGCTTTAAGACTGGCTTTTCGGGGCGTGTCAACATTGCGTGGCTGAAGAATGAAGCGATAGAGAAACAGAGAAGAGGGAGTCTTGGACTAGCGGATACCCTGCACCTTCTTCTGCCAGGGTAGGTTTAAGGGACAGACATGTCAGCCATAAAGTGAAAGATATTGGATCTACATATATGCTTCTCAAGAAGCTATCTGCCAAGTTTGGTGACTCAAGCTCTAAACACCTACAAGATTTGCTCAAACAACAGCCTTTCGATATCGATTTTTATCGATTACTTGCAAACGGGGCAAGTTCAACAACTATCGGCAACAAACTCGTAGTCTCTAGCTCTTGAAATCCTTCCCATACAGTTATATATATATACAAAATCTAAGCATAATCTGATATATCTAGACTTCCCTCCGACTCGTTAACCAGTAACTCCCTAGGCTAGAGCCTGCAACCTAGACCTATATACCTATATATAACCTTTTACCTTTTAGAGTAACGTCCATTCTGATATATATATATATACATAATCTAAGCATAATCTGATATATCTGGACTAGCCTCCGACTGGTTAGTTGTATTCTATGCCAACAAAAGCAGGCACGTGTAACTAGTAACTCCCTAGGCTAGAGCCTGCACTCGCTGACCTACGACCCGCAGACCCTTTAACCTTTTAGAGTAACTCCCAGAGAGCTCTTGAGTAATATATATTCAATAACTGGTCCGTGCTTCAAGCCTAATGACCGCCAAGTGCGGCCCACAGCCAAACTTTACATAGCTCGCGCTTGAACCTTTTGGGAATTATTAGAAATAGATGCTCAATTAGGTATGGAAAAGTGTTTAAAAACCAATTAAACAGCCAGAAATGAATGCATTTTGTGAACTCAAAGCTGGAAATCAAATTAGATTGATCAGGAATATATACACACACATATATATATATAGATCTATTTCAAGCAGATTTGTACTCAATTATTATGAAATGTTGAAAGCAAAAGTAAATCGTCTTCAAGTTCAGACCAAACAGTTATCGCTCTGAAAATGTGACAAGTTGAAGTCTTGGCCGAGTTATATTGAGTGGGAAGACCATTAAGATTGGGTATTATTGCAGTTGGCCAAACTTTGGCCCTGAGCGGGAATGGATGTTGTTCGGATGCCTTGCAAGGCTCAGAGGAAAAATCAATGACAAATGAATGTTATGAGCGCAGCTCGTTAAATACAATTTGTTATTGGATTGGAAATGCGCTAACAGGCGGCTAATTGATAAGAGCGGAGCATGGTGTGCTGGGAAGGGGAGGGGAGGGGGTGTGTGTGTAGGGGGTGGTTGGGAGTGAGAGGGACACACACACGCACGCACATTTGATCAATTGGCTGATTGAAGTGCCTCTGGGTTATGGGGTTCTGTACGAGCAATAAACGATTGACATATATAATAAAATCAAGACCTGAAATAATAACATCAGGCTATGAAGAAGAAGCAGAAGCAGAGTGGAGTGGAGTGGCAGCAAAAGAAGAGGAAGAGGCAAAAGCAATGGCAACGACAGCAGCGAAATTTCATTTAATGATTTTATTATAGCTCGACTAAAGGCCTACTCCCGACTAAGAGGGGCCCGTCTAGAGCTTGTTTGACTTTCAATAGCATACAATAAATATGAATACATATACATACACATACACATACACATATATATGTAAATGTGTGTGTGTGTGTGCATTTGTATTGGTTTCCTGTGGCAGTTCAGCCCAGCATAAATGACAAATGTAAATGGCTTTCAAAGCCTATAAATTATAGAAATTCCAGGGGCCATTTGTACGGCTGCGATTGCTGGCGACAGACAAACTCAAGGAGCAATCGGGGTCAGGGGTTAAAATAAAAAAGGGGGGCGGGCGGGGTGCGGGCGGGCAGGCAGTCAAAAAGGAGCCAGTTGCCAGTCGATGTCAATGTGAATGGTCGTTGCCTGTCGATGTCGTTGATGATGATGACGATGACGACGACGGCGACGACGACTGCCAGAAACATGCAGAAAACATTCAGGAATTTCCTCTTTGACATACCCTGCAAAACATTACCAAATGTGGGCTATGCTCGACTAGAGCGTAAGCATGTAACAGGCGAATAACAACAATCTATCAACTAAATCCAACGTCTAACCTCATGTAACTCGGCAAGTAGAGAAGCTGCAGCTAGCAAACATGATATGCGACTACACGTATACCCTAGAAAAGGGAATACAAAATGTTACAGCCCAGCTCGCAACAATCGTGGAAAGAAAAGAAAAAGCACATGACCAAGCTCATATAATTCAGAAACTATAAAAGCTGCAGCGAGTTCATTTCATTGCCGACTACATAGATACCCTAGAAAGCTGAATCTCATAGAAAATAATACTCATAGACTTGAATAACAGCTAGGCACTCAGAACTAACTGCCTAAACTCGAGCTGCGATATAGCTAGAGCTAAGAAATTTGGTATGCGACTACAAGAATACCCTAGAAAGTTTTCGTTTAGGGGATGCATGGTTTATCCATCTCCCCATCACAATATAAAATATATATGTTCCATAAAAGTAAGCTCAAGGAACAGCTCAAACATGCAATTACAGGGTATAAGCTAGCAGCTAACTTCTTGATATGCAGGTCAAACAACTCCTGGCGCGCAGAGGCGTCGCCTGGGGGGGAATACATGGCGTGGAGGGGGAATCCAACTTGAAATGACATTTGCAAAAATTTTAACGACATGACAAGATTAATCAAAACGAAGGCCAAGTCGAAACAGTCTGCGAACACACACACTTACACACACACACACACACACACTTACACATACACACACACACCCTCCCCTCTTTTCACCCTCACCCCTTAAAGGGGGGCCACACACACTTTGTTTTTCTGCTGACAAAACATAAAAAAATTTGCTCAGCGTAAAATGTGTAACACGCACGCATACGACAAATTTTGTGTCCAGTTCTCGTTTTGCACTAGGCACAAAGCGAAAGCGGGCATATTGGTTTTGACAAGCCCTGCTCGCCTCTCCAGCTAGCCAGAAAATAGATATTGGCTAGAGAAACAGTTTGAGAGCAGCTGCTTCTTGTTTACAGTTTGAGAGTCAACAGGTGAGTCAATAAGGAAAACTGCCTTCGTCCGATTTGAATGGGAGCTAAAGCTGTGTACAGAGTATTGTTAAGTCGGTGATGCCCGCACTTGTGTTTTTTTTGACAATGTGGCAACTCCCGGGAGGACACGTGGGCGACACGTTTGCACACCCAAGTGCTGAGCGACAGGCGACAAGTGAGAAGCGACAAATGACGAGACAAGCTCTCAAGAGCGCGCTCCCTCTCTCTCTCTCTGTCGCTTGCCTCGCCCATTGTTTAAGGGCATGACTGTGCACAATTTTAGGCAAATAATAGTTTGCGCCTGGTACGAGAGATAGATAACATTTATACATACTTTACCTACTGCCATTGTAAGTGCTTGGTAAGGCCCTTTTTCATGCCCCACCCGGCAAAAAGTGAAGAAACGTTCGCAAAATTTACTGACCTGCAAAGATAAGTTTGCAAAATAAACGAGAATTAGTTGAGCTGCAAATTGTATAAATAAGTAAATAAGTCAATAAATATTTACAAACAATTTCAATTGTTGTCTTTTCCTTCAGATGCGGAATTCAGCCTGAATTCGTTTCGGGCTTCGATTCAGGTCAAGTTTCGAGAGATTCTTTGTTCTCAATCACTTTTAGTCAAATGTTGAAGTTTGAGATGATTGAATAAAGCCTTCAATTTAAGCTTAAATAAAAAAATAACCTAAATGAAAAGGTCTCTGATCAGTTTTTGTTTTTCTCGCCAAGATATTACCCAAGAGAATCAGCTTCGGTTAACTTCCCACAAAACCTTTTCATTTAAACTTCAATTCAAGTTCAAAACTTCTCTCAAGATTCAGACTTAAGATTGTCTTAAGATTTTCTTCAATATCTGTGTATATAGTATATATATATATTCCCATATATTTCAGTTACAGATATATATATGTATGTATATGTACCTTGAGCCTTGAGTTCTGCCTCGCATTTTCTTGTGCCCTAAGGTTCAATTCCAAGTGAAAAACGAAGAAGAAAAATAACTGCACAAGAACAAATTTGTCTTCTTCAAATTTTCTCCAATTTCTGCGTCTTTTGTTCTCTTTTATTCATTGTGCCAGTTTTTTCTTTTTTTTTTGTCCGCCGTTTTTTGTTCATGTAAATTCGTGCTTAATTTTTTGTAGGTTAACTTTCAGCTCCTTTTATTATCGTGTTTCCCTTTCGCTGGTTAATCATCTTTTGGTGCTTTTCTTCTGCTGCTTTTGTTCTCGCATCACTTTTGGCTTTTGCCCATTGTCTGTACTTTTTTCATTCTTTCTTTCTTTCTTCTTGCTTTCTGACATTAGCTGAACTTTGATTAGGTGACATTTCTCATGAGCGCTCTTTTACGCTCCCTCTCCTTTTCCTTCTCTCACTCTCTTTCTCTGTCATCTTCTTCTTTAAGCAGCTCAAAAGGCTTGCAGCAAACTTTGCACCGAAAAAAAAAACTCATTCATCAAAGCGCTGCGGTCGCCGACGCCGACGTCGACGTCGACGTCGACGCGTCGCTTTAAACTGTACACCAAGCGCGTGGGAGCGAGTCCGCGAGCTGCCGAAAACAACTGCAAAATGTTTCGTGAAGTTTTGCATGCGTTTTGTAATGAACCCGTGCGCGCTCTCTGCCCCCCTCTCTCTCTCCCTTCTAAGCTACTGCCCTGCAGCTGTGTGCCTTGCTATTACACTCCCCTCCCCCACAAATTACGTCTCTTTTGTGGTGAATTTTTGTAGAACAAGACAAAGTGTTGAAAGAGAAAGCGAAACTAGCTAAACAAAGCATAAGACGCAGCTTAAGCATACGCAGCGCAGCCGCAGCGGCAGAGGCAGCGCAGCCGTAGCGGCAGAGGCAGCGCAGCCGCAGCGACAGAGGCAGCGCAGCCGCAGCGATAGAGGCAGCGCAGCCTCTAAAAGCGTAATAAGGAGACGCTGATGAATATACATATGTATGTATATATAAGAAATACAGTTCATATCTACATACATATGTATGTATGTATGTATGTATATGTATATAAGAAATACCAAAACTATTTCAATTTAGTTTTTGGGCATTTTTCTCTTTTTATATGTAGAGCGAAGTACAATTGCTTGCCATTTGATTTGCTGCTGCTTTTTCTTACCTTTTCGTTAAGTTTCTTCTAAAAGAAAAAAGAGAAACACAAATAATTAAGAGAGACAGTCGACGGCGCTCTCGAGTGTTAATCAACTTCATTAGACTGCCGCAGACACGATAATTATGTTGGATGACGCATCTAGCAGTAAAAAACAAATGGAAGAAGAAGAAGCGATGGGTGCCGTGCGTCATTTTATGCCAGATTTCATCCCATTGTCGGCCATCCTCGCCCAATGCCCCCTCTCCCACCATACCCTATGTCTTTCGCTCGACTTGTCTTATGAGCGAGAAAAATGCGAGACTCGCGTGACCTGCACTTTGTCATCTTGATCTTTGTCACGGACTGACCCCCCATCCCCCTGTTACCTAACCAGCCGTTGCCCGCACTCTTCACCTACCAAAGCATTTTTCATCTGCGTAGCGAGGGACAACAATGAAAACAAATGCATTTCGAGCAGAGACTGAGAGAGTGAGAGAGCGGGAGAGGCGATAGAGGTGGACAAGGAGGGAGAGCGAGCGAGAGAGAGTGAGATATGAAATAATTTTTTATTAGTCGTCAGCAGCGCGCAACAGACCACAGTCCACACACATATACCCCCTCGTCCCCGCCCCTGGTGCACCCTTTCGCCCTTAAATTTCCGCCGTGTGGCGAAGCAGTCGAGCAAAAGAAATGAAATGAAATGAAATGGAAGCGAGCTGCTTGTTAGTGCAACAAATTACTCAGAAACAACAAAAAAAGAGCTGCAAAAACAAAAAAACGCGAGTGCTTAAGTCGAACATGCTCAACGCGAAGATGCCCTGTAAACAGCTGCGAGCAGGTATTCAACAGTTACAAGCTTGCGTTTACGTCGCGAGCTTCTTATGTGCTTCTTCTTCTTCTCATCATCTCTGCACTTTTACTTATCCCTATGCTTCTTCTCCCTGTAGTTCTTCTTCTCCCTGTACTTCTCCTTCTCCCTCGCTTCTCCTTCTCCTTGTGGTGATTCTCCTTGTGCTTTTTCGCTCTGTGCTGCTTTTCCTTGTGCTTCTTCGCCCTGGGCGAAGTTCCTTCATCTTATCCCGGCGCTTCTTCTTCTTCCAGTACTTCTCCTTTTCCCAGTACTTCTCCTCGCTTCTCCTTCTGCCTGTGCTGCTTCTCCTTGGGCTTCTTCTCCCTGCGCTTTTTCGCCCTGGGTTTCATGTTCCTTCATCTTTTCCCGGCGCTTTTTCTTCTCCCTGTACTTCTTTACTCTACGCTTCTTCTTCTGCCTGTGCTTCTTCTTATTACTCTTGAGTTTTTGTGCGATTGTCTTCAATATATCAGCACATAAAGAAGACAGTCTAATGCGTGCGCATATTACAGGGTATAGAAATGAAATGAAAACCAAGTTGCGTTGAGCGATTCTCTTCGCGCTGACCCAACGCAAGCCTTCCCCCCCCCCCCCCCCCAAAAGAGAGGAAGTAAAAAACTGAATTTCGCACACTTTTTTCTGCTTGCCCCTCCCCTACCCCCTTTCGACCAACTCTGCCCCTCACCGCGTCGTTGGCCAAATGACTAAGAAAATTGCTTAGTCAAGCACTTTTCAGGCGTCGCTTTTATGTTTTATGACATTTTTCTGGTGCTGTTTCAGTGTCTTTCTTCTTCTTCTTCTTTTGCTTTTCTTCTTCTTGTCGCTGTTATCATTGTCATGACTCTTCTCCCTCTTCTTCTTCCACCCTGGTTGCTCTTTGCGCAGCAAATTTAGGGCTTTAGCTGGTCAATTTAAAGAAAGAAAAACTAGTTTTTCATCTAAGCGGGGCGAATTATTTTGTGATAGATGAGCTAAGAAAGGAAAAACCTCAAGAAATGTTGTGGAAAACTAGCTTAACGAATGCAATTTGTTGGCAAGCGCAACGTTTAAGGATGTGACATAACAAAGCAATTGAAAAACATCAAATGCAACTGCGAGAGAAGGAGAGGGAGTGAGAGTGAAGCCCGACATACGAGAAATTGGAGGAGAAAAAGAGATACTAGTCTTCAGCTGCTTAAAAAGAAAGCTGAAATGTTAAGGAACAGGAGACAAAGAAGAAATTGCGAGAGGGAGAGAGAGAGAGAGAGAAGGTTAGAGGGAGAGGGAAACAGTCTTCAGTTGGCCACTCACATTTGAAGGAAATGAAGGAAAGGAGAAAGAAAAAGAAAGAGATGGAGAGCGAAAGAGAGAGGAAGGGAGCAGGTAAGATGGAGAGAGGGCCGCCTTCATTTGAGTCAGAGAGAAGGTAAGGTATTCTATAATCAAATTTTCTCTCTCGTCCTCTGTGACGATTTTTTTCTCTCTCTCTCTCTCTGTCAATATGTCCCTCTCTCTCTTATCTCTCTCTCTCGCTCTCTATTTCTCTCTATTTATGTCTCTATGTTCCTCTCTCTCTCTCTCTCTGTGTCCTTCTCTCTCTTCTTTCTCTCTCTCTCTCTCGCTCTCTCTTTATCTCTCGCTATCGCTCTCTCTATCTCTCTATATATGCCTCTATGTCCCTCTCTCTCTTTCTCTCTCTATCTATCTATATCTCTATGTCTCTCTCTCTCTCCCTGTCTCAGTCTCTAAGTTTCACGCCAAAAGTTGAATAAAATGCAAAGAAGAAAAATAAAAGTCATGGAATAGTTGTCAAGGTTTTTCATTAATGCTGATTCCATTCTGACTATCTCTCGCTGTCTCTGTTACTCTACCTCTTGCTTTGCCTTCCTCTTTCTCTCGCTCATCAAGCGAAACGTTTAAGGATATGGAGAGGGAGATTGCAAACAAAGCTAGCTTAAAGAGTGCTAAGTATTTGACAAAGTCAATTTAGAAACAATCAGAAATAGATAATTTCCCATAAACTTTTCAACAAAAGCTTTTTCCTCCCTCCCGCTCTCTCTCTCTCTCTCTCTCTCTCTCTCTCTCTCTCTCTCTCTCTCTCTCTCTCTTACACTCTTTTTAACTGTCAATAAATATGAAAATATGCCAAGAATTTGTGTCTTTCAAAATTGCATTAAAATTGCTTTAGCATATGAATAGCAAACCCACCATCCCCATCCCCCACTCCCCCTCATCATCACCCCCCCCCCCCTCCACTCCTGACCGACGCCCCGCAAAGAATTTCCATATTTCCATCTGAAAGGCAGCTCCACTTATTCTAGCTTGATAACCATATTTTTGGCTATCAGCACAGAGGCGTCGATGGGCGTTTGGGCGTGTGGGCGGGGCTGTGTTGTCAATGCAACAGTGTGGGAAAACGGCTTGAAAATCTCAATGCTGGCCTCTGGGAAATTCAATTTGCGCAACCCTTGCAAAACAATTTTCACAATTTTCACACTAAAGTTGAGCCAAAAACTTTTCCATTGCATTTTAAATATGCATGAAAATCGGGCTTATGTTTATGCATATATCTATATCTACATATATATGTATATGTATATATATGTATATGTATATCCATAAATATATATCTGAGGCTAGATGCGGCAACAAGGACTTGCAACACGGGCGAGGTGAGAAGCATGTGGAGCCTTGGCGCTTCCAAATAAATATTTTAAAAATATATATAAAAATAAAAGAAAATTCACCTGCCACCCCCTGCCCCTTCCCCAACGACACTTCTTGCCGCAAATAAATGCGGTAAATTTTGTTGGCACATCGATGAAATTTCTGCGTTTTTCTCCTCGCAACAGTCGGGCATCAACGACTGCACAATACTCTGTACGCAGCTTTAATTATCATTTCAATCAGTCAAAGACTCTCAAACTGTAAGCAACAAGCAGTTGCTTTCAAACTATTGGCTCAGTGGCATTTGAACTCTTCAATATGAGATTGAGAATCTCCGAGAACAGCCGAAATGTGCTTCAGATTTCTGCTGCAAGCAATCGATAGTTATCGAGAAGAGAAAAAGATTAGTTTAAAGTTTCAAATAGAGTTCGAGAAACTACAAGAATATTCGATATTGTGTTCATTCAGGTATTTAACAAAACAAAAAATGTACCCAAACAGACAGAGAAATCTCCAGCAAAATCGTTAGCTATAATCTATGTGGTTTTTGCGAAACATTGCGCACCATCAACAGCATTATATTCCCTGTTTAATCCTCTGCATAGAGTATTAAAGAAGGCTAGAAAAAAAACTGGTTGCCGAAATGCAGAAAAAGCATTCGCCACAAAAAGCTGGCTGCTATGGCAGCTAAGAGCGGCGGCTGTGTGTCTGCGTGTGCGTGAGCGTGTGTGTGAGTGTGTGCTGGCGCCTGTCAGAAACTTTGCCACAACGCGCTGACACTTAATAGGTGTCACTGCGTGTGTGTGTGTGTGTGTGTGTTTGTGTGGCGAGCGAATTTGTTGAAATAATTCCCAACACTTTTTTTTTGTTTGGCAACAGCAACAACATTTTCTATTGCTGCTGCCCTTGTTTGCTTGCAGCTGGCAATTGGGAGCCTTTTGCGTGATTTGCATGGACTATTGCGCTCTCGCTCGCACAGCGCACGCATCAGCGGCTGATGTGCATTTGAGCGCGCTTTCTAAGCTTGAGACACACACACACACATACGCACGCAAGCTCGCTCTTGCTCACGCTCACGCTCAATGGCAGCAGGCTCTCTCGCTCGCTCTAGCAAGCGGCTTTCATTAAGCCGCAGCTCAATTTCTTCTTCTTCTTCGGCGTCCTTGTCGACGACACTCGGCTTACGTTGAATTTGTTTTCGTGCAGTTTTTCGTTTTTTTTTTTTCGTTCTGTTTTTGCAGCGCGTTGTTGTCTTTGTATACCCTGTGCACATATGTGTGTGATTAGGGTATATTAGTTTTGCCAAATCTGTTAGATATCTCTCTTTTTTACATACTAATGCATATATGTTTATGCATATTCGCATCAAAATACTTTGCGCTTTCAGTTTTGCCGTTACCAAGACATAAAAAGGGAAAAACTGTTTTCGATTTACATACATTGTAACTGCTTATGGGGTATTGCGTAGTCGGTTATATTCTATTACCTTTTGTTTCGTTCAATTTTTTTTGTGCAGTGCGTTTTCGTCGTCAGCTGATATCAGTTTTTTTTTTTTTGTTTTTTGCACGTGCCGTGTGTAATTTCATCTACTCACTCTCACACTAACACACACTCACACACTCGCACACACTCGCACATACACACACACACATACTCACAACTTTTGCACTTGTTGTTGCCGTCACGTGTCAGAATCATGCAAAAAAACTTTTAATTGCAAAGTCGGCCAACAAAACACAACAAAAAACATACAAAAAAAATTGAGAAAAATTTATACAAATTAAAAAAACACACTCACACACACACGCACACACACGGACACGCACAGAAGAAAACTCATTGCAAAGGCACTTAATCAAAATATATTCAAATATTTATTAATTTGCTCAACTTGTGCGCAAAACCAATTAAAACTTGCGTCTAACAGTTAAAACTCAGCACAATAAAAAAATTTAAACATATATATATAATATATACATATATTATAATTGCATAACTAATTGGAATCGTTCACGTATAAATGACGTGACGTCTCGTGCCAGGCAACAATAACAACAAGAACGACAACGACAACGAGAACGAACAAGCCTAACAAATAGCTTGTCCTTGATAGCTGAGCGCGTGCGAGCGGGACAGAGCGTGTATTTTAATTAGAGTGCAAAAGAAACGGCAAAAACCTGCACTAAAATCCCGCAGAACGTAAACAAAAACAAAACGTAACCCCCAACACCCCCTCAACACACCGACAAGCTGAAACGTAACGTAAGCACAATGCCAGACAAAAGCAATAAGAAAACTACACCCAAAAAAAAAAGCTATCTTGAGTGCGCAGGGGGGCGGGGTGTAGGTAGCAGCTGACAACTGTTAACTTTATGCGCGGCCTACGGCGAATTCAAGCAGCGGCAGTTGTTGCTGTTGTTGCTCTTTATGCTGTTGCTGCAGCTGCTGCCTGCCTGCCGGCCTGCCATTCTGTTGTTGTTGTTATTGCTTTCGGCTTGCCTGTCACGCGTCGCCGTAAATCGCAGCGCACAGCAGTAGCAGCAGCAGCAGCAGCGGCAGCGGCAGCGACTTCTGCGCCACGGCACGTACAAACTTATGAGACGCGCAGCAGCAGCGGGCGAGTCCCAAAACTCGTTAAAAGCGCTGCTTGTGCACTTTCAGCTGCCCGCTGCCCCCTGCTCCCTGCCCTATCTCGTTCGCATGCCTTTGTCTTGCTTGGCGTGCGTTCGCACACTCACACACACACACACACTCTCTCTCTCTCCGTCTCTCTTGGCCACTCTATTTGTCTTTCTGCTTGCCAATTGTAGTCAATAATTAAATGATTTGCAGCTTTATTCAATTGTTTGCTCTTCTCTCCATTGCCTACTTTCAGGCGCTGCCTGAGAGCATTAAAGAAATCAAACGAATTTTGGAGAGAGCGCACTTGGAGCCTGATAAAAAGCGAACGCCATCCGGCGGTTGGGTTGGCCGTTGAGGTGCCTGCGATGCCACAGTTGTACAGGGTTCCAGGTTCGAAACCCAGTGAAAGAATTGTTGATGTAAAATATGTTTATTTGTTTTTTTTTTTTATACAAAATTGTTCTTGTCAAATTTAAACGTAGTTTCAGAGAAGCTTCGATGCTTGTGCTATTGCTGTCTCGTTTACACCAATGAAAAATTGTTTCAAGAGAATTAAAATTATCCTGTCATTGGTCAATTATGTGGCTTTATTTAATGTTATAATTAAACGGAATCCACGAAGTGCAATAGGACATAATACCAATTATGCTGGCTGACAATTTAGTTTCCAATTGGCACATAAATTAGCGCAGAAAAAAGTGCAACTAATAAAAAAATCAAATAGAATTTATGCACAAAATTCTATGTAACTGTCGTCAATTAGTATGTGTGTGCGTGTGTGTGCGCGTGTGCGTGTGTTTGTGTGTGTGTGTGTTTGTTCGTCAAATATTTAATTAGTTTTTTAGTTTTTCGTTGTTTATAAACAACATTTTGTTTGTCCTTTTTTGTGCCAAAGTCGAGCATACATATTATTATTGAAAAATGGCTCTGAAATACAATTAAATGTTACAGTGCGTGCAAAAAAGCAAACACCTTTAACACGAACTGCGTTGCAATTAGCCAGCAACAGAGTTTGGCATTTGGGTCAAAATGGAAACATGCTCCAACAAATTCATGGCAACAGACACACACACACACACACACACACACACACACACACACACACACACACACACACACACACACACACACACACACACACACACACACACACACACACACACACACACACACGCTCACACTCGCACACACACATAGACACATGTGTATGAATATAGATTTATGATATCGGAGTCGTTTTTTTTTGGTTATTTTTATTTAGATTATTTTTGGGAATTATAATTGAAACTGTCAACAGATTTGCGCTTCGTCGCCTTAATGCCATTTGATATTGGCAAATTGAAAATGCTGACATGAGTTTTTCACACACACACACACACACACACACACACACACACACACGCTCGTGTGTATTGCTGGCCTTAAATCTATGCGCTGAACTGCGCTTCGTTTGCATATTTGTCCCGAGCTCCATTTCCACCAAGAAGCGTGGATTTTGCCGCAAAGTGTGAAATGCCCTTTAAACGAATTTGAATCAAAATCTGTGTAAAAATGTTTGCGAAGCCAATTGGAAAGTGAAAGTGAAGCAAACAAATGTGGCAGTCGAATTGTTTCCACTCAAATTCCACTTGAGCGCGTGGAAACGCCAACGCAGCAGCAAGCTATGGTATATATATAGTAAGCTATGGTATATTATAGTATAGTACAAAGAGTTCGACATGTCTGGCGTTTAAATTATATAACCTTAGAGTCAAGCTTGTGGCATCTGTAGCTAGATGTCAGGCTCTGAGCTGGTATTGAGATGTTTGAGATAAATTCCTGAAGTTGATTTCCCTCGAATTGTGTGATTTCCAAATACATAGCTATTTACTCTAAGTCATTGCTAGAAATCGCTTCGTTGCGCCAAAAATTTGTCAAATTGTGTGTTGATGGTGGCCGGGGTGGGGAGTGGGGGGTGAGGGCAGTTGAGGGGTCGGAGGTCTCGGAAATGGTTGTTTCTCTGGCTTGTGTCCATTGGCGCCGTAAAAACATAACGACGACATTTTCATGGCTTTGTTTACATTCGTTTTGATTTTCCTGTTGGGTTTTCCTGCCCCGCCCCGCCCCGCCCCGCCCCTCGCGTGTCTTTGTCGGTTGTTTACACGAGCGCACAAGAAAAGTTCAATATCCGCCACAACTTCTGCGCCTCCGCGTGCTGCCGCTGCTCTCTCGGTTAGCCCAATCAAGTACATCTTCATCTCCATCTCCATCTCCATCTCCATCTCCATCTCTACCGATTCACCCAATTGCCCCATCTGCATCATCAGGCCGCATCGTTTAATTATCCACTTGGCTCATAAACTCTTTGTTCAAGAAGCAGCAGCAGCAGCAGCTACATTTGAGCTCTTATTTATTTTCCTTCTGCTTTGTTTTTTTTTTGGTTTTTTCATTTCTTTTTTCGTTTGCCCTGTACTCAATGCAAATGGGAAGCATGGCGAGTAAATGATAAATATGTTTATTCACATTTTTCCGATTTCATCAAAGTTTAAATAAAGACGCACGGAGTCTGCATGCTGCTGCGCGATTTGAACCAGCGACTTCTCGCATGCTGGTTCGACGCTCAGAGAAGCTTAGCAACAGGCTTGATCATACGTTAAGTCAGTCAGGAGAAGCAATTCTATGCACTTGAATAGATTTGAAAGCATGTTATTTCTTTTACTTTTCGATAACTATTCGATAACTCTTCGATTTTTGGTAATCGAATATCATCTTGATAGACCAAAAGTCTTATAGCGAAAACCAAGTCAAAATGTTTCAAAAAGATTAAAGAGACATGTACAGTCATTGCTAGTTGTTGCGTGATTTGAACCAGCGACTTCTCGTTTGCTGGTTCGACGCCCAGAGAAGCTTAGCAACAGGCTAAAGCCCACAATCAGTCAGGAGAAACAGCTTTGTACATGTTTAAATGCTTAGCATGTATGTCCTTTCCCCAACTAATCGATAAATATTCGATAACTCCTCGAACTATATCGATTTGGAGTGGACAACGAGGTAAAGGGAGCTCAACCAGGGAGGGAGCTCACCAAAATCTAAGTAAACGCTAAACATAGGGTAACTGCGCGTCGTGCACGCTCCTCTTGGCCGCTCTCTCATATTGTTTTTCTCTGTCATTTTCAGCTTTTTCGCTTCTTTTTGTGTTTTTGTATCAAAACGCAGCGACCTGCCTTTGAGGCGGCCACAGCCTTTCAATTAGTACTCATTAATGTCTGACCAATGCCAGGGCGGAGGGGTAGAAGAGAGGGTAACTAAAAGAAGGGGGCATTGTTTATAATTGGCATGTATGAGGCGTGGCGGAGCCGAATGGGCGGTTCGGCGAGGGGCGTGGAGAAGGGGTAGCCAGTGTGCAGTCGTGTGCATTGGTCATTGAAATTGCTTTTTAATGTTGTGCCCGGTGCAAACAAATAAAGAACATTGTGTGGCAACTGTACTTGGGCGAGAGGTAGAGCGAGAGAGAGAGAGAGAGAGAGGGGGGAGGCTGTCTCGCTCGCCTGATGCTGATATATGTATATGGATAATATCTATATCGGGGCCGGGCGTTTAATTTACGCCTCGAGTCAAACAGTAAATACATTATTTATATGGTCCCTGCTCGGGTGCCTAGTCCGGCCCGGCCCGACCCGGCTTATGGCTGGTTTGAACCATTTAAATGGCTCAATGGCAGCACATTCAACATATTACGCATACGCCAAGCTGTTTATTTAATGCGTATTGCAGCTGAAGTGACAAGCGACCGAGTGCAATGCCAGCTCAAAGGCAATCAATGAAGTGCCTCAGTCAAAGTCCCTAAACTGGGCGTGGCCCGAGCATGCAAATGCACAACACACACACACACGCACACGCACACACACACTCGCACATGCACTTTGTTAGCCACCAGAGATATCGAGTTAGCACCAGGCACATTAAATTGCATAGAAATGTGGACACAGCCCCAGGGCGTTGGCTCTCAGACACATTCATTCATTCAGAGCAGTCGCCCAGTTATTCATTCGTTCATTCGTTCATTTGCTCATTCACTCATTCAGTTAGTTAGTCGCAACACCACAAAAGCTCCTTTGGCTCTTTTAACTTTTAATTAAGTTATACGGCTGTGTGTTTGTGCTTCAAGCCAAGTTAATATCTCACGCTCGGTGAACTCTTGGCGTATGTCATGCACGCACAACTGTACATTGTAAAGTTTATCCAGCGGCTAAGTCAATCACAAATTTAACGCCTATGCCTTTCAACAAACTTTGAATGTATTCAAAGCATAGCTTAGTCGAAATGAAGCGTGAGTTGAACTGGAAGAACTCTCTCCTTGCTTGATCCGGCTCTTGTCTGCATACTTTTTGGGCTGACTTTGGCAGGTACATTGTAAAGTTTATCCAGCGGCTAAGTCAATCACAAATTTAACGCCTATGCCTTTCAACTAACTTTGAATGCATTCAAAGCATAGTCGAAATGTCTTTTGAAGCTTGAGTTGAACTGGAAGAACTCTCTTCTTGGTTGACCAGGCTCTTGTCTGCAGACTTTTTGCGTTGACTTTGGCAGGTTCAAATTCCTGCAAATCTTGAACAAATTCTTAAGTTTTCGATATTTTACACAAATACACAAATGGTGAAGTGCATGGACTTGAATTCGAATCGAAAAGCGCAAAGGTAAGTTTTTCTTTCAAATATTTAAGTACTTTTTTCTGAGAAATATCGGAATCTGTTCGATCTGCGGTAGATGCTGTTGTTGTGCGTGTGTGTTCGTGTGTGTGCTCTTCTTCTTCCTTTGCTTTTGCTGGCATTTGTATCTGTTGTGGCTGCGGTTGCATTTGCCGCTTTTTAATCATGATTTATGCACAAAGCGCGCTTTGCAGCGCATCGTCTTCGCTTGGACAAAGCGTGTAGACTCGAAGATGGTTGCGCCGCCCATACCCCACCCCCCTGCCACACACACACACACCACACACCACTCTCAGCCCCTCTTTCCCGCGCTCCGACTAGCAACCAGTGGAAACGCTTGAGTGCCACTAAATCAAATAGTGCAGCCATCAAGCATGCAACGAGCCGTGCATTTCAGAGCTGAACCTGAACCTGCACAGCTCGGGCTGGACAGAGGCAGCAAGCGAGCGACCGAGTGTGTGTGTGTGTGTGTGTGTGTGTGTATCTATGCATCTAGATAGATGGCCTATCGGCTGTGGCCCGTGTTAATATTTGCTTGCGTTTTACATTGTTTGCGCACTGGCCAAGGGTCTGGCCCGTCAGGCCGAGAGTATCTTTGCACAGTTTTCATGTTTTGTTTGGCTTTTAGTGCCGCCTCAGTTCTTCCAGAAAGAGATGCGACTGTGCGTGCGACTGTGTGTGTGCGTGTGTGTGTGAGTGAGTGTGTGTATCTCTGTGTGTGTGCATGTGTAAATAGAGCTAAGCAACAGTTCAAGGCAACCGGAGCCGTAACCAAAACCAAAACTTAAGTAGCCGCCGCAGCTCGATGTTAATGAGTCAACGAAATTTGTTTGCGAACTCTATTAACGCATAGATACAAATGTATCTCAGCATATGTATCTGTATCTGTATCTGTATCTGTATCTGTATCTATAAATGTAAATGTATCTGTATCTGTAAATGTAAATGTATCTGTACATAAAAATGAACATGTTTCTATATCTATAAATGTATCTTTTAATGTATGCGTATATGTATGTACATATGTATCTGTATCTGCATCTTTTTATATTGATGAATCTGTATCTTTATACCTTTATGTATCTGTATCTGTATCTGTATCTGTATCTGTATACCTTTATGTATCTGTATCTGTTCCTGTTAATGTATCTGTTTCTGTATTCGTATAGAGAAACTGTATCCAAGTATCTATATCGGTGTCTTTATATGTTTCAGTAAAACTCTCCTGTCTAAGTATCTGTATCTTAGTATCTTTTTCTATCTATCTATCTATCTATCTATCTATCTATCTTTCTATCTATATCTTATTGTACACGTATGTGTATCTATTTATAATATATAGATGCTCTTTTCTAAGGATCTGCATATGCATATATGTATATTTATCTGCACCTCATACAAAGTATCTTCGTCACTTTATGTCAATATCTAATTGTCAATATTGATATCTGAGCATCTGTATCTTCATGTGAGTATCTTTGTATCTACATGTGAGTATCTTCGTATCTGCATGTGAGTATCTTCGTATCTTTGTATCTGCATGTGAGTATCTTTGTATCTGCATGTGAGTATCTTCGTATCTGCATGTGAGTATCTTCGTATCTGCATGTGAGTATCTTTGTATCTGCATGTGAGTATCTTTGTATCTGCTTTTTAATTCTGCATCAGATGGATAGGCAAGCATGTATTTGCTTTCACATTAGCAGCCATATATCTTTAGCTGCATATCTGTATCTAGAAGCATGTGCAACTGTATCTGCATCTGGATATTGTTTGGGTCCCATTTCAGTTGCTGTTTGCCCAGTTAATTTGTCTTGAGTGCTGACAATGAAGCTGCCATTCCGACTGTTTCGGGCCTAATTGCGTTTTTGATACGTTGCCAAGCTGTAAATATTTGCATTAGCTTCACTTCCCGAGAACGGGGGGCTGCGCGGACCAGAGGCGGGGCAATTGTGTAAATACCAATGCAATAATCAACGCTCAATGCACAGCTTCTCAGCTGCTTCATGGCATATTAATTATTTTCTCTATTTTTTATTATTATTATTATTATTGTAGGTCGTGGCAGGTCGAAGCTTAAGCAATTTCCAGGGAATTGCAAATAATTGCCATTGTTTGGCCCGAAAATTCCAATGTAAATTTCTCAGCAGCAAAGCTGGCTAAATGCGGATTTCAATTCTTTGGCTTAATTGTTATATAAACAAAATCAATTGCTTTTGCATTTGATATCAGCTTGCCAGTTGTAAATAAGTCAATAACTAAGAGCTATTTACGACATTAGCTCTGTGTCGACACTTAAATCGTGCCATAATTGTGATGAAAAGTCGGCTTAAGCCCCAAAGTATCTGCAGCCACCGAAGACATGTGTCGAATGGCAGCCAGTATAAGACTTCTGCTTTCATGTTTTCAATAAGCTTAAAAGCATAATTGCGCATTTTAAATAGTCTTAGGGCAGGTGGCCGGGTTGCCCCAGCAATGCTGTGTTAGGTTGTGCAGAAGATTTAAGCAGTTCGAGCTGTAAGCTTTAAGTGAACATTAAAGCTTGCAACACGTTAAGTTATCTTAAAGCTTTCTCCAATAAAGCTCTTATATTCGTTTAGTAGCTAGACAGAATACGGACCAGCTTGCTTAAAGTTCAATTTGGCTTTGTTTCAAGTATAACTTAAAACTCTTCCCCATGAAGCTTTAAGCTAAGCTTTAAGTACACATTTATGCTTGTAAGCTTAAGCTTTTAGAGCTCTTCCTTTTCGTGCTTAAAAGCCATTTAAGTTAAAGCTTAAGAGCCCACAGAAATATATTTAATTTCGTTATAGTTTTGGGCATTAAAGCTTTGAGTAAGTAAATCTGAAAGCTTTAAGTATCTGAAAGCTTCGCCCTATCGAGGCTTGGGCCACACTGACGCTGACATGCACATCGTATGCATTCAATTTCGCTAAGCTTTCATTAAAGTGCAGAGAAAAGCTCAAAGCTCTAAGTTTATCTTAAAGCTGTTTGCGGTCAATTGATTAAATTAATATTAATTCAAATTTTTATGAGTAAATCACGAAAATTCTCAACAATTAACTTGAGCTTCAATTGACTTCTTACAGCAATTTGTGCTCGAAATATATTTCCAGTTGCGGAACTGTGTTGCTTCAACTTGTGGTTGGAAAACAGGCGAATTTGAAAACAGTGTTGAAAAACGCTCGTATGTCTCAGCTGGCACCTGGCCACCACTTTCGACTACTTTTGTTGGAATGAAAAGTTTTTGGGCGAGTGCCGGGGCAAAGCCCATAAAGTGCAATTTGAATGCCAGACACAAGCGCAAATCTAATTCAATTTTAAGGCCAGGCACAAAACCCAAAACCCGAAGCTTATCAATAACCTCTCCTCAAGGGGTAAGGGGATGGCCAGTTTTCATTTTTATTTCTATTTTTTATATTTTGTTTGCTTTTCGAGGGGCGGGCGGGCAAGGTGCTTGTCATATGCCAAAAATGCATGGTAAATGCAGTTGGAGAGAAAGGGAGAAAGGGAGAGGGAGAGGGCGGGAGGGTGGAGAAGGTCTGGGCCTGGGTCGACTGGGAGGGGCTAGTCGAGGGCAAAGATTTATTTCACCCGGTTGAAGCAGAAAATTGCACGTAACAAAGCGTGGAAAAGTTTTGAACATAAAAAAAAGGAGAAAAAAAAAAAACACGCCCACCACATGCCACATGCCACATGCCGCATGCCGCATGCCACATGGCAAATAGCAAATGGCGAATGGAGGAGCAACGCGATTCGAACTGAGCTACTTGGACTTGGATACCGGGCGGACTCGGACTGCAATTCGCACTGGAATTGGGAACGGGCTCCCAACTGGAACTGGCAGCGGCAGCGGCAGCGGCTTTTCGTGGGCTGGTGTGGAAAACAACGGAAATTACAAATTGTTGTTTACTTTGCATTTCACTCGCACTCGAGGGAGGCAGGAAGACAGAAAGAGAGAGAGAGAGAGAGAGATAGAGCGAGAGAGAGAGAGAGAAGAGTTGCCGAAAAATGGGAAACCAGAAGAAAGAAGCAGCAGCAGCAAAGCCTAAAAAATATGAAAAACATAAAAGCCAAAATAGAAGAGAGAAAGTTAAAGGAGAAAATTGCAAAGAACGGCGCAAAGAATGTGTCCGGCATGGGCCACATGCTAGGGAAAATGGAATTGGTCGAAAGCGAAAAGGTTAGCGAGAGCAAAGGTTACTGCGAAGGCGGAGGGGTAGGGGTAGGGTTCGGGGGGAAAGGGGCCAGTGCCAGTTGCGTGGCCGTCAGCCGAACATTTGCACTATTTAGTGTTTAGTTTAATGAGCTTTTCTTTTGCCAACACAAGCGCGAGAAACAACTCTGAAGTACAAAGCGATAAGGAAACAGAATGAACAAGAAAAAAGTCGAAAAGGATTGAGTGTGGTGTGCTGTGCCAGCAGATACCCTGTAAGCGCGGGCCTATCGATACATTCTCACAATGCTATCGATAGCTTAGCAAGCGATAGTTTTTTTTTCGTGCTCATTTCTTGTCTTATTTGCAGTCGATAGTTTCTATGCAACTATCGATATAATTGTTTGCAGCGACAATTGACTAACATTTGTCAGGATCTAATTGTTGCTATCGATTGCCGCATCGATGATCGATATCCCGTCTCCTGCTCTCAATGTCAATCGATATCGTGAACATGTAGCTACCATGTAGCCTATCAATCTCTATCCCTCTCTCTCTCTCTCTCTTTCTCTCTCTCCCTCTCTCTCTCTTTCTCTCTTTCTCTCTCTCTATCTCTCTCTCTATCTCTATATCTCTCTCTCTCTTTCCCTCTCTCTCTCTCTCTCTCTTTCTTTCTCTCTCTCTCTCTTTCTCTCTTTCTGTCTCTCTATTCCTCTCTCTCTCTCTCTATCCCCCTCTCTCTCTCTCTATCTCCCCCTCTCTCCTTCTCTCTCTCGCTCATCTTCTGAGCACATACTCAACAATTTGCTGCCACTTTTAGGTGCTACAGGGTATGCGAAAAGTAAACAACGAATAATTGTTGTGAAAATTGGGTCAATTACTTTTATAATCATAACACACAGCAACAAAAGCAACTTCTCCACAGTTATTCAGAGCAATTTGTTATTGTTGCTGCTGCCGTTTGTTGTTGTTGTTGTTGTTGTGAATGTTTTTAGCTTTCTTTATGCACTGTTATTGCATGCCAATAGTTCATAGTTCAACATTTACCAGTTTTTTGTCTGCACTTCTTTCCCCCGCGCGCACGATTCAGTTAAGATAAACATAAGTACACAGCGCACAGTGTGTGCCAAAAGTCGCTGCACGGGCGACAACAAAATAACGTTTATGATACAAAAAAATGAAAATTTTATTTATTTGAAGAGAGAAATTAAATATAAACCAAATGAAGGAAATTGTTCGGGCTGTGGCACAGTTAGCCAAGGCGACCGGCATTTACTGCTCGCGCCCACTGTGCCAAGCGCCAGGCGAGCAATGCAAGTAAATTTAAATACACACACACACACACACTCAATTTGTGTGTGTCTGTGTGTATCTTGAAGTCTGCAGTCAATTTAGATAAACAATTACGAGCAGAATTGCAGGGAGTCGGGGCTCTGGCACCCGTTCAGTTCATTTGACCCGCCATCAAGTGGATGTGTGGACGGGTGTGTGTGTGTGTGGCTGTGTGTGTTGGTGTGTGTGTGTTGTGCCTGCTGAATGGAACAATGCAACAGAAGGCGGCAGAAGTCATTTACTTTTGTTGCTCTTGTTGTAAGTGGCGCGCGAGTCGAGAGCGGGCCCCAAAAATAGCACAAGCAACAATAACAACAACAACAAAAAACACAATCAAAACTTTAAGTAGGAAATAAAGCAAACCAACAAGAAGAAGAAGAAGACGAAGAAGAAGAAGCAGCAGGCGCTGCAGCCAAAGAAAAAGAAAGTATCTTTGAGTGTGTTGTACAAGTATAAATTATTACTTTGGCTGCCGCCTCGCTGAAGATCGTGAATTGTTGCAAGCCAAACAAAAACAAGAGAGTGCTCCAGGCGGGCATGCCCGACCAGCAGATGCCCTGTACTTAGCTTGTAGATGATGTGAGAGAACATTCTTCTAAACACGATAGACACAAGCATTCATCGTGCCCCTTCTGTCCCTTGCCCAGGAAGCAAATGCATCCTGTTGAGCAAATCCATTCTTTATTCACTTCGGAGCCTGAAGTCCGATCTTTGTGTCATTTTCAGGGCTTCAAGATGTCATGCATATCCAGGCACAAGAAATTAACTCTAAGAGTTTAACTCTTTCCAATAAAGGGTTGAAACTAACTTAAGAAACTATATACGACTTTTTTGTATAGAGCTTTTGTTATCTCCGAGAATAGATACCTCAAGCTTTTAGTCTCTAGCTTAGGCAGACATTGCTAGATCGCAGTTACATGAAGCAATCATGCCCTTGTGCCTAACCAATATACCCCTTTTACAGATCTCTATGGCTTTGAGGCTATGGAAAAAAGTAGTTTCTTTTGAAAAAGACTTTGGTATTTTAATTGGCTCACCGAAAGAGACACCCCGGCGGGTTTGCGAGCTGGTGCCTGCATTTGCATGCATTGGAAAAACAACGAAAAAAAAGAAGCTGGGCGCATCATCTGCTTAGTTTTCATAGAGATGCCGGAGCATAAATCATGCGATCGTCAGCATCAAGAAGCTATATTTAAACGCATATCAACAGACAGCTCGAGCAGGCATGCGGAAGAGTTCACACACTCACACACACACACACACACACACACACACACACACGCACTTGGTGTATAACGTACCTTTAGCATCTGGCAGTTTTTTTCAATAGCTAAATCAGAAACCTGGAAGTTCAGCTTACCTGCAAAGACAAGGGGTAAAAATAAAAGAGATAAGTTAAGTATTTATGATGAGGACAAAAAACTACACTAATATATACTAGAGAAGGGCCAAGAATTTAATTGTTATTATTATACATATATTAAAAGCATATAAATTGTGGACAAAGTTCAAGAAATTTAAAATCTGCACTTTAAATTCAACCGCTTTCAGGCTCTGAGATCAATGGGAACATTCGAGACAGATAAATAGTTATGTGTATAAGATATGTCTTCATATAACTCTGAAGCTTTTCATTTGCATAGATCATAATCGGACTTATTCGAATAGGCGAACTCTACCAGGCAACTGTCTCAAGACCCAAAATCTGCTTAGTCAGAAGATAAATTGTTTGTATGCAGCTTGTAAATGTTACCTCCGCAAGATAGCTTTAAGCTAATATATGTTGAAAAGTTCGCAATAATCGTATAAATGAAACATTTACTTAGACAACTATCGTATATATCGATATCGATAGTAGTAAGAAGCGCAAGTATCGATACTTTTGAGAGCTACTTTTTGCGCGTCTGAGCTTGAGTCTTTTCTTAAGCTCTTCTGCTGCTCAGTCAAGCAGTCTGCAATCTACATTTTAGCAATCGAAAGGACTTTCTTTAATCGATTCTTTGCTATCGATAACAATGGAGCATGCACACGATTTCCCTATTAGTCTAACGATAGTTTTGGTTGCTTTTAAAGATTTCTCAGAATATATTTCTAGAAAATGATATTAATTACATTAAAATATGTATGTTCGATCATTATTTGTCTGCTGGCGTTGCCACATGGTTTATATACACATACATACATATGTATGTGCACGTATTTTGTTGGCGCGTGCTGCCCAATTTCAATATTTCGGCACAATTGCAGCATTTACAGGACAAACACGCAGAATGCGCCCACAGAGTGCTACATAAGTCAGAGTCAGACACGCGGCCAGGGCTGCCACCCCGCCAAACTGTGGCCGCCTCTGGCAACGCGCAGCAACTGAAGGTCTGGCGCTGACCGGCAATTTGCAGGCTGGAAAACTTAACAGCAGCTCAATTTACAGAGCGAGCGAAAGAAAGAGAAAGAGAAAGAGAAAATAAAGCTGAAGGAAAAGTGGAAAATATACGGCAAGCATAATTAATTACTCATAAGTAATTCCGCTGGCCTTAGGGTTGCCCGGGCGCATAAATATTTCAATTGCAGCGCTGGACAGCAGGCAATATGCAACGCGATGCAAACGGCGACCAAAGCGGCATACAATGGACGGATATTGAATGCTCTTTCAGTCAGATTTCGTGGGC
The DNA here is from genome assembly GCA_037075305.1 of Drosophila kanekoi. Classification (NCBI taxonomy): domain Eukaryota; kingdom Metazoa; phylum Arthropoda; class Insecta; order Diptera; family Drosophilidae; genus Drosophila; species Drosophila kanekoi. The sequence continues at coordinate 15,046,415 of JBAMCE010000451.1, forward strand.
AACAACTACATTTTGAAAACTTCAATTTGAGCTAGAAGAAGCGAGCGAAAGCTGAATGCACATAGCTAAAGATATTCTGGTTAAGTAACTCAAGAAATGCCACAATAGAAATTTCAGCTGAATAACCTTTAAGTCACAACGAGTGCAGCTCTCTCAATCAAATGCTCAACTCAATATTCATATTCGGCCTTATCTTGATAAATAGCGAGCTTAGGTAAAATGCAAACGCACAAAAGAAAAGCCTGAAAAGCTCTCTAATAAAGGGAAAGCTAACCAATTCCTGAATAGCCTTTGCAGTTGTCAATCCACAAATCGAAACCCAACTTAAGTCCAGCCCAGCAAATACGCATCAAAGCTTATAACAATATGAAAATACCCGATGGAAAACAAAAAGAATAAGAACAAGAACAACAAAAACGAATCTGGGAAGAAATTGAAACAGAATTAAGCTGAAAATGCGATGAGCGTGCAGCGTGCAGCGCGAGGAGCCGTGCAGAACGGAGCCGTGAATGAATGAATGAATCATTGAAACGAATAAACTCGTTCGCTGCACAGTTGAATGAATACAAAGTCGAATTAAGCAGCAGCCGAAGCAGCACTCACTGTGCATTCAAATACACACACACACACACACGCTCGCAAATTATAATAACGTATGTGTACGGCAGAAATTTGATGCGACTGCTGCCGCCGTCGCCGTCGCCTCTCTTGGCGCTTCTCAGCGAGCGCAATGAATGCAATTTTAAGCACGTGCTGAATGCTGCCACCGATTGCTGCCACTGTTACCGCCGCCGCCGCCGCCGCCGCCGCGTCGTGCTTCATGGACCGCGGCCGAAAAGCGAAAAGCGGAGAATCCGCAGAAAAACAACAAACAGTTGTGAGCACGCAAATTGCATGCGCTTAACTCTTGCCGATACCCTGTAAGTAGCTATTAAAACTCTAGATCAAATAACGTTTGGCTGCATTTGCTTGCGATTATCTGTACCCCTTCGATCTTTGTGGGATGTTACAGAAAACACCGGACAGGACTTGGTTTATAGACAGAGAAGAGTTTTTTCCGACTGTTTGATGATCTACTCGGAGCCTCAACAAAAGCTGAGCTCAGATTGAAAGAAATTGAAGTAAAAGTTTAACCACAACAAAGCAGCAAGGGCAAGAGTGAAGAGCCTGCGTTACTAAGCTAAGAAAAGTCGCTGGTTCAAATGCAGCAGGAATTGTCAAAATTTTGCATTTGCCTGAAGTTGACGCGATATTTTGGCCGAGCAACGACGGGTAATGAAAGAATCAAGTACATTTTCAGCTATTTTTGAGATAACTTTTGTTGATAGTCTTCAAATGTTTACAGGGTATATAAGAAGATGGATGTCAGTCGTGCGTGCAAAAAATGTGAGCCTGAGTGTGTGCATGTGTGTGTTTGTGTGTGTGCGTATGTGTGTGTGTGTGTGTGTGTGTGTGTGTGTGTGTGTGTGTGTGTGTGCATGTGTGTGTTTGTGTGTGCGCTGCAAGTCTTTGAGGCAACCAAACAATCAAATGGCAAACGACATTTAATTAAAGACTGCGCACAGTAAGAAAATATATATATGTATATAAAGTCAATAAGGGGAAGAGGAAGATCGGAAACAAGAAAACAAAAAAAAAAGAAAAGAAATTGTGAAGAGCCGTAAGCCTTATCAATGGGCCATCGACTGGTTAATTAGGCAGACACGCCCACCAGCCAAACCGAGGCCTGCAAAACGCCCACCGTCATTACACGTAGCGCTCATTTAAATAAATTAATGAATTTTCGTTTCGCTACCGATTTTTTCTTCTTTTTTTTTCAGTCTCTGTGTGTTTTCGACTTTGCTCAACGAGCAACTTTTTATGGCATTTTCTTTGCCTTATCGCATCCAATATTGACACTGACAGCTAGTGGAAGGGGAAGACGGGGCGGGGGTAGGGGAAGGGGGGACTGTCGTGTGGCAGGGGTCGAAAATTGAGATTTCGTGGTCGTGTCACATCGCGCGCCTCATTTGAAAGACGCGACGCGACGCGACGCGACGCGCGACTTTTTCTGTTTTTCCATTAGCGCAAAATGCTGGGAAATTGTTTATCTTAATCGCTTTCGATGCCTGCCGCCCATACAATACGATTAACTGCCAGAAGTGCGAGGAAGTGGAAGTGTGTGCGTGTGTGTGCGTGTGTGCGTGTGTGTGTGTGTTGTCATTCACACATGACATAAACATTGCTATTGGAATATTGGCTTATTAGCCGCATCTCTTCATGTCTTGCCCTCTCGACATCTATTGACATTTATGTTCGAAATATTAATTTGTATTTATGTTTGGCATTTAGTTGGGGGACTCCCCGCTGTAGTCTGAGCCCCCCGACCGCCGGTCAATCGCTTGTGAGTGTCTTGAACAGCTGCTGCTGTCAGCCTACTTCAGTTACAGCTCGTGAATTCTTTGTTTTTCGTTGGGATTTCCTAGTCACATCGGGCTGAGCATTTAATTGAGAGCCCTGTTGCCACTTTTAACTTTGCACTGTTGCCGATTTTCAGTCTTCTGTTTAACACAAAGCTTAGCTAAGCAGTCCATCGTTGCTGCTAGTTTGTTAACAAATTTCTAAACGCTGTTGCCAATTTTCATTTTGCCCCGTTGCCGATTTTCACTCTCCTGCTTACAACAAGTCTTGCCCCGCTTTGTTATTAACAACCTTAGGTCCAAGCGCTGTTGCCATTCTTCAGCTATCACTGTTGCCGGTTTTCAGTATCTAAACAAATCTGAAGTTAAGCGTTTGACAATTAATGCGGTAAATTGGTGACAAGATTATCATGAGTGCATTGTTGGCACTCTTCACTTGCGCGCTGTTGCCAATATTCATTCTGCGCTGTTGCCCAACTTCACACTTCACAAAAGTCAACCGATTGAAGCCACGTTTGGCGGTGCTCAATAGATTTTGTTTGTATGTTATAGGCTCTAACCTGTTACCAATTTTCATTCTGCGCTGTTGCCCAACTTCACGCTTCACAAAAGACAACCGACTAAAGCCACGCTTGTCAGCGTATAACTCTCTTCTGCTGCTCTCTCAGGCTCGACCCTGTTGTCAATTTTCGTCTATTTAAATGCCCCCGCTCGTAAATCTAGTATAGTTTTAGTGATATTTTACCGCAAATTGACATCTTTGAGGCAAGTTGTTGTCAACATGCTTATTAAAGCTGAGATTTGTGCTGTGTGTGTTCCATCGGCTGTTTGCCAGTTGGCAGCTACAATCAAGAGTAGCGACACACATTTGTCAGCCGCCGCAGTCGAGTCGCTGGGCAAAACCGAAAAACGCTGTTGCAACATGTAGACAACTCTGAAGCGCTTTCAATGGGGCCCGCCTGCCACCGCCTGCCGATTGTTGCCAACAACTGAGGCAACTTATCTGTCAAATGCCAAACGACAGCCCAAAATCTATTAAGAGCGGCTTCCGCCTGTTGCCAGCTGCCACACAGTTGCCCCAGGCAGCATCGACAAAACAGAAAAAACGAAAAAACCATAACTGAAGCATATGGACCCAAACAGCAGTGGGCGAGAGCTAAAAGGGCCGTGCACACTGCCAACTAGTTGGTAACTGGGCCTGCGAGCTGTCAATAGGGCACTGGGTGAGCGCCGTTGCGGTACGTTTCGCGATTTTTGGCTCTTGTTCCATGAAAAGCGCAGCGAGCGCAAAAAAAAGACGAACAAATGGGCAAGAAAAAACGTTTCTTGTGGCTTAATTTGCCCTTTCAAAGGGTATTATAAGCCGGAAGAAAGCACACATATATATATATATATATATATATATATATATATATATATATATATATATATATATATATATATATATATATATATATATATATATATCTACCTGATTTATATCAATAGCCGATACGACGGGTGAAACGATAGTCAAGGTTTGTATGGAAAGCGTCACCAATGCCGCAAAATAAGCTTGATTTGAAACATTCTGTGATTTGAACCAGCAAACGAAAAGTCGCTGGTTCAAATTTAATATATATATTGTATATATACCTATCTGATCGATATAAACAGTCGATACGACGGGTGAAACGATAGTCAAGGTTTGTATGGAAAGCGTCAACAATGCCGCAAAATAAGCTTGGTTTGAAATATTCTGTGATTCGAACCAGCAAACGAAAAGTCGCTGGTTCAAATTAAATATATAGATGCCTACCTGATCGATATCAACAGTCGATACGATGGTTGAAACGATAGTCAAGGTTTGTATGGAAAGCAACAACAATGCCGCTAAATAAGCTTGGTTTGAAATATTCTGTGATTCGAACCAGCAAACGAAAAGTCGCTGGTTCAAATTTAATATATATATATACCTACCTGATCGATATCAACAGTCGATATGACGATAGTCAAGGTTTGAATGGAAAACGTCAAAATTGCCGCAATATATTCTTAGATTCGAACCAGCAAGCAAAAAGTCGATGGTTCAAATTAAACGAATATTATCAATTATCCTGTGAATTCATCCAATCCAAAGAAAAAAGGAATACAATTTTGAATATACCGCAAGAGAATTTCAGCTTCGGCCTTTAATTTTGTTGGGTTCCACGCAAAATCGAAACTGAATTCACGGCACAAGCCGCCGTCACAAGCCGCCGTCACAAGCAATTTCACGTTATCGTGCAGAGCGTCTGTCAGTCAGTCAGTCAGTCAATGAGTGAGTGCTCAAACACAGGGTCTTCAATTGGGGCGGTACCCAGGGGGGAGGGGGGCCAGTTCTCCTCTTATGCGCTCATGTCACAAAGATTAGCCAAGTTGTCTGCTAGAAGCTTTTGCACGCCTCGTTCAACGTTTGATTTTGGAGGTAAGCTCCCCGCTGAACCACACAGCCGCTCTCTCTCTCCCCACTCCAGGCCACAGCCTCATGTCAATTGACTGATGGTTTGCTCTGTGTTCACATAGGTAAATAAGTAGTAGATGCGACAAGTGAATGCCAGAGAGAGAGCGAGAGAGAGAGAGAGGGAGAGAGAGAGAGAGGGGCAGAGTTCGGGCTGGCAACTGCGGTAATCAACTTACTAAGCGGGTCACGCGGCGTATGCGCAATGCGTCTCTATTTGCTGATTTTGGCTTGTTTGCTGATAGCTCAGATATCTCTTCATTGCCTCAGCCAAGTATATCCTCTACGCGACGGACGGACGGACGGGCGGGCGGTTGGGGGAATATGTTCATCGTTTCCAAACGCATAAGGTAAATTTTACTTAAGGGAAAAAAGGAACGTTGAGTGAACTTACTCTGGAAGTCATATCGCTAATGATTGACTGACTGACTGATTGATGGCCTACAGGCCAAAGCACACAAAATCTAAAGAGCTAGCGGCTAATTGGTCGCTAATGATTGACTGATTGATGATCGACGCACAGGCCTAATCTCATAAGATCATAAGAGAATCAAAGGTAAGGACTGGGCCTTACAGGCCAGAGAATAGTTTGTCTAGTCTAGAGCTAGTGGAAAACGAATCCTTTAACTATAGATCAGGATCGCCAATGATTGACAAATTGATCGATTAATTGACTGACTGACTGACTGTTAAATTTCGTTAGTGATTGACTGACTGACTGAATGCTTGATTGTGGCTATCGATAATTGCTTGCCTCGCTAATAGGACCTATCGATAGTTTTGTCTAGCTGCCAAGTCTGTCTCCCTTCAGCTCTCTTCCTTGTATTTTCCTCTCTCTATTCTATATGGTTTTCTCTCCATTTCTTTCTCTCTTTGTCTTTAATTCTTGCTTTTTTTAGATACATACATCAACAATATTCCCCACAAAGTTGACTCCTTGCAAAGTTTTCTGTCTCACTTGCTGACTGTTCTACACTATTTGAGCCTTAAGAAAGTTTTCTTAAGCCTCAGCACACACACACCCTACACACACATACACACACACGCACACAAACACAACTGTTGCAGTTCTGTTTGCAACTTTTGATGCGTCTTGTTTTTGGTTTGAATTGATTTGATGCCGTCTGGCTTTAACTTCGCCTTACAGCTAAATGGCATTCAGCCTGCTTGATAGCCACACACACGCACACACACACACACACGCACATTGATGGATTAATAGCACAAAAATGGCCAAGGAAATGCGTGGGCGTCAACAATGGCTGAAAGCCCAAAACAAAAGGGAGCTTGAGAAGTAAAATGAAAAAAAAAAAACTTTTGCTTTCAATGGGCTATGCGCATTGTGTGTGCGCTGAGGGCGTGCGGTGGGCGTGCCTTATGGTTCTTAGCTGCTATTTCCGCTTATTACTTGCCACACACACACACACACACACACACACACACACACACACAGGCACACACACATATAGCCTTTGGCGGGGCTCGTGCTTGTGCACTTCATCACTCGACTTTAAGGCAAACGATCAGCCTTTTTGCTGCTGCTGCTGTTGTTGTTGTTGTTGTTGTTGTTGTTGTTGTTGCTGGCTCTTCATCATTTTTATGACGCTCATGTGACAGTCATTTGTATTAATGTGCCACCCACACACACACACACACACACACACACACAGGCACACATACACACATGCACACACCACAAAAAAGTAAAACCCGAGCTAAATCAAACTTCACACATTTGGTTGAACTTGAAGCTTCCGCTGTTGGCGACACACACACACACACTCTTGCACACACACACACACACACACACACCTTCAGCTCTAGGGCGGAACCTGCCACGCCTCCTGCTGCCCTGCCGTCGCCCACTCTGTTTGCGGTTTATCGATTCAAATTGATTTTGCTTTTCCGCCTTTTGTTGATATTGTTTTTGTTGTTGTCAACGACATCCTTGACTATGTCTGCGTCTTGACATCCCCTCGCACACACGCACACACACACGCACACACACACACACACGCACACACACTCACACTCCTCTTCGCTCAACCCTTTAGAAATTTGTGCTCGCAATTGTATTGCGTTTGGAAAAGCCATTCACTTTGCAAGTTTTTCATTTTTCACTTGTATTTCCTGTCCACCCCCTAAACCCCCCCCCCCCTCCCTTCACTCTTTACCTACCCCTTCGTCCAATACTCTCCCTCCCTAACTTCCCTTTTCGACCAACCTTATATAGCTATATAGCATTTGCATTCAGTTATTTCGTACGCTGTCGTCAATTTATTTTGTGCCTGCCCGTCAAACTTGTATTCACATTTGCCTTGTGGTTAGCCGCACACACATCAATCACACACACACTCATACATCAGACACACTCACACACACATCACACACATCACACACATCAGATGTACACACACCTTGCGACTGTCGCTTTTGTGGCTCAGCTTCTGGCAACTGGAGACATGCATTTAACACTGTAAAATGTGACGCACACACCCCCACACACACACACTCCCACACACCCCAACACACACATATTTATTTATATACATCTACTACTACTTAAAAAAGATTTTGTCCTGACTGATTGACAGACTGACGGGCTGACTGATTGGTGATCAACGCACAGCTCAAAGCGGAAGCGTTAACAAGCCAAAATTTGTACTGCAGGCTTTTAAGGACTTTTTAAGGATGTTCAAGGCGGAGCTCCGAAAAGTTCGACCTTCAAATGGGTTGTTAATTGTGGTCAAAGTTCGGCTGAAGCGAGAACAACAACAAAGCAGCCAAATATTTGCGCTAAGCAAGCGCAAACATGAGCATCGCTCCAGGCAGCGAGAAGTCGCCAGTTCAAACTCAGCTGCCCTTTCAATTTTCGTGTTTCCTCAGTCGATTTCGTTCAATTTGAAACCAAAAAAAGCATAAATAATATGTTTAAAGAGTTGAAAAGTGAATTAGTTGATATTCTTGCCTCTTTGAACAATTGAGTAGAAATATATATGTATACATTTGAAGGGAAACCGAAAAAGCTTTCTCTCAGGTGATTTAACAATGAATTTGTTGAATCTGAAGAATTGCTGCTGTGCATAATACACATAGATCAACAAATGCCTGCAAAGCAAGTCCAATCTCAGGTCGGGCCAAGCTCTCTTTCAGTCTATCCAATCAACAAAAGGCAAGGAATTGCTTACATCAAGCTGTCTTTATGCTCAATAGAAGACTGCTTCAATAATCGAACATAGTTCAGCTTGAAATAAGACACGTATGCATAATAAATACGAAATTTCGCTCAGTGCATGAGTCAGCACTGTTGGGGACATTGACTCAGGACATGGATACAAGAAACAGCGCACACACACACACAAACACAAACACACACACACACACACACACACACACACACACATCAGGAATCGTTAAATGGATGAGGTACAAAAAAAAAAGAGGGTGCAGAGCGGGGTCAAGCGGGGGTATAGCCCATTGCGAATGGATATTTATAAATATATACGCACTGTATATATATGTATAATAATATTTATGTGTTGATCGCATGAAATGCGCTGTATAAATTTAGCCAGACTTTTATTCGACAATATTTTCCTTTCTTTCTCCATTTTTTTTTATTTTGCTTTTGTTGTTGTTGCTCCTCCTTCCAGCAGCATAATATTATTGTTGTTGCCTCGGGGATTTTTATGGGCTCATTCGCTTTTGCGCCTACATTTCTTTATTGTAAGCCCCGTCTGGTCAGGCAACGGGTGGAGGGGAGGTGGAGGGGAGGCGAAGGGGCTGCCAACTCGCTGCGTTTATTATTAACTGTCGCAATGTTTTGAGGGACGATAATAAAAACGACACGGCAGAGGGGTGTAGGAGTTGGAGGGGGGCGTGGCAGAGTGCGAAAACTTTGGCAAGTGCGAAAGGCGCAAACAAAAAGAAGAAAATTACACTAGTTAAATAATGCTAGTCGGGAGTGCACGATGACAGATTACCCTAAGACAAGCTTCGCAAACGATGCAACGTATGCAATCTTGCGTAACTTCGGAGTTTATAGTCCGATCTGTAAGAAACTTCTGGAGCTTCAATGTGGCAAATACAAAAGTGTGTATATAAGACCCTGACTTTATAATTGTTGTTGTTTATTCTCATTCAGAGTAATGCGAGGAAGTTATTAGAAAAGTGAAATATTCTGCAGATGCTAGATAGACTAGCTAGACAATAGATAGATAGACTATACAAGCATCTACATTCAAAATTTTGACTTATCTAGCTCTTATCTAGGAAATCGTTCCGCACTTGCTTTCCCCGCTGTCTGTTGCAAAGCAGCTCACAAAAGCAGAATACCCTCGTTTTTCGCACACTTCTAATGGTTTTTAGGGTATGAAATAAAATTGACAGGAAATACGTGTGGTGAATGGAGCGAAATAATGCGTTATTCGCATTCCCATTCGCATTCGCATTCTCGTATTCATATATATTTGAGCGTGTTTTATGCCCTAACCTCGCACCCTGTGTCACAGGGTGTTCGTGTAGATGCATTAACATAGCCCTTCGGCTTCGCCCTTGCCGCTGCGGTTTCTGCGGCGGGCTGCAGCAACAACAAAAACGACAGCCAGACGCGTGCCAAGCAGATGGAAGTGCAACCGAAACGGGGATCATAATAAAGACATTAACAGCAAAAGCAAAAGAAAGCAAAAGCCAGCACGAGTAGAAATTAGATGGGAGAAATCTATTAAAGCTATATTGGATTTCATTTATGGCCAAGCACTTAAGAGAACACATTCGAGGAAATTTCTCCACGTACAGTGGACGCTCGAAAGGACGGAACACTTGATGTCTGCATTTTGAAAGAATACAAAATCCAAAATCTGAAAGCTTCTATTTTAAAATTAAACGTCTGCTGACCTAGAATTATGCAAAAACGGAATGTCTTCCTCCTGTTTTCGCTTAAGATTTGATTCATGCTTCGTTTTCCGTGTAGCATCTGCTTTTCTATCGTGTAACGCCGGGTAATTTCTGCAAATACTTTCCATACTATTGTCAGATTTCACATGTTGAGTTTCGCAGATTCGCTCATAAATCACGCGGCGAACCAGTTTATTTAGTCAAAAAAATTTCTGTTCATTTTCTTCTTCTCTTTTCTTGTGTGCTCGCACTTAGAAGCCCGCGCCTAGGGCTTACGGGCGCTTAATTAAGCCTGACTCTTGGGCAATTTAAGCCAATTTCGTGCGAGGGCGAAGGCGAAGGCGACTTGTCGGGTGCGGGGCATGCAACAGCGTGCGGCAGGGGCAAAAGATTTGCCTGCCAATTAAACTCTCGCACGGCTGTCGAACAATTTTTGGGTAAGCGCGCTGAGGGCTCATAAAAAAGTATGACAAAGTGCCCAAAAATCCGCCGAAGCCCAACAAGCACGCAAGTGGGCGTGGCTGGCAGCTAAGAAGACGGGTGGAGGGGGGAAGGGGGGGGAGGGGGGTCTACAAGTGGGTGCTGGCAGCTGTCAATCAAGCTGGGCACAAAATAAAGTCTAGACGAGCCGTTTAATGATCTACATGCAGTCACCCAGGCACAGCCATCAGACCCAAACCGCCCCCCCCCTCCTCGCTCCCTCCTTGGGCCGACACCCTTTCATGCCCCTCTCCACAAGACAACCCCTTGAAGCAGTTGTTGTGGCAGCCTCTGCAGGGCGAACATGTATCACAAAAGCGAAACGCATTGAAAAGGGAAAGTGCAAAATACACACACCCAACACACACACACACACACACTCAGCACACACACACACACACACCCAGCACAACACAACACACACACACTTAACACACACAACACACACACACACCCAACAGATGTGGTAAATTAAATGCAAAATACATTTAAAAAAAAAAAAACGAGAAGAAAATAAATAAATAAATGAATGCGAAAAGCAAATCATAAAAAGACAAGGCCAAAAGTGGAGCTAGAATTGTGGGCGGGACTGTAAAGCTACAAGCATGTTGAGCATAATGAAGCAGCATTCAGTTTAGATTGACAGCGAGCTGGTGGGCAAGAAGGGGGGAGGGTGCAATGGAAGAGGGGCCTGCACGAACTGGGGGCAACCAGGAGGTGCGCCTCTTGAACGCAATCAACGAAGAACAATCACGTATCTGTCTGTCTGTGTGTGAGAGTGTGTGTGTGTGAGTGTGTGTGTGTGAGTGTTTGTCTGTGAGTGTGTGTGTGTGTTTCTCTCTCTGTGTGTGTGTGTCTGTGTTTGTGTGTGTTTTTGTAGCTAAATTAAACGCATGCCATATAATAATGCGATTCTTCTTCAGTCCGTAGACCATCACAACCCATCAGCATATATGCCCATACATACGTCCAAAGGTAAGCATACGCGAGTGCTCGACCAAAAGATGCCCTGTAAATGTACCAAACGCCAGCCAAACATTTCGCCATGCATCTGGGCTAACGGTCATATCGTCAAAAACGTTAAGCAAAAGAAAAGCAAACGTATCGCTTTTGTAACTACCAGGCGATAAGTTGGCGATGCACAAAGTCAACCAGAGAAACGGTCAAATTTAGCTGATTTTGTTAAATGTAGTGAAAACCAAAGCAAGCAAAGTAAATAGAATGCTGTCGTATCGCTTTTTCCACACCCTAGCGATACATTGGCGATAGCATACAATGCATATGTTCAACAAGCCCAAAGGGCCAATTTCTAGCAAGTTTTGATGTGCTTTGTAGCTAAAACAAGTTTCATTTGTGCTATATCGCCAATTTATCTCCAAGGCGATAGCTATGCAAAGGCCTTAGATGTGGATTAAAAAGGCGAGACGTGAAAACGAATTTAAATCATTTCTTTCGAGTAGAGAACATTCCTATATGGAATAAATATCGCTTTCTTATCCACCCAAGCGATAGTCAGGCGACATTTTATTATTATTCTTTGTTTTCTTTGCTTTTTGTCTTCAAGACAATGCCCTATTTTATTGGGCATCATTATGGCCATGTATGTATCGCTTTCTTATCCACCCAAGCGATAGTTAAGCGATAGTAATCAGGATTAATAGAACGTATTGAATAGCTGAAACGTTCTGTGCGTGTTTGTAACTATTGAAAGCCTCGTATCTAGGCTTAATTGTTGTCTTTTATCTTCCAGACGATGCCCTAGTCTAATGAGGTATATCGCGAAGATATACATATATGAGGTATTTACCGAAGAAACGCTTATGACTATTGATAGAATGTCACGCTAACTCTCGAGCTGTGCTTATCTGCGGCATCTGTCAGTACAGGGTGTATGCATATGCCCGTTCGCTTCATCTGACTTTGGGCCAGTCGAGGTAAAGCGAGAGTGAAGCTGACACCGACACCTCTCACTGGCAAGCTGACAACCACAAGACGCAAACACGTCACCAAAGGCAGCAGCAGCAGCTGGATTGCGAGCTGGGGCTGAGGTAGCCGAGGGAAGAGACTGCAGCAAACCCAGCAGCCGGCTTGGCAGCCTTTTGTAATTTTGTGCGCATAAAAATCCCATTTTTCTTCTTTTTGCTCTCGCCTCAATCCAGGCAAGCCAGAGTAAAAAATAAAAATAAAATAAAAGCCATGAGAGTTAAAAAAAAAAAATTAAAGATATGCAATGTTTTGAATACCAAGCACATGGGCTCCATTAATTAACACACGAACTTTGTAACAGCTAAAGGCGCACAGTTCGCATTAACAGAAAGCGAGGGCTGTTAACAGAACAGCGTTAACAGCTACTTAACAGGGCCAACGTTACATGATTTAGCCGCAGGTAACATACTGTTATAAGACAATAAAAGAAGCTATGTTAAAAGATGGAAAGAAATTAAATATGCTGTTTAATTGAAATTCAACGTATGCTTTAACGAATGCAAAGTTACAGAAATGTTGTTAACACTAAAGAAATGCGAGGTTTATGGGATTTGGGCAAAGATAACAGCTATGAGAGCCACTTAACATATGAAATGTTAAACCTAGTATAAAATGAGTAGCTACTTTGAAATGTTGTTTACATAACAGTAGAGAGAAACTTGCGCAATGTTGACATTATCGATAACAGATAACAGCAATGAGAGCCACTTAACAGAAGCAAGGAATGTAAACGTTTCGTGAGCTCTCAAATGTATGTTAAACTCAATGTGTACAAATGTTTAATGTTGTTTACATAACATAAAAGAGAGACTCGCGCAGTGTGAACAGCCCTGGCTAAGTGCAGAAGGGTATTTGGTACTTGGCTATGCTCTCTGGCTGTTTTTAAATTCTTGGCAGGCATTAAGGCAGTGAAAATTGGCATATGTGAGACGCAAAAGCCCAAAGGAAGTGAATTAGGGGAAGGCAGCGTTGATGTATTGCTTGGGTGAACATGAAAACCAGAGCTGCACGAGGCGAGCCGATGACAAAGGCGGGAAATGGGAAATGGGTTGCGTATATTAAGCAATCCGAAATAGCTTTAAATTAAGCCCATAAAGCTACAGCAAAAAAAAAGAGGAAAAATGAAGGAACTAATCGGCTTATAAACTGATGATTCAATATCAACTCTTTATAGTTATCAATTCTGCATACATTCACATTTAGCTTTTAGTTCCAGTTGTGAATAACTTTAATTCTCTGCGAATTTTATTATTTATTACAACTTTCGATATGGATTTCAATTAAAAGCTTCCACTCGTACACTAAGTAATTGAGCTCTAGATAGCTTCAGAGTTTCCCTTGATTCGGAAGGTCGAAACTAATTCAATTTTCTTATCTTGAGTGTAGCATGTTGTGCTAGGTCAATTCCCGATATGGCACTATACTATATAAAGTCAGATAAAGAAAATACGCAAGTACAGAAAATAAGTGCGAATTTACTTTAAAGTGTTTTGGAAAGGTTGCAAATGTGCCGCCAGCTACAGGTTTGTCTGGGTTTATGTAGCTAAAAGCTTACATTGCTTATTTTGTCAGCTTTCTGTGGAGGTTTACGAATAGGTGGAATCAAGATTCTTACAATTGAAAAATGATCTTTTCTTCTATTTACGACTAGCAGACACACAGACTATCCGCTTTTTGTTGCCGCTGTGCTTCTCTTTCCCTTAGCTCCAATCAATAATCAGTGCGAAATGCATTCCTGACGAGCTTCGGTGCCTAAAGTCCGATCTTTAGATCTTTAGAGTGTAGATACGCAGGCACAAGGCCTTAGCTTATCAAAAAAAAAAGGTGTTTTCAGAAAGATCGTTGGAATAGTTGGACTTTATATGACATAATATTTTGTTTTCAAAGATATTTCAACCAGTTTCAAGCTTGTCTGCAAAAGGGAATTGTCTGCTGAGTAGGAAGGAAGAAGGAAGCATCTCCGATCCCCCCATATTCTTGATCAGCATCAACAGCCGAGTCGATCTAGCCATGTCCGTCCGTCTGTCTGTCCGTCCGTCTGTCTGTCCGTCCGTCCGTCTGTCCGTCCGTCCGTCCGGCTGTCTGTCCGTATGTATGAACGCAAGGATCTCAGAAGGATCTGTAGATCCTTCTAGCAGATCGAGCAGATCGAGTTTCTTCCGTTATTCGATAACTTGCCCCGTTTCCAAGCAATCGATAAAAATCGATATCGAAATCCTATTTTCTGAGCAATTTTCACCTTTCACTTGACATGTAGCTTCTAGGATAGTTTATATATCTGCATTTGGTGTTAGAAGAAGAAGAGGATTCAGGGTATCCCCTGCTTGTTAGATGCTTCCTTCCGTCTGTTACACACGTTCGCACACAGACAATATACCGCTTTTGCGCATTTTCAATGGGTATCAAAAATAACTATAAAAAGAAGGAAAAATTGCAATATTCAACGCCCAACAATTCCATTTCATTCCATTCCATTCCATTCGGTTGGTCAACTCGGAACAATATGAAGTTATTAAATGAAATTCCGGCGCATTTTCATTAAGGGTATGCCCGCGATTCGCTCTTTGCTTTTGTTCGGCATTTTTCTGTCGGGTGTTTATATTATGAATTTGAGCTGCGTTCTCTCTTCTTTTTTTTTATGACATTTTAAATTAGGTTTTCATTTAAATGATGCGCATCCCAAGATGTTAACCCTTTTTTTCTTGTTGTTGTTGTTGTTGTTGTTATTGCTGCTCCTGGCCCATTGTCGGTCGTGTCTGCAGCTGTATCTGCTGGTATCTGGTGTCTTATTCATTATTATTTTTTTCACGCCCAGCAAATTAAGTCAATAAAATGCCAGAGAAATTTATGCACTGAAAGTGTTAAAAAGCAGCCATCGCCAACAGTTTTGCTGTCGAAGCCAGAGACGGAGACGGGGGCAAAAGTTAGCCAGAATTGGATAGCAGATATGCTAGACATGGACGGACGCATTCCTAATTTCCTGTTTGGCCAACGCAGCTTTGGCTGTCATTTAATTTGATTGTTATTTCCTACAGCGCCAATTGCCAGCCTGCCGCCGCCTCCTACTCCTGCTGGCCAAAGAATCCCAGACGAGCCTTACAAAACAAAAGAAATGGCCAAATGTTTGGCCTGCATACAAATTTCGCATTAGCCGGCATCCAAATCGAATTTGGTTTCTACTTTTATTTTTTTTTTTCTATCGAGTGGGTGGTGGATGGTTTAGAGTGGGCAGGGGGGATGGTGGAGGGGATATAATGAAGTCCCCGCTTGCCCCCTTTAACTACCTTTCATGCTGCTGCAGCTTTGCGTTGCAAATGGGCAACATATTGGGCCGCACCCCCTCCTCCTCGCCCTTCCCAAAGGAGCAGCTACTGTGCAGGGCGAGTTGAAGTTGATTGGGAGAGGGGAGAAGGGAGAGGGGAGGGGTCTATTCATTGGCACATTCATTCATTCATTCATTCACTCATTTAGATTGTAGTCGCACATAATATTTCATTCATTTTCAATCGTCTAACGTACGAGGGCAGGGGAGAGGTAGCGGCGGGGGGGTGGTTGGGACTTATAAGAGCGTAAAACCATCCCCCACAAAATACAATAATGGGCCTTGCAACCACCTAGACAAGCCACCCGCCCACCCTCCAACCATCGCAGCACGACTTCCAACTCCCGCAACCTTTTGGCCAAGTTCTTCAAAAGAAAGTTTTATCGATAACGATTTTTGCCCTAAACATCTGTGAACCAGTTCGCGTGTGGTTCCATAATGCTTCAGCTTTGGGAACAAATTTGATTGTCTTTAATTTGGAATTAACTTCTAATTGAAGTTCTCTATAGAAATAATCAAATTATAAAGCACGTGGAAAAGTTTCTCAATAACTTTCTTGCCATATTTCGCGTAGAGATCTGCGAACCAGTTCGCGAGGTGTTCGCAAGTGGTTCCACGCACTGTTTCTTGAGTAGGAAAAACGAAAGTCTATTGATTTTTACTTAGAACAAGCTTCGAATTGCAACTCTTTATAGAAATAATGATAGTATAAAACACTTAAAAACGTTTTTAAGTAGATTTTATGTTCATTTCGAGTAAAGATCTCTGATCCAGTTCGCGATGAGTTCAAAGGTGGTTCCACGCGATGCATCTTGAGTAGGAAAAGCGAAAGTCTATTGATTTTAATATGAAATAAACTTCAAGTACTCGATAGTTCTTCAAAGAACCATTTCCATTCCAAGCTAAGATCTAGCAAAAATAAAAGCAAATCTGATAGCACTCAGCAGTAGGGGTATTCCCTGCCCGACTATCGTACCTCGTAAAAGCTTTGATTCAGCTTCTTGAAAGTTGGAATGTGGGCTAGATATGGTTAGTTAGTTGTTTTCCCCTTTGCGCAGCACTCTGCAGTAGGGGTATTCCCTGCCCGACTATCGTAACTCCTTAGATCTTTGAGTCAGCTTCTTGAAAGTTGGTATGTGCTGTGGCCTTGGCTAGTTGATTGCGCACCCCTTTGAACGGCCCCCGGCAGTAGGGGCATTCCATGGTAGAAGCTTATCTAAAGTATGTATTTCTATGCCTGTTTTGAAAAATTCTTGTTATCGTGGCGCTGTTTCTGATATCGCTTCAACGACTTATTGCCAGCTGCTTTTGGCGCATTCTGTATTTCTGCTTTCTTATTGTTCGACTGCTGCTACTTCTTCTTCTTGTCGATTTGCACAATGCAACTGCGAGACGCTGCCCCTGGGGGTTAACAGCCAAGGGGGTGGGACCATATGGCATGTATATAGATATTTCAGGGTGGTTGCGGTGTTGCTGCTAATGGTGCACATGGAGATCTGGTGGTGGCAGTTGGGGTGGCGGTGGTGGATTATGCACCACTAGCTAGGACTTCTTCTTCTTCTACTCCTGCTGCTTCTTATGGCTGCGTTTGAGCTGTGCACGAAGCATAACCAGAAGAATGCCGACTATTAGATACACTTGGGGAATAAATGCTGAAATGCTTCTGAGTAACTAATATGAGAACAAGTTGCTTTTGAATTTCCGACTTGTAGCTTTGTCTAAGCCAAAGACAAAGACAAAACAGAAAGAAAGGCAAGTCGATGCTTGAATACTCTTGCAGACATGTGTATATATATACATCTATATCTATATACTTATCTATATAACATGCATATATATAAAATACCTAAATATATGTTTAGCATACAAATGCACATATATGGCATATATATATATATATATATATATATATACATCATAAGTACATATCATGAATTAGGTGAAGAAATTGTATAAAACAGAAAAGTTAACCATACAAAGAAACAAACAAATACGAAGGATAGAGTAGACTTATGTTATACGACTAACAGATATCGATTTTGATTGAGATATTTAAAACGAGAGACTTAGGAAATCCTCGGCATGACAAAGCCAAAGCATTTCTCCAGTAGACATTTGTCTTTGGCAAATATGTGAGAATTAGTGAAGTTTGTAAGGGCTAAGTTTGATAAAAATCTCTTTGAAAACTGAATATTTTGCTATACAAGAACCTACTATTGATTCCTACTGAACGTTCCTTGAGCAGGTTTACGATATAAATCATGTCTCATGTTGATAAGATTTTGCATATATATGAGGTTCATAATAGTGCTAATATCTCCCTAGTTTGGTCAACTTACCTTAACAGAAAAACAAGTTTCAAGAGGAGAACTTTAAAGCTGAGAGGCCAGTTTATATAGAAACAGACAGACGGATAAAAGGCCAAGGCCACGATCAACTCCGCTGTCTAGAATATATAGACATACTTTACGGAGTCGGAGATGTCTACTTCTAAAAACCTCTAAAACCCTCCTGATAAGGAATGTATAATATGTATATGTACTTATGCATACCCTATGCCAAGCCTTCGTCTATGTGTTACATAGGGTGACAGAAAATTGGCATACCCTGTGCATGGTAGGGCATGAAAACTTAGTCAACTTGTTGTTGAGCGCCGGCGGTGGCGACAGTGTCTGCTGCTCTGTAATTTGGTGACGCATCGGGCAAGACCAACAACAACAACAACAACATCAACAAGACACACATACACACACAGGCACACACGCACACACACACACACACACACACACACACACACACACACACACACACACACACACACACACACACACACACGCAGGCACGCCTGTGTTTGGTCTGTCCTTTGGGCTGCTTGTTCTTATATTTAGCACATTTGTCTTGGATTTCCGAGTCAATTACATTTGATATGTGTATCTCACTCTGTTTCACTGTTCCACCCACCCCCGACCCCCCCTTCTACCATCCACCGCACACCCCGAACCACCCTGTGTCATGCCGCTGCGCAACACTTTAATAAATTTTGTAATTTTTCTTTTCTACTCACAAAAAGAAAAAAGAAGAAGGACCACGAAAAGTTGCTCAAGTGCTGCTTAGTCAGCTGCGACGCCGACGGCGCTGGCATCAAAAGACGCAGCTTAAGAACTGACACCACATCCACAATCTACACCCGCTACACACACACACACCCACACACTCACACACCCACACACTCACACACCCACACCCACACACACGCACACCACTTCCCCCTCTCCACCATGGAAGGGCACAGCGAAAATCGAGCATATTCTTTAAGAGGCCCTTTGGCGTTTTTTTTCTGACGCGTCTGTGAGAAATCTCATGAGCTGCTGTCAACCGCCTTGGCCATGCCCCATCCCACTCCCACTCCCACTCCACTCCCCTTCCCCCTCCCCCTCCTCATGCATTGCGCGGAGAGCAAGTGAAAGTTTTTGGCTGCTCATTTGAAATATATTTTCTTAGCTACTTTTAGCCAAGTAGAACCCAAAAAACCAACT
Organism: Drosophila kanekoi; assembly: GCA_037075305.1. NCBI lineage: Eukaryota > Metazoa > Arthropoda > Insecta > Diptera > Drosophilidae > Drosophila > Drosophila kanekoi. The sequence continues at coordinate 15,065,513 of JBAMCE010000451.1, forward strand.
TGCCAGCCCGAGCACGTAATTCAAATTTAAAAATGTTTACATGCCTTACATGGCAGGGAATCTAACACCCAGCCCCAGCACCAGCCCCGCCCCCGCCCCCGCCAGCCTTCTCTAAAGCATCACGTGTTTGATGATCCAATGTCGCTAAGAGATATATGTGTATATACATATAGTTGTAACATATCCAACTGGCAACTGCAACAACATTTGGTACTTGCCTCTGTTCCATTTATTCTCAAGATCCAGGACAGCAAAAGAGAGAGAGAGAGAGGGAGAGGGAGAGGGACGGAGTGAGAGGGAGAGCAGCGCGAGAGTGAACTGTGCCAGTTCATGTTTGTCTACGCTGGACTTGTCTGCCTTACCTGCAAATATAGAGAAACGATAGAGAGAATAATTAGAAAATGAATTGCATTTGATAGCCAGAGCTTGACATACGGAATTTTAGATGCGACCCGCCCAGCGATAGGCTATGAAGGCGCGACTAGCAAATATCCTGCATAAACTTCTTCTCTTAATTAGCTTAACTAAACTTAATGGCACACGCCAAATTGCATGCTAATAACTCTTATAGTTCCTGAGTTCAGCGGGGTTAGTATTGAGAAGAAACAAAAGCTGGATAAATGGAACTGTTTGCATTAAATCTCAGGTACATTAAGGTTTGCCTGACTTTTATAGAGGTTTACAAGAACTATCTATAGAAAAGCGTAAAAGAAGTTTGATTGAAGACAATGTTTTAAGAATCTATTTGTCCCTTAGCAATAGGAACATTAGTCGAGGGAATTAAGTAAATGTTCAGATAAATTTAACTGGGTAATCTATAGAAAAGGTCACATACCAAATTTCATATAGCTAGCTCTGATAGGTCCTGAGTTCAATGGGGTTAGTATCCAAAAGAAAGAAAAAAAGTGTATAAGATCAACAGTTTGTGTTGAAGCTCAGTTATGAAAACGTTTCTCTGTTTGTTTTAGAGATACAATTGAAAATATGAAGATATAAAGACGTAAAACGAGAGTCTAATTTAAGACTCACAACTTTCTTGTATATTTGCATAAGTTAGGGATTGGAAGGATACATGGAACTGATTAGGTAAATTCAACTGGCTGAGCTGTGCAATAGGCCACATACCAAATTTCGTAAAGCTAGCTCTGCTAGCTCCTAAGTTTTTTGAGGTCTGTAAAGTAAAGTATCTTTAGTATCTATGGTTCCCATAGTATCTTTGGTACCTAAAGTATACATGGCCTCTGCGACCTGCTCTCCCGACCTGTTTACCCATTTAAAGGGCCGTTCGACTACGACTCGGCCCGCAAACTGTCTTCTTGCGGCCTGTCATACCCGTTTTGTAAGCCATCTTCGCGGCACAGTATATCGAAGAGGCTTGAAAATCAATTTGAAAACAAATCGAAAATTGGCAACAACAAAAAAAATTGTTGCCTTTCATCAGCGTCAACTGAAAGGAACACACACACACACACACACACATAAGCACGAAGCATGCTCAAAAAAGTCAATTCGACTGCACACACTCAATTACCCAAAAGTTCTTCACGTTTTCTCAGAGTTAAAGCGCAACATTTTGTGCCTTTAGAAACAAAAAGGTTAAGGGGTGAGAAAAAAATGCCGAAAATTTTAAATAAATTCATATTTTGTAGCCAAAAATGCAGAAAAATTTCGTTGGGAATTCAAGCTGGAAAGTAAAAGGCATTCCGCGTGAACATTTTTCAAGGCAGACCAGGGTATGCGAGTTAGAACCAGCGCTTAGCTAGGTGCTGGTAAATGTGTAAATTGTATAAGCAGAAATTGGATGCATCATCCGAAGAGGAAGCCAAGATCAAAATGATATGAAGCATGCAAATCGGTTCACATTTGGCCGAGTTACAAGAGTTGGGCCTTGAGAGCTCGGGTTCGTTTCTGGTATGAATTGAAGAGCTGCGAATGTGACGCAAATGGATTAAGTTTTGATAATGTTACGAAAACGGAAAGTTTTTCGCTTTTGGGTGCTTCTAAATTAAGACATGTCCCATGGGGACATAAGCGTAAGCATTTCAGAACGTTCCGCGCCATAATTAAGTCTTAAATGGACACAGATTTTCATTCTTGTTTTTTTCATAAGCTCCCAACTTAAAACTGCCAAAAACGGAACAACCGGGCGAAGGAGAGTCCAAAAGAAAACAAAGTGTGCGGAGCAGAAGAAGAGAGGGAGAAGGGAGAAAATTCGCGTAATTAGTGCACAATTTTGGCCTTGGGTCATAATCTGACACCCAACTCCTTTTGCATTAAAAAGCCCCGCGAGCTGTGGATAGTTGCCAATGTATCCTCGCATGAAATGTAACCCAAAGGTGGAAGCACAGCTGAAACAACAGTTGAGGAAGAGAAAGAGCGACTAGGAGAGGGAGAGGGAGTGAATGAGTCTTTACACTCGTAGAGGGTATTCCATATTTTGCGTGAAATGTGTGACGCATGGAATGAACCATTATTATGTCTGCATATATGTTCTATAAGAACTCAGCTCCCAGTGCAGCTATAAGCATGAAACTTGGTACAGCTGCTTCTTTCAGTTTCAATTGGAACATAATGTAATACCAGTCGGATCCTAAGTCTATATCTTACACCTATCTCAGCGAACTCAGCTCTCAGTGCAGTTATGACAATGAAACTTCGTACAGCGGCATCTTTCAGCTCTTACAAGAAAATACCCTAATACCAGTCAGATTCTAAAACTATATCATATAGCTGCCTATGTGAACTCGGCTCTCAGTGCACCTATAAGCATGAAACTTGGTTCAGCTGCTTCTTTCAGTTTCAATAAGAATACAATGTAATACCAGTCGGATCCTAAGTCTATATCATATACCAACCTAATCGAACTCAGCTCCCAGCGCACCTATAAGCATGAAACTTGGTACAGCGGCATCTTTCAGCTCTAACATGAATATACCTTAATACCAGTCAGATCCTAAGACTATATCATATAGCTGCCTATGTGAACTCGTCTCTCAGTGCACCTATAAGCATGAAACTTGGTACAGCTGCTTCTTATACTACCAAGCAAAGCATTTATTAAAAATAATCCCAACCAAAGACTATATACCTTTACTTCTTTACTCCTTTACATCAAGTAGATGGTTTGTTGCATGCTTTCATATCTCTTGGCTGGACAACTGTAGTTTTGACTGCGTGCAGTTCAACCAACTACCATTTGCGTGTTGCTGGTTTTTTTCTTTAAGTTTTGGTCTATTAAACTCAACACACATTTTGGAATACTTTAAACTTAACTAAGCAACAGCTCCAAAGTAACTCGAATTGGAATGCTAAATGCGAAATGAAAATGTGGCTCCGAGAATTGTAAGCAGATGTTTTAGCCCACAACATTTACTTATAAAAGTATCTGAAAAATGTGCTGCAACAACAACAACCGACTGGCTGACTGGCTGCTTGGCTGGCTACAAAGTGTGGCATGATGTACTGTGTTTCAGCAGGCGGCAGTGGCTGCGGCTGTGGCAGGGGGCAACAGTTCACGGTACGCTTGGCTGGCTTCCAGCCAGGAGACAGCCAACCTGAAACCGAAACCTCGCTGCTCTGTGCCTCTCGCTCTCGCTGCTGCCTTAGCTGTTGTCTAGCGGCAGGCTCAGGTAGCTGCCAGGGTCACACACACTCACACACACTCACACTCACACACACAGACGGAGCGACACCCCAGGTAGGTCAGTAGTCAGTCCCTTGCGCCTCGCTGGCCTCAGCGCTTGCTGCGCCCGTTTCATGTCCAATAGCTGCCGGCAATATTTGTAGCAACAGCAGCAAAAATTGTTTGGCCTGTTACGATCCCAGGCTCAAGAAAAAACTTCGCTCTTGTTGGGAGTGCACGACTGCAAGATACCCTGAGCCCAACAGCTAGCTGCTGCTGTCCTTTTTTCCCCACTTTCTGATCAAGTTATTGGAAAAGTAAGCCTTAGTAGAGCCCACATTCCAAGTTTCGTGTATCTAGCTCTCAGAGTCTTCGAGTTAAGCCAAAAAGAGAGAAATACTTTTTTTTTGTCAACATTTGGCGTCTGGTATTTATATATTTTTCATATACCCATTATTTCCAGCTCTCTGAATTGTTTTTCTTTTATTTTCTTCTGCTTTTCTATTTTTTTTTCTGAAATTTTCAAGTGCACGCGCGGCCGCAGGCGCAAATAGCTGTGAGAATTTGTTTTCAGTTTTTCCGTGTTTTCGTTCTTGTGTTTGACTTTGCCTCCGCCTCGCTCACCCTTCGCTCTAATATTTGGTGTTTACTTATATTTTTTTTTGTTGGCTCATATTTGATAAGCACATGTTCCACATTTTGTAGCAAGTGCGATAATTTTCGAAATTTTATCTACTGGCGAGACACGAAACACGGACTCAGACTTGGCTATCGCTCGCATCGATCAGCGTTGCGAGCGGCTAGGCTGGAGGGCTTGGAAGAGAGAACATGTGGCAGGCACATGTGCTGTGATCGCAAATATGCAGAGGGAGAGAACGAGAGAGGAACAGAGCGAAAGGGAAAGAGCAGTAGATAGACTGGAAAAGAGCGAGAGGTAGAGTGGAGGGGTAAAGTGGAGGGGTAGAGTGGAGGGGTAGAGTGGAGATCGATTCTTATCGATTGCTTATAAACGCGGCTAGTTATCGAGAATCGGGAAGAAACTCGTACTGCGCGGGCATTTGGAGGACATAAGTTCCAAGTTACAAGTCTTTATCTCTTATAGAATCTGAGATCCTTGCGTTCATACATACGGAAGGACGGTCGGACAGATGGACAGGCAGACGGACATGGCTCGATCGACTTAGCTATTGATGCTGATCAAGAATATATATTCTTGAAGGGATCGTATATGCTTCCTTCTGCCTGTTACATACATTACCAATCGCATTGCCGCACCAAAAAGAAATCAATGGAATCTGTCGAGCTCAGAAATAATTCTTCTCTGTTAGATATGCATAGGCATAGTTAGGCATTTGAGAACTCGAGACCTATTTGGCTCCCCAAGTGGAGGCAAAGTTCAATATCATGTTTATCTACCGAAAGCCTTAACTCACATTACCAAATGAGTTCGAACCCCGAACCCTTTTTTCGGCCCATTCAATCACAAAGCTGATCGATCGTACGAGTCAGATTCGAGCTGAATCGAAATACTTTATAGCTCTATGAGTTCATGGCCCTTCATGCGGAGCTAAGCGAAAGTTTCCTAATACCTGTCGCATTCTATTCGAATGCCCAGCTAATTGCGTTTAAGGACTTTGCATATGGCAAATGTGTTTTATATAAAATTCAAACCGTATTCGCATTGTGTCCAGTTGAACTGTTTGCGGTTCCGCAAATGCCACAACCTTAAGCACTCGTATCCTGCGAGGGGCTTGGTTTGGGTTGGGTTGGGTTGGGCCCAACTGGTTTCCTCTTTTATTTATCCCCATTTTTTTTTTCTGTTTCTGTGCCATGATACCTTTTAATACCTGTCTCCCAAGTCCTGTTGTTTTTCTGCCTTTAGCCTTGACAATTGTATTCCAGCCAGTTTGCGGTATTACACACACACTCTCACACACACAGAGTCGGGCATAGACATTGAGAAGCCCACTTAGTGGGCTAGACCCATGCGTCAACCCGTCAGGCTCCGGAGTGCCAGAGTTGCGTTCCACTTTGTAAGCTTGCGGCTAAGCTTTACATTTGTACTGCGTTGTCGTTGTTGTTGTTGTTGTTGTTGTTTTACTGCTGTTGTTGTTGTTGTAGTTGTTGTTGTTGTGGCTGCTCCCTCCTTGCTCTTTCGCTATGCGATTGTTGTAGGTGTTGCTCTTTCATGGTCTAACATATCATATTTTGATATACATATGTTAAACTCTTTTTACGCATACCCTGTACCAATCAAACGGTTAAGAGGGGCATTTCGATTGAATCTAAAGGAATGTCTTACAATGTTTTTAGCTCTCCACCAAAGTTAGAACCTTTCGAATCTTCTTCTTATATCTATATCTATATCTATATCTATATCTATATCTATATCTATATCTATATCTATATCTATATCTATATCTATATCTATATCTATATCTATATCTATATCTATATCTATATCTATATCTATATCTATATCTATATCTATATCTATATCTATATCTATATCTATATCTATATCTATATCTATATCTATATCTATATCTATATCTATATCTATATCTATATCTATATCTATATCTATATCTATATCTATATCTATATCTATATCTATATCTATATCTATATCTATATCTATATCTATATCTATATCTATATCTATATCTATATCTATATCTATATCTATATCTATATCTATATCTATATCTATATCTATATCTATATCTATATCTATATCTATATCTATATCTATATCTATATCTATATCTATATCTATATCTATATCTATATCTATATCTATATCTATATCTATATCTATATCTATATCTATATCTATATCTATATCTATATCTATATCTATATCTATATCTATATCTATATCTATATCTGTATTTGTATCTTCCCCTACTAAACAGGGTAACTATCTAGTCTGCCGTCTATCTGTGTCCTTTTTCCTTCTTTGTTATCTCTTTTAAGTGAGAGCTGAGCCGAGCCAAACTGAGCTCTTCAAATTGGCTCATAGTTTTGTTTTTCATTTCTAAGCCCATGTTTATTTATTTATTTCAGCTGTGCATAATCTCTGAGCAACAACAATCGCATCCCTGACATGTTAAGTTTCGCCCCTTCAGTTTCTTTGTTTTCCTACACTTTTTCCTCTTCTGCGTTCTCTTGTGCCAGCTTAGCAGACGAGCTTCCACCTGCCCCGCCCCCCATATCCATTTAGAGACTTAGCTAGTTTGAGCTTTTAATTGCCTGACTGCCTGTTTACATACATTTTGCACTCACTGTAGTCTGTCTAATTTGCCTGCGCTTATAACATTTGCCAGCTTCAATTGGCTAAAGCGACCAAAATACGAGTTGGGAATTTGCGATTTTGAGAAAAAGAAAACTAATTTTGATTTCAATCGAAAACAAGTGTAGATAAAGCGCAGATAGAGCATTTAGTTCTCATGCAAGTGGGAAAAACTACACAAAAAATAAGCGCTGAATTCAAGCTTTTTTTCCTCTTTTCGCATTTAATTTATTTCGAAAAGTTCGTGCCCGCCTCCAAAGAACCGAAATGAAGGGCTACACACATGAACAGATCGACGGCAAAGCAGCTGCATTTCCCGCTAAATGCACTCCAAGCTCAAGGACCTATAATCTAGGGTCATATAATTAGTTGCGGAGTTCCGCGAAGTGCTTCAAAATGGTTCAAGCTCTGCTATTTGCATCCAATCTATCGCTTCGTTAAGCTTTCAGCTCGTGGCACTTCTGAATAATTTGATTGCATACTCGGCAAAAGCTAAAAACTTGTTCAAACTTCTTTAAAAAAAAAAAAACGGTAAAAATAAAACAAAACTATAAAAATATATATCATATTGAACAAATGGAAGTCAATTTTGAGCAATTCGGAAATAGAAACTGAAGAAAGTCAGATATTGCGAGCTTCATAACTATAAGAAAAGCCCAATCAGGCCTCTATAAAGCCTCGTTAACAGATATGTTCCATGTGAACTGAGGTCTCAGTGCAGCTAGTATCATGAGGATCCTAAGGTATGATCCTAGATAACATATAGCTGCCTATGTGAACTCAGCTCCCAGTGCAGCTAGAAAGGTGAAACTTGGTACAGTTGCTTCTTTCAGCTTTAGTAGGAACATACGAATCCCAAGATTATATCATATGGTAATATATCATATCGATCTCAGTTCCCAGTAAAGCCGTCAAGATGAAACATGGTGTAGCTGCTGCTTTAAAGCCTCATTAACAGATATGTTCGATGTGAACTGAGGTCTCAGTGCAGCTAGTATCTTGAGGACCCTAGATATCATACAGCTGCCTCTGTGAACTCAGCTCCCAGTGCAGCTCGAAAGATGAAACTTGGTACAGTTGCTTCTTTCAGCTTTGATAAGAACATGGAGTTATACCATACGAATCCCAAGACTCAATCATATGGCTATCTAAGCGAACTCAGCTCCCCGTAAAGCTGTCAAGATGAAACTTTGTGAAGCTGCTGCTTTAAGGCCTCATTAACAGATATGTTCCATGTGAACTGAGGTCTTATTGCAGCTAGTATCTTAAGGATCAAAAGATAGGATCCTTGATATCATATAGCTGCCTCTGTGAACTCAGCTCCCAGTGCAGCTAGAAAGATGAAACTTGGTACAGTTGCTTCTTTCAGCTTTAGTAAGAACATGTAGTTATACCATACGAATCCCAAGACTCAATCATACGGCTATCTAAGCGAACTCAGCTCACAGTAAAGCTGTCAAGATGAAACTTTGTGTAGCTGCTGCACTTTTAAGCCAATGCCAAAAATGTTCAGAGTTCAGTCAAATAGGCAGACCACAAGCTTACAGAAACAAAGGAGTTCATAAATTTGAATCTATGAAGCACATTTTTCTTTGAACTTAACATGTGCTTGCTAGAGTTAACAAAACTTGGAAACTTTTGACATGAATAACGAACAACGAAAGCATATAAACGCGTTTCGCAAGAAAGTTAACTGAAACTTTATTTGTAGAAGACCGAATTTTTAAGAACTTGCGAATATATTTCAACTGTATTCTGTTTATATACTTCTCTATAGATATTCTCTATAGATTCGCCAAATTTGAAGCTGACCTACTGAACGCTTTGGTTATGTTAGCTTTGTCGCCTTTTCGTTGCTTCTAATTCGCAAGTGGTTATAGCTCGGGACTGAGAACAAGACCTTGCCAATCTGGAGTCGATAGATGATGATAGATCTGAAAGGTTCTGCAAATAGTTACACATAAAACCCGCTTACCCTCGATATTTATATCTTGTTGTCGTTGTTTGCCTTTCATTCAGTATTCTGCTGCGATTTAAAGACGACTTTCAACTGAGAAGCAAGTTCCGTTCATATTCGGCATTCCTGTTGCAATAATTAAATAACTCACATGCTTGACGCACAATTTGGCCAAGATATTCGTTAATTGTATTTGATTATATTTATCTTTCAGAGCCATCAAATCAAGTATTTATGTGAGTGGTGGGTGAGGGGAGGGGAAGTGCGGTAGGATAGGAGATATTCGTATAATGTCAAGAAATTTCCCAGTCAAACCCTTACAAAATGCTTACATTTAGCGTTAATTAAATTAGGTAATTAAGGCAAACCCCTCATCCCAAAACCAACCCCTCCTCCTCCTATCCAGACAGCATCTATGTGGTATATCCCCCCCCCTCTTGCGGCATGCTGTCGCCAGAGCTGTCAACTTGCTTTGATTTGATTTATTTCACAAGACTTTCAACTCAGGGAACTGACTGCAAAGGGGTGGGGAGGGGGCGGTTGCTTTTTAAAGGGGGGGACAACCGCACATAACTATTACGAAAATTGCTCGCAAAGTTATTGTTGTTGCCGTAGTTGGCCAAAATCATAGACAATTAACGTCTGAATACGTTGGCAAGCTGAGACAATTCCAAAACCAAACCCCAGCCCGGACCCAGACTCGAGTTGAGTCGAGTCGAGTTGAGTTGAGTTGAGTCGAGGCGGGCGCATTTAATTTCACTTAAATCTTTCAATTAAAACTTTTAATTGATTTCATACACACACACACACACACACACGCACACACACATGAGTGCTCACTTTATGTGGGCCATAAAAAAGCATAAAATATTCGATAAGGGAGAAGAGTTGAGATTTTATTCCTTTGGCCCCCCCGCTTTTCATAGCTGGCGGCAATAAATAAATGCGCATAAAATACAAAACGAAATGAAACTCATAATGCTTAACTTGTCAAGTCAATAGTTAATAATTGTATATATGTACATATATATTGACCCGATCTACCTGGCTGTTGTTTGGCTCTGTCTGATATTTGATTTAAGCAAATAAATGCATTAATCTGAAACATATTGCGTTAATTTTATTTATTGAAAGCGCATTCAACAAGCGCGCATAAATCACATCGACCCATCGGACAGGTGTGGAAAAAAAGGGCAGCAGAGATTGTTGTTCGCTTGACGAAGCCGCACATCGGATACCCTAACAGACATGCGCAACCAATTGGAATCGATTGGAAATATGATACTTTGATCGACGGGTAAAGGAACGCACTTTCTACACAAAGCCGACGTTTGAATACCCTTGAAACCCTTGCTTTATCAGACTATCAGAGTAGACCCATTTTACTACGATTTCGGAGTTCTCTTAAAGAGTATTTGCAAGTTCGGCTTAGCTTGAAGTCTTTTCCAGGCGCCGCGCATTTCATGACAAAACTAAAGTGTAAAGACTTTTAATTATCCACAACATATGGAGTATTTAATTAGCTTAATTAGACAGAAGCGCGTTGTAAATTACAGAGAGAAGCGAGTAACAAATTTATGGGACAAGGGAGAAGCAGTCGGTGTGACACATTGGGCCAAGCCCAGAAAGACAATCACAAAAAGGAAAGAGGGAAGAGAAGGGAGCAGGAAAAGTAACAAGCTAAGAGAGAGAAGCGAATAGAAGTGAGTAACTAGCATTTAAGAAGTGAGAAGCAGAAGCTGATAAGCTAAGCGATATGCAAAGCACATGACAATAGGGAAAACCTAATCAATTGCAGAAGAAAGTGAGACAAGATAAGCGAAACCAGCAAAAAAGAGAGAAGCGAGTCAACCTGTTAAGCAAGAAGCGCAGCAGCAAATAATGCGAATAATTGCCATAATCAGAATAAGTCCAAGTAAAGCGAAAGGCAAGTCAATTAGAGGAGCAAGTGAAGGAAATCAGTTGATGAAGTAAGAAGCGACTCGATTAGGATAAGCGAGAAGCGAAGCAGCGAGGGATGCGAGAATTGCATCAACTAGAAAAGCATGAGAATAAGTCCAGGTTAAGGAAGAAGCATATCAACAAGAGAAGCAAAACATTTGAGAGAAGCGAGGCAAGTTAAAACGATAAGTCACGCGAGAAGCGAATCAAGAAGTGCATTAAAAACTTAATTCATGGGAGAAGCGAGATAAACCGAAGTTAAATATGAAAAAAGACTACGAGAGTTCAACGCAGGCAGCAAAAGGAAGCGAATGCGAGAAGCAAGAGAAGCAGAGCGAGAAGCGAATTGAGCCAGCAGCAAGAGGAACGCGCAATTAAAAGTTAAGCGAGCTTTGTTCAAGAAAGATTTAAAAGTAAATGAACAAACATATCTCTCATAAACGAGTATTAATTGTTTAACATTGTTTGGCCAAGAACTGCATACTTTGTAAATAAATTAATTTAATCAACTTGTTGAGTTTAACGAGGATATTTAACCTGCGGCTAACCGATGGAAACGTAATGAAAGAATGTAATTTAAAGGCAAATATTTGCAAGCGAACATCAAATGCATAATTCAAACAATTCCTGCGCATTACACATTAATTGTTTTCCACGCCAGGGCGTGGAAAAAACGGGGAAGTGGGCGGTAGAGAGAGAGAGAGAGAAAAACACAGTGACAAGGCGAATGCAGATGAAAATTGCGTAGACTCGATTTTCTATTTTCTAATTGCAACTGGAAAACTGGAAAACTATTTTGCATGCATTGCATAAAATTATGTGCAAATTTTCATGACACATTTTTTCCCCCTCTCTTCTTTTTTTATTTTTGAGATGCAAGTGAAAAATCGATTGATGTGTGTGTGCGAGAGGTTGTGTGTGCGTGTGTGTGTGTGTGTGTGTGTGGTGCTATAATTAAAACGGAACCCTGAGGAAATGCAGATTTAACGCCCAAGCACTTCGACACTTTTGGCATTGACATATTTTCAAAGGCGAAAAACCTCTTGAAATTTGCATGTGAAAACAAGTTAGAGTGCTTTAGTCGGGTATGCCCGACTGCCAGATGTCCTGCCAGATATTCCCGCTGCTGCCTTCTAGACAATGTGCAATGCTTGGAAAATGTCTACTTGAAGAAAATCGGCATTTGAAGTCCGATCTTTTGTGCATACCAAAGCGCGAATCTCTAACCAATTCACAAAATGACAGACAGCGAGAAACTTGAATGATAAGCTCGTTCTGCATTTGTAAGAATATATATATCTATTTTCTCCATTCTCTAGTTTCTTTAGTTTTCGAGAAATCTATTGAGTTCTTAGGCTCTGCCAGTTACATACATAAGCACAAAACACATTATACCCCATTCATTGCTGAAGAGCATAGGGTATATACAAAATAAAGAAGAGAAAATGTACGTAAAATGCGACAACTTTTCGATATGCCCAAGGGCAGGGCCCCTGGGCACAAGGGAGGCAGGAGGACATCATCAACAGCATTCTTCTTCTTTCTTCTCTTCCCCCTTTTTTTCTCATCGTCTGGTCACACACAAATCGCCGTCATATGTAAATGTTTGCCAACAACAAAATACACTGCGCAAAACAAACAAGTTAAATGTGAACTTGTTCCAATTGAAGCTCAATTCCCAAAATTCCTTTGCCATCTTTGCATAAGTTCAGCGGCTTTTGGAGCTATTTTTGGAAAAAGCGCTGGTTCTAAAAACAGCTGCCACAACTGAGCTGGCCTTCAGGGCACTTCCGTTCAGGGGAAAACAACTAATCCCAGAGCTTGAAAGGATTAGCGATTGTTTCGCTGCTTGCAAATAGATATTTATTTGTAGATTCTAACTGAGGTTTACCTCGGCCGAAAATACCAAAAATATACTTAATGGGCATCTATTTTTGGCACAAGGAATGTAGAACGTTTAAGCCCAGGTCAAAAGGGAATCGGTCTTAACGAACATATATAGTATATATACTTAATGGGCTCGGATGTCTCGCTTACAATGTTATACTTGAAGTAAATTAAATAAATAACTAAATAATAAAAAATTATATGAAAAACAATTCAATTAAAAGAAAAACTCAATTAACTATCTTAAGAAAAAAAATATATAAATTACATTTCACACGAACTGTTTTTGTTGCAGTCTTTCGGATCGTTCACATAAGTCTAGTCTAGGGCCAGAGGTGTGCGTGTGTGTGTGTGTGTTATGTTGTGCTTGGCAGCTAAACGCCATGATAAATTAGTCGGATAGTCCGTTGTCTGCGTGTTACGCTTACATATACATACATACATACATACATATATATATCTTTCGTCTCCTATTAACTCACGCCGCGCGCCCGCTTTAAACGCCAACAGCTGACAGCGAACAGCACACACACACATGCACACGCACACAGACAGTCATGTGTACGTGTGTGCGTATGATAAATTAACATAAGATTAGCGATCAGCCGCAGCAGCAGCAGCAAAAGCAGAGAAAAAGTTAACATAAAGAGAGAGAAAACAAAAATTAGCCCAGCGTAAAACAAAACTGACGACACAAAATAAGGGCGCAAGCGGCGATGGAGAGGGGGAGGGGGGGAGTGGGAGGGGGTGTAGAGGGAGTCAAACATAAATGAATAATGTGCACTAAGCGTAAAACCCACATGAGAATTGAAATTAAAAGGACAATAGATAAAACACACGCACCGCCAGCCCAAAGAGCGAAAGCGACAGACTAGCACGCAGCGAGAGCGAGCGAGAGAGAGAGAGAGAGAGAGCGAGAGTGGGAGCAGGAGACGGGTAGGGGGTACAACAGGGACTAGGGCCAGGGCATGTCGTGGTGTCCTCGCATAGACCGCGACACACACACACACACACACACACACACACACACACACACACACACACACACACACACGTACAGGCATTGCGAGGCGCCTGTTGTGCGTTTAGTTCAAATCGTAAATAAATAAAAATAGTAGCAGCCGCTAAAGAGAGTGGGAGCGAGAGAGAGAGAGAAGGGAGCAAGAGAGAGAGAGAGAGAGAGAAGGGAGCAAGAGAGAGAGAGAGAGAGAGAAGAGAGCGAGCTAACTGGCAAGAGAGTATGCTTGTATGTGTGTGCGTGTGTGTCTGTGTGTGAGGAGGACAATTACTTAAGTTTCAATGCTTAAATATTTGATGAATTCAATAGCATTGATTTAACAGCACTTTTTTCATGTGATACGGCACACAAAACAAAACAAACGACAGAAAAACATCAAGCACAACTTCAAGATACCCTGCAACAAGGCAAAAACTAGCTGGTAACTGGTAAAAAACTTGCTGGTAAGGAAATTATGAAAGATAATGTTTAAGGCCGAGCTATGTAAGCTTCGACACGCCTCGCTGAACTGTCTTCTTGGAGAGCTTTATTTATAAAAGAGAGGTCGCTGGTTCGAATCGCTAGCTATTTTGAATATTGACCAAAGACAGCTGCGGCCAGCCAAGTTTATTCTTATCATAAGATATAGAGCTTGAACGCAGCAATCAACTAGCCATTCAATCAGCTTTAAAAGAAGGATGCTGGTTCAAACTGCAATGTATTAGACGAAGGGGGGCATGGTAGTATACTAGTTGCTAGCTCATAGCCACATTCTATAGTGAAAATATAATATATAAAGAGCAGAAGGTTGGAGATATGTTTGTCGAATAGGGAAGGGATCTATCAAAGCAGAAGTTGATCAAACGAATAGTGTAGATAATTGGAGTAGATCAAACGAATAGTGTAGATAATTGGAGTAGATCAAATGAATAGTCAATTAGCTATAATGATGCAGTTCTTCTGGTTTATTTCAGATGCCCCAACAAGCTGTTGCTTTAAGCAATTCTTTGTTATCCTTTAAAAGGATAAATCGAAAGAAAGAAAAAATGGATAGAAAAAACGGAAACTTTTGCTTAATCACTTTGGATGACAAATGTGAGTTGAAGTTCCGAGAGTCAATTACTAGAGATAACCATTGTATAGTTGCCGCCCCTCCCCACTCAGCCCCCCCCCCCCCTTCCGTCACACTGCATTGTTAACCCCTTTCTGCAGCAACAAATAAGCTTGAGAAGAGCTCGAGACGTGGATAAAATGATTTGCTAATTTGTTAATGGCTGCTCAATGTTTAATGGCAAAACACAAAGATAGCGAGAGAGAGAGAGAGAGAGAGAGAGAGAGAGAGAGCGAGAGAGCGAGAGAGAAAGAGAGAGAGAGAAGCAAAGAGTGAGATGGAAATAGAGCTGAAAGTTGGGAGTTGGAGCTCGAGCTACGATTCCCAGTTGCCCATTTTGTCGAATTCTCTTTGGTTTTTGTTGTTTTTGTGTGTTCTTGGGACAAAAGTTTGCGTTTCGAATGAGTTGAGAAATTGTTGTGCGATAATTGATTAAATTGTTTGCTTTAATTGTGTGTAAGCGTGCTTCTTCTTGTTGTTGCTGCTGTTGTTGTGCTCACAATTAGCATTACGGGGAAATATTCGCACTGCAGCTGCTGATAAGACCATAAAGATGATAAAGTAATGGAAATGCCAGATTAAACAAGAAATATAAATAAAGCCCAACACATAAATATCATACAAAGTGCCGATGGTTGAATACCTTTTAGCTGGCTATATACACACATATGTTGATATTCGTATGCCAACATCTATTTGTACATAAGAACTACATAATATACCTACATGATATATTACCATTCCTATGGCAACTATATGATATAGCGAAGCGATACAACTGATTCTTTTATATTTACAAGTTGAAGCTTAAAGCTGAAATTATAACGAGTTTCACCATTCCAGCTCACCTGGAAGCCGAGTTAACATAGGTGACTATACGATATAGTGAGGCGATCCAACTGATTCTCACATATGTACTGTTTGGAGCCAAATGCAGCAACTGTACCAAGTTTCACACTTAAAATCCAACTGGAAGCCGAGTTAACATAGTTAACATATGATATAGTGAGGCGATCCAATTGATTCTCACATATGTACTGTTTGAAGGCTAATGCAGCAACTGTACCAAGTTTCACATTTATAATTCAACTGGAAGCCGAGTTAACATAGGTAACTTTATGATATAGTGAGGCGATCCAACGTATTCTCACATATTTACTGTTTGGAGCCAAAGGCAGCAACTGTACCAAATTTCACATTTATAATCCAACTGGAAGCCGAGTTAACATAGGTAACTAAATGATATAGTGAGGCGATCTAACTGATTCTCACATATGTACTGTTTGTACCAAGTTTCACGTTTATAATCCAACTGGAAGCCGAGTTTACATAGGTAACTGAATGATATAGTGAGGCGATCCAACTAATTCTGAACGCATATACTTTCGATGGGATGATATATGCCGCAGGGTATATATTTGCAAAGCAGCTATCTCTGGCTCTATGTAAAGCTAAACATGGTATCTATGTGTATATATATTATATATCTCTATCTGTTATCTGTGACTTTGTTGCGTTTCCTGTGCATTTCGCGATATCAAAGCAAATACAGCAACAAAATCCAAATACATAAACATAATATTTACCTTAAGCTGCAGAATGCACGGTGCGAGGCAGAGGGGATTCTTAGGAAAAGCATTTAACAGTTGTTCGAACAGGGAAAATGATTTGCCAAAGTGGCTTTTAGCGGCGTCCATTTTCCAGCTCACGAGCAAAACGATCCGCAACCGAGTCCAAACACGAACCTGAACCGGAATCATAATTGAAAAAGAACAAAAAGTTCGCGACACAAATATTCTGCAGCACGGGGTCAAAGAAGACGGAGAGAAAGAACCAGATTGAGATTGAGACCAACAGGAATGCCACTCAAAAGGTGAGCGGGCAATTGAACAGCGAGGGGGTCGAGCGAGCGAGGGGCGAGGGGCGAGGAGTTGGCAATAATGCCAACTATTGTACAGAACGCTTCACACAATCAATGCTGATGATAATGACAATGATGATGACAGCCAAAAGGGGCAATGCGAATGGAATTGGTAACAAGAAAACGAAGCAAGCGGCTGGGCAGATGGGGCGGGGGGAGCGGCTCGAGGGTTTATGTGGTGTACGGAATTGGTAACGGGATCCAAATACAGTTCGAGCAAACAGCAGAGAGCCGAGCGCTGTGCAATACGTTCAGCATATTGCAATATGAGCCAGTGCACAGTGGGACAAGACATAGAAATGACAAGAGAAATGTAGAATGTAGATTATTAAAAGCATACTCAAAATTACATTTAACCATTAGATATGTGCGACATATAGATATAAAAGACATAATAAATATAGAAATTATACAAGGATTTATGTAGAAGCGAAAAAGAAACTATATGCATAGATATGTATACATATATATACTAAGCTAAGCTCTGATTATCAGCGCATAAAGTAAACAAAATTCTCTCTCTTGTTTCTCGTTTTGCTCGTTTTTTTGAATGTCGAGGCACACGATATTTAACCTCTTGCATTTGTTTCGCATGCAAATAATATTTGCTTCAGTGTGCAGCTGTGCAATTATTGCTCGACTGTCTGCCTGTCATTATCATCATCATCATCATCATCATCGTCGTCGTCATGATTATGATCATTATCATCATCAATAGCATCAGTTTTACGGCAACTGCGGCTACTGCTGCTGCTTCTTCTTCAACTGCTTGTTGCGGCTGCATTGGCTGCTTGTTGGTTTTGTTCTCCTTCTTCTTCAGCTTCTTTCTCTTCTTCTTTTTCGTCATCATCTTCTTTTTGTATGTTGCCAGGAAACATTTTCATTGCGATTGTCATTTGGAGAAGGCAACCGCCGCTGTTTGCATTCTTGTTGTTATTGAGGGTTGTGGGCGAAGTGCGGAGAGGGGAGAGTGGAGGTGGCTGGGGGTAAGTGCTTATCAGAATTAAACACAACCGACAACACACTCTCGCTCGCTCGCACACACACACGTAGACCAACTGTTTGCTTTTTGGGGTTACCGTTATCTTATTACTTATTGATTTTGTGTTATCAGCGACGACGTCGCGACGCGTTTTCTCAAGCAGCTCGAGTCCAAAAAAATGAACTAAAAAAAAAATTCCGATGCGCTAGCAAAGTGAAAAGCAAATTGAAAAGAAGATGCCGACGACCCTCAAGAAGTGCACACCCCAACCTCATCATGCACCCCCCGTCCCAATCGCCCCTCTTGCTGCCCTGACTGTCCCATTACCATTCCCATTGAACGAGCCGCGCCTCATTACACTTTCAGATACCTCAGACACTCGCTGATAAGCGGCCAGAGCGTGGAGGCGGGTTCAGGGGGGGCAAGGAGTACTTTGCGATTGTTGCTTTCTCAGCGTTCTTTTCTTGTTCGCTTGTTTTTTTTCTTTGTAGACCCTTTAAAGCTGGTCGAGGGGACATAGCCGAAGCAGATCTTCACATCGTTTCGATAGAATCAATAAATGTCGAACATATCGATGAACCTTTCATAAAGATCATTATAACTTGCATGCCGTGTGGACTTAGTGAAAAGAAGAAGCACAGCCTGTGTCTGTGTGCTTTTTGGCGTGTACAGGGTATCTGCTAGTCGAGCAATCTCGCTGTTGTTTTTTGCTCAAGCTTTGCGCGTTTTATGCGTAAAATTGATGCGCGTGCGAGCTGCATGCCGAGCCGCAAAGCCACAGCAGCTACTTCAAAGGAGAACGGCTTGAAGAGGGGGCGGGCAAGTGGCGTAGGGGCTAAGGGAAAGGGGGAAGAGGGTAGGGTGTAGAGGGGAGTTGCCAGCATGATGATGATGCCAACGGCAACGGCAACGGCATCGGCAAAGGCTTTGTCTTGCGCCCCGAGATATTTAAAGCGAAAAACAAAAATAATAATAGAAAAACAAATGGAAAATAGAGAGCTCAAAATGCACTCGTGTGTTTAGAGAATGCACGACTTGCAGATACCCTATAAATGCAACGAAATGAATCTTGGAATACATACTATATACGAATATCTCTTGTACTTCATAAGAATGTGCTACGAAATCTCCAAGATATAATATATATTTATAAGAACTCACAAACTAAATCTGCAAAGTCTTCCTCTTGAGCTTCCACAGATCTAAGAGTCGAGCCAATATGAAAGTAAAATGGGAACTTGCAAAAACTTGAACAAACTAAAAACAGCATTTTGAAATATTTTAAAGCCCTTCCTTCAATTTCTTCAACGTTCGATTGCATTCCATATCAGATCGTTGTGAAATTTGAATAAGGAATGTAAATAATATTCCAGAAGATACCAAATTTTGCAACTGTAGCTTTCTTAATCTTTCAGTTCAATGAACTGGGTTGGTTTTTTATAAAGCATTATAAAATATATAAAATATTGATTTCATACTCATGCGTGAATTCATTTGTGCCTAATATCAGAACTAGCTGACAGTATTGATATATATCAATATCTTTTGTGATTTCCCTTGAATCAGAATGAACTTTTGAAATGCAGTAAATAGGGCATTTAGCAAGCCATGTACTAAATTTACCAAATGTAGCTTTTATAGATACCGAGTTCAATGAGGTTAACTTGATGTATTCTGCAATATCTTTTGTGATTAACATCTAATCACTATGAACTTTTGAAATGGAGTTGATTGGGTATCTAGAAAGCCAGGTACCAAGTTTGCCAACTGTAGTTGGTATATATACCGAGTTCAATGAGGTTAACTTGATGTATTCTGCAATATTTCAAGTAATTTTCATTGAAACACAGCGAACTTTTGAAATGGAGTAAATAGGATATCTAGAAAGCTATTTACCAAATTTGACAACTGTAGTTGGTATATATACCGAGTTCAACGAGGTTAACTTGATGCATTCTGCAATATCTCTAGTAATTTTCATTGAAACCCTGCGAACTTTTAAAATGGAGTTGATTGGGTATCGAGAAGGCCAGGTACCATCTTTGCCAACTGTAGCTGGTATAGACATTGAGTTCAATGAGTTGGGGCAAGCATAGAACGTTACTTTGTGGAAGCAAGTGTTGACGCACTTAACCATTATACGTATATTGCGTGTCGCTTGTGGGGTTTACACATGCTATTTGTACAACTAAATAAATGCCTCCCTTTGGCAAGACTCTCGACATCTGCAGGGTGTCTTGAAAGCAAACCAGATACAGTTGTGCAAAGCACGCTCATTGAGTTTGTGGCAAGTGGAAAGCAACTGTCAGAGGCATAACAAGATATGCTATCGGCCACTCGAATGACATCTCGCAGGCACAGGCCAGCAGCACAAAGTTCTTGTGGAATTTATGGCATTGATTCATAAAAAGAAGAAGAAAAAGCAAGTGCATGATAAGATTATCAATTTTGAAATTGATTTAAAGCGAAATTTTACAAGAGCAAAATGTGAAGAAGCAGAATATATATATATATATTACGTATTTATGACAAATATTTGACAAACGTTTGAAATATTTTCACAGCCTGCGTCAAATCAAATGCCGCACAAGTTCGCTTTAACGTGAATCAATTTCTTTTTATGCACATCAATATTTAAATTTGCCTTAAAACAAAAAACAATAAGCAAAAAACGAGAAGCAAAAAAGTTTTTTATGAAATTCATTTTTAATCAGAGGCCCGGAAAAAATATACATATAACAAAAAATAAGTTTTCGGGAAAATGGCGGAAAAATGAGGGGCGAAAGGGGGAGGGGGGCCACTTGCCATTTTCATGGTAAATAATTAAATGAGTATAACAAAGGGAAATTCAATTCGTTAAGCAGCTCAGCTGGAAAATTGTTAGAAATTACTTAACTTTCATTACAATACGAATCCGACTAGTCGAGACCTAAGAGATATCTGAGAAACCAGCCGAAAGTTGGAATACTTCATTTACACATTGTTAGGGCCACAAAGGAAATGATTAAATGTTTGCAAATGGCAAAGTTGCCGAGAGAGCCAAAAGCAAAATTTGCGCAAGCGAATAATAGAAAGGAAATGTAAGAATCAATGGCAAATTATGCTTGGCCGGGCCAGAGCAAAAATATCCTTGAAGACGTTTGGCAGCTCGATTTGGTGCGAAGTGAAACAAGAAACCAATTGCTCCCATGGGAGCATGGATAATATACTGGTCGGATCGGAATATAGTGGTGGGATCTGAACCGAATACCGAGTTAATCACAGTTGAAGTTGTGTTAAAGATCTGTAATCAATTTTAGCTTAATCACTTCGCTGCGAGCTGAGCTCGCATAGGTAACTATATGATATAGTGGATCGATCCGGATAATACCGATATATCTTCCATTCGAGAGTCTAATAAGCAGCTGCACCAAGCTTCAGCTTAATCACTTCGCTGCGAGCTGAGTTCGCATAGGTAGCTATATGATATAGTGGATCGATCCGGATAAAACCTATATGTATTCCATTCGAGGGTCTAATAAGCAGCTGCACCAAGTTTCAGCTCAATCACTTTGCTGCGAGCTGAGTTCGTATAGACTATATGATATATCCCTAAGAAAGTAAAACTAAGAACAAGTTCCATATTATAGAATATATTGTATGAAATCGATAAGAATATGAAGGAAAAACGTCTAAAAATAGATTACAATGGATAAGCTTGGGGCTAATTTCGCAAATAATATCTAATTAAGGGTTTGGTAACATATTTAAAAACAAATTTGCCATAATGGAGAATTTGTAAATACCAGACAATGCAATTACATAGAGAACTAATCAGGTATATGTAAGTATATGTTATATAGATATACAAATAACCGCAGCAAGAGCAGAAAAATGGCCAGGGCCATGCTACAGATACTTGTGCTATATGCAAATATGTATTTATATATATATGCATATGTATATACATGAAGTTGTAAAGATATATATAGATATATTTGCTGATGCTTTCGGGCAACTTTTGAAGGAGCAGACAACGTTTGCGGCAGTTTTTCAAGTTCTTTGCCGGCGCTCGCTTGACTGCCACTTGACATAAACCGCCCTCCTACCCTCCACCCCTCTCGCCGCTGCTCAATCCACTGCACCCGCTGGCTTTGCAAGGGGCAAGTGCAACCCCCTCGCAGCCCTTACACCCCACCCCACAACACCATCCGACTGCAGTCTGCAGTTTTGGCACTTGATTTATAACCAGCGGCAAATGCCGGACCCCGACAAACGCTTTTTGCGGTCGCTTTTCGCCGTTTTCATGCAACAAGTGCGGCAAGCTGATGAAGATGAAGAAGAAGAAGAAGCAGCAGTGGGAGCAGAAGCAGAAGAAGAAGACGTTGCGGCTGTTGCTGTAGATGAAGTTCTTTGCTGCCTTTATCTCGTTGCAAAAAACTGATCAAAGTCAGACAATGTTGACTTCTTTTTTTCCGCAGGACTCTTCCACTCAGTCAACTGTAAAAATAAAGCCATCCTGCAGGGGGGGGGGGGGGTGGATGCATGGAGGTGTGGTTGCGCGAAAACTTTTAAGCATTTTCATTTCACAACATACTCGGAAAGTGAGGAATATGCCGAGAAAATCATTTTAAGAAATAAGTTTTAATTCTTTTCTTTAAATTTTGCATTTTTTCCAATTGATTTTCTTATGATTTTTTGCAAAAAAAAGCAACTCTTGAACTTAAAGCTCGCTTCTTAAAGCTCTTCAAATTCTTAAAGCTCTTTAGCTTCTTGGGGCCCTTCAATTTTTCTTTAGCTCTTCAACATCTTAAGGCTCTTCAGCTTAATAGCTGAGCCCCATTCAATATTTTCCTCTTAAAGCTCGCTTCTAAAAGCTCTTCCATTAATTAAAGCTCTGCTATTAAAGCTCTTCAACTTCAAGCGCGCTTCTTAGCTCTCCAACTTAAAGCTCACTTCTAGAACTCTTCAAAGTCCCAAAACTCTTCAATTTAAGCATTTCGACTTTTAAAAACTCTTCAAATTAAAGCTCAGTAATTAAAGCCCTTAAAGGTTAAGCTCAGGTATTAAAGCTCTTCAACTTAAAACTCAGCAATTGTTGCTCTCGCTCTTTGCTTCGATTATGCTTCTACTGCATCTCTTGTAGAGAATTGCCAGAGACAATGGAAATTCAGCTCGTTCCTTTTGTCGGTTCTGTGACTTTTGTCGGAAATTCTAGACCCAAGGAAATGGTTTAGATGGAATATTAATTTTGTGCTTCTTCCATCAATTCCCTCGTTACGAATTGTGGCACAAATTGTGGTTCCTTTTTTATTACAGCTGCTGTTTGTTGCGGGGCGGGGCGAGGCGGGGCGTGACTAGGGGGTAGGTAGGGGGAGTGTGTGGAGCACGGGGCGGGGTGGGTGGCACTCTGAATTCTAAACCTCATAATCATGACAGCCAGACACGCCAGAGTTAAGCCCAAGGAGCTTTTGGCTTCTGGCCAGAAGTTTGACTGCGTTTCCTGGCGGGTTTGTTGTTCTTGTTATACCCTGTAACTGTAGCCAAATGGGAGCCTGAGACTACTTGTTGCCATGAGGAGTTCATGTTGACTACAAATTATCGATAACTACATGCTTGCATAGTACAAGCAGATCGAGTTCGCTTTTTGTCGTTAACTCTGCACAACAGCTGCGAATCGATAAAAATCGATTTGAAGCCAAGTCTGATCGATTAGTTTTTGAAATCCAGAGACTTTCAATCCGTATGACACAAGCAGGAAGAGTTCAGCCTCTTTTTCTATCGATAACATCGCAAATTTTCCCTAATATCGATAAATATCGATGTGTACAGATACCGAATGGGTAATGCAGGCTCTCGCAGAGCATAAACAACCTCTAGGAAATATTTGAGGCCCGAAAACTTGATCAAATTAAGCAAAACATATTCAAGGGTAGCTGCTGGTCGTGCATGCTCGACTTGCCTTAGTTCCAGTTGTTGTCGTGTCTAAGGTTTGTTATTATATTAAAATAATATAATGATTATTATTGCTACAATTCCTGAGCCTGACTGCCTGCCTGCTTCTGCTCCTGCTCCTGCTGCTTCTTCTTGTTGCTGTTGCAAGTTGTTGTTGTTGTTGCATGTTGTTGCTGTTGTTGTTGCTTGTGGCATGTGTGTATAAATCATTTGAATTCCGCTTCGTTTTCCACTCGCCATATCGAAGACATTTCGTGTGACGCCATATTTGTCAAATGACGTTTAAATTTATGAGCAAATGATATATGAGTAACAGGCACACACACACACACGCACACACACCCCAACACATACATACACGCACACACCCCAACACACACACACACACGCACACACACTTGAGCGCATGTTGAATGAATGCGTTGTTTGTCAACGCTCCTGACTTTGCTTCCAAAACTAAAGTTCAATAGCCGCACACACTGACTCACACATACACAGACACACACACACAGACATACACACACACACGCGCACACACACTCAGCAGACCCGGGTCTAGACAACATATTTCGCGTTATTTGATATCCCAACGTTAAACCATATGTGGGCCATTTTCCACGTCTGTTCCCTGCTCTCTCTCCCTCTCTCTCTCTATCCCTCTCTCTCTCTCTCTCTTTCTTTCGCACTCGATCGGCCACACTTGTTCTTGTTCTTGTTCTTGTTGTTGTTTTAAGTAATTAACGCCCTCAGCAAAAAAAAAAAAGTACTTCAACTGAGACCCGAAAATCATTTTTAAAGTCATAAAATTTGTTGTTGCTTTTTTTTGGTGAAAAAATAAACATAATCAAGAATGGAGCTCACTTGATTTAAGTTTGAAATTGTTTTGTTTATCATTTAAGTTAAGAGCTGAGCTGATAAAATGAAAGTATCTGTAAAAGTGAGAGAGATTTCTTGTTTCATGGATATATAGGATAAGCATGAATATTCACGAAGATGCGATTTATTGAAGAGAGAGATCAAGGAATTGGGAAAACAAGAAAATACTATGTTCTATATGAGAAGAAGAGTCTTTCCATGTGAAAAAACATGATATAGTAGCTCGATATTGACCAGAAATAGCTCTTATTACAATCATGTTCTTTAGTTTTCTCAGGGGAACTCAACTTTTATAGCATATAAGAAATATTACTATACACTCAAGATAATTTTTAATATAAATGCCGAGTTAACGTGGCGTTCCTGTTATTTTTACCACCAGTGTAGATATCAAAAGTTCCCAAAACTAAGCATTATTCCTTGCCTCAGCTCAATATATTACAGTTTAGCATTCATATAAACTATACCATATAAACTGTTATACGCTTGGCAACTGTAAAATAGCACACTTTGTCAGTTTTAATCAACTCTCAGCTCTCTTAAGCTCTTAAATTCTAGAGTGGTCAGCTTCGCAAAAACAAACAGCAATTAAAGCTGATCACGCGCTCACGAGGTTTCAATCATAGACAAGAGTTAGCTTTGGATTTTATGTTCTTTACAGTTATTGAATATCTCTGCACTTACCTTATGATAATTGTTTTGCATGGCAAGCGGCTAAGATCCATGAAGAATCCCTTGAAGGATGCGCACTTAAACCGTTCACGAGCTGCAAAGAAAGAGAAAAAGAGATATTTGAGAAGAGAGCGAGCATCAATGAAAGAATTCAAAAGGTTGCGGTTCGAGTTGCATGTTGGAGTTCGATCGATCACCCACAAGCGTGCGCGAGTAAGCGAGATAGCGAGACAGCGAGATACCGGCCAAAGTAGAGTGAAGCGGCGCGGAGCAGGGCAAACGAAGGAGTAAACAAAACAGAATGCGGCGCGGAGAGCGCGAGCGAGAGGGGCGCAGGCTGAAGCGGGAGAGCGGCAACTGGTGCGTAGGCGCTGAAGAACAATAAACAATAAAAATAAGAATAAGATAAAACAGACAGAAGAAAACAAAACAAAAAAAAAACATATATGAAAAATGTTGAGCGATGAATCAAAAGCAATATCAAGAGGAAGAAGAAGAAGAGCAGAAGCAATAAAACGCAATTGAAACAACAAAAAGTCAAACAAAATCATAAAACGCGTTAAAATAAGAAGAAAAGCAACAGAAATTAACTGTTGGCGAAAAAGAACAAGCTGAATTTGCGGCAAGGGGAATGAGAAGGAGCAGAGGTAGGTGAGAGGGGGACAGCAAGAACAAGTAAAGTAACTGTTCGCTCAGACAGCGCAAATTCCAATTAGATTTTGTGAATCGCATTGTGAATTATTCGAGTTTCTATTTTGTATCCAACAGATACGCAGACCGTGGAATGGTTTCTGCCAATATACCGATTGAGATTGGGATAGAAAAGTTTAGATTTTAACTTCTTATTATCAACATAAGTTCCAGGTATGCACAGATACACCAGGTGGAAACATGGAACGTTCTCTCACCTAGTCCCAGTAAAGAAGTCTTGTTTAGTGAGGTTGCTGGTTCTAACCAGGCTAGAGTATAGCTTTAATGGACCCTCCTATAACCTGGTTCTTCTTAAAAGCTAGCTTTAGAGCTTAAATAACTTTTACATGTTATGTTAACTTCTATATTCTATGCTCTAACTTCTTCATTCTAAGCTTACAATACTTAAAGTGTCGGCTAACTTATCTTTTTTTATTTCTTTTTGTATATTTCGACCATCTTCAGGCCGTTAACAAACTTTGTGCGTTCCCACAGTTTCCTCAAAATGTTTGTTAGGCAATTTCTTTAGTTCTTCTTCTTTTAACTTTATATGCTTAGATTTGTTGTATTCCTGGAACTCATTCGACCAATTCGAAAGTCTCTTGCGACTTAAAGCATATTTGGACTCATTTTGTTTAGATTTAAGTTTCCACATGCATTATGTTCGAGTTGTTTAGTTTACTTTTATCTAGCACAATTCTGATTTCATAATGGAATCTGTTTACATTTGACAACTCTTTTGCCCAAATACTTGACTCGAAGAGGTTCGATTCAACTTTTAGTCACAAAACGTTCTCAATATTCTTCTTTTATGCAACACTTAAGAGCTCTGTAGACATTTTTGTGACCTTTTTAACTGCGATTTTGGCACAGTTGAGCTCATCTTTGCCTCAATTGTTTATAAGTACAATATCTGCTATGTATATTTATATAGACTCTTATAGGGGAAGACTTCCTGTAAATACTTTATTTCTTAAGATTCAACTTCCAACACATTTTCCCTCTGGAAATACTTTTCAACTCTCTCAACTAGGTAACATTTGTTGCATAACTTTTCCAATTGGTTCGATCAGCTGTAATAACAATAGGTAATACTTGATTTTATACGACTCCGCGGTATACTTGTTGCTTGTTGCTTAACTCCAGAAATACTTGATAGTTTTTATTTATTCAACTTTTTATCTTCAATTTTTCAACACATTTTCGCTTGATACTTCGTTTGTGCTCTATGAAGTACGTCTTAAAACTCGCACAGTCTTAAAACTTAGCAAAGAAGAGAAATTCTTCTCTGGTTCATAAAACTCAGTTGGTTTTTGTAACTTTGTAAGTTTTTGCGCTGAGTTTTGTCTAACGAGAGCAGTTACTTTGCAGAGTTCTTAGTCTGGAGAGTTTTTGCTCTCCACTTCTTTCTCTGCTGAGTTGTTATTCCAAAGAATTCTTACTCTAGAGAGAGTTCCCAATTCATCTACTAATATTTATATACCTTTTATATACATTTGTTGCTTGATTTACAGAGATTTATCATTCGAAAAGTGTTCTTAATATTAATTTATTGATCAGGAAGCGGCAAACTGTACTCGGGACACTTCAACAACAACAACAAGAGGAGAAAAAAAGAAGACGAAGAAGAAGCACAACAACCACATGGCAAAGAAGAAGAAGAAGAGGCAGCAGCAGCAGCAGAGGAAGCTGACTAAGAAATGTTGTTGCCTCATCGACAACAAACGCGACTTGAGCTGCGGCTGCGGCTGCGACTGCGGCAGCTGCACGAGTTGTTGTTGTTGTTGTTGTCGTTCTTCTTCTTCTTCTACTTGTTGTTGTTGCCTTAATCATCGCCAAAAACAAGTTTTGATTGTTGTTGTTGTTGTTGTTGTCGTGTTTGGCTTAGCGCGTAAACCCAAACTCCAGCAAGGCACGAATTGCCCTGACTCTCTCTCTCTCCCTCTCCCTCCCCCACTCCTTCCCTCTCCCTCTCTCTCTCTCTCTCTCTCTCTCTCTCAGTCTGTGCTGTCCAGCGTCCAGTTTTGTGTAGTTGGCTTGTTGCATTCAGTGTTGATCAACGTTGTTGTTGTTGTTGCCGCTCCATTTTTGGCGCTGAGCGCAGCAGAAACAATTCCCGTTTGTTGGCGCCGCTTATGCGCACCAAATGCTGATATTCCAATTGGAATATATCATACAATAGCTCACTTTACACACTCGATAGACACATGGCGTCCAATTGGAAGTTGTGTTGAACTAATTCACGCGATTCACATAATGCACGATTTTCACGAATTCACGTGAAATGTGAGTAAAAACGAATTAATTTCTTGTTTTTTAATATAACTTGTTTAAACTCTGGTTTAAACGAGCTACAACTATGTTTCCAGCATATAATATATGAGAGATATTGAACACATCGGCTATATATAATATATACCTATGATAGATATACATTCCATGGGCATAAGAAACGATTGAAGAAATGAATTGTTCTTAGTCTTAAATTACGTTTAACGAGCTTCACTTTGTTCCTCTCTTGTAAACAGAATCTGGAGACACAACTTTTTATGGCTTTACAATGGATGCAATTGGTCACAAAGAATATTCCTAGATATTTTCGTTCTTTAAGTCTTGCGACTTAGAACAAGAAATCAAAATACATTTGTTTTAAATACATTCAAGCACAGAAATTGTTTTATTTTCTTGGCCGCGGCTGTTGACCAAATCGCGTTATGCGCTGCGCATGAACTTCATTTGCGGAGGCTTCCTTTTTGGCATTTTTTGATTGCTTTTGCCTCCTCCTTTACATGTGTGTGTGCGTGTGTGTGTGCCGCAGTCACAGGCTTAAACGTTAGCCGAGCCTCAAAATATTCGCAAAGAATTGAAGCCAAAGAAGTTTCAAAAAGCGAAAAGAAACGTAAAAAAGGAAGAAGCTGGAGAAGAAGCAAAAGCAGCAGACGCAGAAGAAGCAAAACCAAAAAAAAAAAGACGATTGTCTCGAGTTCTCAGACTCGTGATCTCCCCGGCAAAGGTCTCCTCCTCGGGCAAAAGCAGATCTCAAGTGAATCGTGTGAAGAGCTTTCGTTTTATTATCTCCATCTTTTTTGATAGACTTGTTTCGCGTAATGCCCGGCGGATAAAAATGATTATAGTTTTTTGCTAATTAAAACAATCGATTTGTTTTCCATTAACACCGATAAAACGGGAAATACCCTGTTCCAATAAGCAAATGGGTTGCTTAAGTTTATAAAGAAGAAGCTGCCGGGAAAGTTCTCTATAAACTTTGATTGATTCATGGCGAGTTTTCAGAATTCGAAACTTGGCGCATTGTTTGGCGAAATTGTTGAAAAAAGACTGAAAACATTTGAAAAGCGGCTTTTGCACGTTTAAACTTTAAGCTGAAGAAAATGGAAAACCCTGCGAGCGAGGGGCGGGGGAAATAGCAGATATTTCGGAGAAAAGTTGTCAAAACTGAAAAGTTTTGTGAACACGGGAAATACAGCTATTACTGCGCATGAAAGGTGGCATATCTGAAACTTAGAAGGGTATAACATACAACAGTCCATACAACCCCGCAGCCCTTAAAGCCACAGGTAGAGAAAGAGAAAGAGACAAAGAGAGAGAGCTCTGCAGAAAGCCTACTCTTCTAGGCAAATACACTTTTTTTTTCCTTTGCAATTTTTTCAATATAATTTTTCTAATATTTTTGCGGTAATTTCTTCTTCCTTCGTTCAAGTCAGTTTTCGCTGCAACCCGCAAATATTTGCCAATACGCTTTGCAACACTTGACACAGGCTCAGCTGAGCAAAAGACACTCTCCCTCTCTACCTCCCCCCTCTCTCTTTTACCCACCACTCCAATTGTCATGTGTTCTTTTTTTTCCCTAACAGAATTCACCTCAAATTACATGGGATATTTCACATTTTTGCTGGTTGACAGCAATTTTAATTTCATTCCTCTACAACTCACCCTCCCCGCCCCCCTCCCTCAATCTATCTCTCTCTTTCACTCTCATTCGTTCTAGCAGCAGCTGCTGTTGTGGGCCTTTGTGCGTGTCTTGTCTTGCGTAGCCTGCTAATCACCTTTGCTGCTGTTGCTTCTTCTTCTTATTTGTCTCTTCATTAAAAGCACACACACACACACACACACACACTCACATGCGTGCATAAGAAGCAGCGCAGGCATGAGCTGCTTTTGTATTGGTCCTTTTTTTCGGCTAACTGTACTCGCGCTTTACAAAAACACAACACGCGTCGCTGCCGCAGCGCTGCTTTCTTTCAGCCGCAATCGCAGCTTTTGCAAGAAGAACAAGTTTTTTTCGCGCTGTTGTAGTGTGTGTGTGTGTGTTTTAGTTTTTTTGGCCCTGCCAATTGCAATTTTCATTGTGATTCATATTTGGCTTTAAAATTGGCCGTTAAATGCGGTTTTGCGGCTGCATTTTGGCTTGCTTTTTTTTACGTTTGTTTCGTTTTTGTTATTGTTTGCAGACATGAACCGGTTGAGCGGGCATAAAACGTAATAATTGTTATTTTAAATGCTGCTCTTTGCATTTTTGATTATTATTGCACACACACACACGCCTAAGCAAGCCATTGGCGCTTTAAGAGCAGGTTTTCGCTTAAGCAGCAAAGCCAGCTGCAGGCGCAATTTAATGAGCACACTAATTCAAATTAAGCTGAGGCTGCACATGCAAAAGAGCGAGAGCGCGTGATCGCAGGCCGCGCTTAAGAATTAGTGCACAGCTCACAAACACACACACACATAAGCATAACGCAGCAGCTAAGAATAAGAGCGCCTATTAAGCCGCGCTCTACTGCTTGAAGAGCGCACAGTTCCTGTTGTTGTTGTTGTTGCTTTTGCAGTTTTAAGAGCGAATTAAGCTGCACGCGCAGGTAGCAGCTGCTGATGCTGCACATGCAAAAGAGCGTGAGCGCGAGATCGCTTAAGAAACACACACACACACACGCACAAATAATGCAGCTAAGCGCGCAAAACAAAATATAAAAAAATGCGCTCGTGTTGTAGTTGTTGTTGCTATTTCCATTTGTTATTGTTGTTGCTGCGGCTGCTGCATTTGCTGGCCGAACCGGTTCAACGGGTTGCCTCACACACACAAACACAGGCACAGGCACACACACCAGCACGCACACGCTTGCACTTTTGTCCGTTGTTGTTTTTAGTTTTTGGTTATTTTTTTTTTTCGTGTAATTCCTTATTTTAGTTTTTCTTCTTCTATTTCTTTACCTTTGCTATTGGCTCCGCTTCGGCTCAGCTTCTGTTTTGACTTTTGCTGTTTTCTTTTTTTCTCGTTTGCTTTTTTTTGTCGTGCATTAATTTTGATTTATTTGCATTTTGCATTTATTTATTGCATTCGTATTTGCTTTGCTCTTCGCACTCACTTTCAAATGAACAACAACAAAAAAAAAGAACTAACTTTGATTTTTAACGCAGAAAACACGCGCGCATTTTGCAACTCTTTTTATTCTTCTACTTTTCTTAGAATATTATTTTTATTTTGAATTTCCTTTCGCTTTTGTACTCTTTTCTTTTGCCGGCGAAAATCAAAATTTACCAAGAATCACAAAAATTTACGGAATTTACGTTCTGACTCGTTCACTCGCACCGAACCGCTGCACGACCGCCACGTTCGGCTTTGCTTTTGCATCTGTTAACAGGGCGGCTGGCGTTAACAGTGGCAGCTATTACGGCGCTTGTTGGCAACCGTCGGGCACAGCGCTGTTACGACAACAGTCGCCGTTTACGGTCGCACTGTTAAACGTCACGCAACCTGCTAAGCACATGTTGGCTCTCACGCCTGAGCTAAGAGAGCGTCGGACGCTGTTGCGTGGGCGTACGCTCTTAAATGGGCGGCAGCTGTGCACTGCTGTGTGTGCTTCTGTGTGTGCATGTGTGTGTGTGTGCGTATTTGCATTGTCATTGCTGCAATTTAACTGTTGTAATTGGCAATGGGAGTAACAATTGTTGCGGTTCTTTGACTTGATTTGCGGCATGCAAAGCGGGCCAAAGGCCTTAGAGTAATTGTTACAGTTTAAGCAACAGCCCGCTCACGCACAAACACACACACACACACACACACACACAGCTGCCCAATCGGCGTCGCGTAAATTAGAGATGTGCGTGATTACGTCGTGAGTGCCAAAACGATCGCGATTTAAGCGATATTTAAGGATTTAACGTGTTTCATTCAAAAATTGTATGAAAATCTTCAAACAATTGCATGGAAATTGAAAATTTGTCTCAAAGAAATCTTAACTTAACAGATAAGATTATATTTTAAATGTTCTAATTAAATGAAAATAAGTAAATAAATATATATAATTGAAAAATTCCTCTTTTGCGAGGCTCCACTGTCATGGTTATTATTAATTATTACTGTAGCCGAGCTTTTGCCTTTGCAATTTCCATGTGGCTCGCGTTATTTGCCCTTTTGCTCATTTGACCCGATGCGGTTGCACTTTAGTTCTTTGGATACCCTGTAACCAATGCAAATGGTTGTCCCAGATGGGGTATGCCGAAGCAAAGTTCAAGAGAAAATATAAAACAAAAAGAATGGGGAAAGAATAAAAAAATAAAAAGAGGAATATATATAATCCCATTTTGTATTCCAAGAAGAGCCAGAAGAAAGAGAAGAAGAAGAAGCTTGGCACTCGCTACAGGGTATCTGCTAGTCGCGCAATTATTATCAGCCCATTTTTGTAAGCCTTTTAGCCTTTTTCAAGCTATTTTGTTGGTTTATTTTTGCGGTTTTATATTGTTCTGAAGTTTTTATCATGCCTGGCAATTAAATGGCTTAAAGTGTGTCTGTGTCTGTGTGTGTGTGTGTGTGTG
This sequence comes from Drosophila kanekoi, assembly GCA_037075305.1. NCBI lineage: Eukaryota > Metazoa > Arthropoda > Insecta > Diptera > Drosophilidae > Drosophila > Drosophila kanekoi. The sequence continues at coordinate 15,098,229 of JBAMCE010000451.1, forward strand.
TGTGTGTGTGTGTGTGTGTGTGTGTGTGTGTGTGTGTGTGTGTTAAATTGTGTTGAAAGGCGAGGACTTGAATTTCTGCAATCCGAAACGTGCAACTGCAGCAAATGCCACAAGCACGCAACAAATTGCGGCAAGTTGAAGAGCTGCAAGAACTGGCAAAAAAAAACTGGAGTGAAGAAAAACTATTCAAGCCAAGAAAATCATATTTTGAATATGAATTAGCGCATGCCACATGCCGCATGCCGCATGCCATCCATGGTCAAGGTCAAAGCCCGCCCCCGGCTTTGTTTGGGGGCAACGAAATTTGCTTTAATTAACGTTAACATTTCGCAGACACTTTGTCAATGAGCCGGCAGCAATTGCTTGCCAGGAGGGGGCGGGCAATTGGAGGGGGCAGAGGTCAGAGGGGCAACTTGGGGGCAAGTCGGGGGCAACTTGGGGGCAAGTTGGGTCGTTTATTAGCGTCCACGCGGGGCACCTTGAGCTGACAGATAAGGCCAAGGTCCTTTGTCTTGCCAAGGGCGGAGGGGGGTGGTGGGCGGCAAACCTGACTGGGCGTGGGGGTGGGAGGGGGGCATATCAGCACTTCCTGACAGCCGCGCACAGCAAATTATCAAATATTGTTGCAGCAACAACGGAAATTTGCCACCTGCAAAGACACAAATTTTTCGAATGCCCTGCTTTTGTTTCCCTGCAGGGTATATGCCTTTGTGGCACACAGCAGGAGACACAGCATATTCACATATATCATCAGCAAGACTGGGAGCAAAAGATTGGAGACTGTTTACTGTGTGGTTTGAACCAGCATCCTCCCTTTTAGTGGCTTTTTGTGAATTTGTTTTTAAGCCGGAATTTGAGATGAAATGTTTCAGCTTCCTTTGAAATATGCATTTATACACAAGCTGCATCTCTTCTTCTCTTTTTCTCCTCCTCTTCTCCTTCCTTTTCTTCTTCTTCCTCTTCAAATTCTTCGTCAAATATCTACAGTGGCGGGTGGAATCTCCCAAATTGCCGAAGCTCATTTTAATTGAGTTTTTATGTAGGGCATTGAAAATGGGTTAAAAGCCGATTGGACGGTGCCTTGGATAGATGGATATTGCGAAAACTGTTAGTCAGTCAGTCAGTCAATCAGCTACTCATTCAGTCAGTCAGTCAGTTATCAGCCAGTCGATCAGCTACTCATTCAGTCAGTCAGTCAATCAGTTACTTAGTCAGTCAGTTACTCAATCAGTCAGTCAGTCAGTCAGTCAGTCAGTCAGTCAGTCAGTTACTCATTCAGTTAGTCAATCAGCTACTTAGTCAGTTACTCAATCAGTCAGTCTGTCAGTCATTCAATCAGTTACTTATTCAGTCAATCAGCTACTCATTCAGTCAGACAGTCAGTTACTTGGCCAGTCAGTTAGTCAGATACTCATTCAGTCAGTCAGTCAGTCAATCAGTCTGTCAGTCAGTCAGTCAGTCAATCAGCTACTTAGTCAGTTACTCAATCAGTTAGTCTGTCAGTCAGTCAATCAGCTACTCATTCAGTCAGTCAGTCAATCAGTTACTTAGTCGGTCAGTCAGTTACTCAATCAGTCAGTCTGTCAATCAGTCTGTCAGTCAGTCAGTTATATTGAGTGTGTGTGTGTGTGTGTGGGCTAACGGGAAGCAGAAGACGCTGCGTGTGTCTTTTTGTTGCATTCAAGGCAGCTTGTCACTGGTTACAGGGTATCCGCGAGTCGCGCATTATGTTAAGCCCCTTTGTTTGTTAGCCTTTTAGCCTCTTTCAAGCTGTTTTCTGCGTTAATTGTCCCAGCCTTGTGTTCTACATTTGCCACGTGGCTGTTAGGGTACTTTGCTCTTCGGCGTGCCACGCATATGTGTCCTGCTTCTTCTGCTTCTGCTTCTTCTTCTGCTTCTTCTTCTGCTGCTTGTCTTTATTGTGACACGTCGATGGCGCGTCAATGGCGCCGCGGTTGACGTCGCTGTCGCTGCTGCTGCCTATTGGCGTCATAAAATTTGTCAATTTATGGAAATGTGGCCAAAAAAAAAAAAAAACAACAAAATATATCGCAAATGTTTGCCAAGAAATACACTGTAAAAAACGTCTACTGAAAACCCTAAGCGCAAAAAAAAAGTAGAAGCAGCGAGAAGCTGTTGAGAGAAGTTCAATTGGGTTTCTGCTTTCACATTCTGCACTTCCTTTAAGCAAAGTTTTGGATTTTGGAAATCAAAAATCAGCTTTGAAAATGCCTGCGAACTAGCTCAAACTGGTTCTTTAAAGCCAAATAGTTCACGTGCTTTTCACTTCGATTCACGCTCTGTCTCAAACTTTTCATGGACTTGGTTTGGTTTTTTAGCCTTTTTCAAGCTAACTTATAGCTGCTTTTATACAGCTCAAGGCCATCTTAAACCGCTTCAAAACGACTTTAAACCGCTTTCAAATCCCTTTGAAACCCTTCTAAAACCCATTTGGGAATAACTTTCGATGTCGCAACACATACAAAGCGTTTTCGCTAACATGCAGTACGCATTTCTCTCAGTGTATTCGCACCTTTGCCTGGGCTAAACGCCATCCATGTTTATACCTGGCCAAGGTGGGGGCCACGCCCCTCGATGGGCACGTACCATTTCCACCGTTTCCAAATGCTTTTAATAAAGTTACAAAGCTGACAACAGAATCCGCGTTCTGCCTGCGCGGTTGAGAACTGGGCGGGCGGAGGGGGCAGCTGCCCCCAAAGTGTGGCATAAATAAAAATACATTTCTTTTATTTTTATTTATATATATATATATATACATATTTTTTTTGGCGGGCATTTACCCAAAATTATTGGTACAGGAACCGACAACAAGGACAAGGCGAACATCTCTCGTTGGTTGTCAATGTTCGCGTTGTGGGGAAGGGTGTTCAGCTATTCGGCTGATGTTTGCCGAGGCTTTAAATTGATTTGGAAAAACTCGATAAGGGTCAAAAGTTTAATCCAACGAATTCGAATCGATTTGATCGATATAAGCTTTCAATCGAGCTTAGAAAGTTTAAGACAACAAGCATAGCATGCTGAGTCGAACCAGCAACCTCTCTTTTAAGTTCCCTGAATGAATTCTTGAAGAAGTTAACTTTATTGAAAATTGTTAAACTTATACTTCAAATATCACTGGCTACAAATAGCTCCGGCTAGGCTATAGTACAAGGAACCTTTAGTTTATGATTTGAACCGGCAACCTCTCTTTTAATGATGCCTCAGTAACTGTCACAAGGTCAACCAATGCGCCGTGGATCTTAGGAATATGTATTCTTTATACATAGATATATGTATATACAGAAATATATGAGGCAGTCATCCTAACAGCCACTAGATCGGGGATTCGAACCGGCAACCCACTTTTTCAGTTGCCCAAAGGGCCGGCTGACCTGGACAGCTCCTTTGAAGAGTTCTCTCCTAATATCGAGCACTGGCTGTAAAGAGCTATTACTAGGCAATGCTACAGCTATCCACTTGTTTGAGATTTGAACCGGCAACCTTTCTTTTTGTGTTACCTCAATGACTGCCAAAAAGACAACTTACCTACCGAGCACTTCAGGGATATGTATTCTAGATATGTATAGACAGAGATGCATGGGACAACACTTCAGCAGGCTGGCAGACTGAGGACTCGAACCGGCTGCCAGACTAGGGACTCGAACCGGCTACCCACTTGTTCAGTTGTCGAATAGACCTAAGGACTAGGATACTTTCCTAATGGAAATGTAATCATTAAACACTCTCCAAACTGAGGGACATCAAATCATTTTTGTTTCAACGTTCCGCATATCAATAAAATCGAATTAAAGTTTCCCTTTTTCACGAATTTGTGGAATTTGTTGCTAAAATCTGTTGTTGTTGTTGTTGTTGTTGTTGTTGTCGCTGTTGTCGCTGTTGTTGTTGCTGTTGTTGTTGTTGTCGCTGTTGTTGTTGTTGTTGCACTCGTTGTTGTGGTTGCTGCTAACGCGCTTGTTCTTCTTCTTTGCATTTGCTGTTGTTGTTGTTGTCGTTGTTGTTGCTGTTGTCGCTGCTGGAACACACAGCTCGCTTAACGACAATTTCTCTGCCTCTTGTTGCCAGCTTCCCATTTTGTGCTCTCGTTTTATTTTATTTTATGCATGTGGCCACGTTTATTGTCTTTCGACGCATTTGCCAATACCCGCAGAGCCAGCAGCACCAACAACAGCCGCAACGCCAAAAATTGCTGACACAGCAGCAACAGCAGCAACAGCAGCAACAGCAGCAACAACAACAACAGCAACAGCAACAACAGCAACAACAACAAGAGCAACACGCAAATTGTTTGCCTCAGCAATTGGCGTGACATTTTATTTTGTTGCTCCCTTTTTATTTTATATTTTTTCTCTTGTTTTGTTTCTTTTTCTGGAAAAGTTGTTGTTGTTGTTGTTGTTGTTGCTGCAACTGTTGCTTTTATAAATCATGCCTACAAGTATGCAACGCAATTTTTTCAATTACAACTCGCTGGCAATTTACTCTTCGAGTGGGTCGCGGGTGTGCGAACGCTGGCCATTTAGCTGTTTTCCAGCTAAATGTGACAAAGAGCTTGTCTTACGATCCGGCTATATTGCAGCTGAATGTGGCCAAGAGCTTCTCTTACGATCCGGCTATATTGCAGCTGAATGTGGCCAAGAGTTTGTCTTACGATCTGGCTATATTCCAGCTGAATGTGGTCAAGAGCTTGCATTGCAAATCTAGCCATATTCCAGCTAAATGTGGCCAAGAGCCTGTCTTACGATCTGGCTATATTCCAGCTGAATGTGGCCAAGAGCTTGCATTGCAAATCTAGCCATATTCCAGCTGAATGTGGCCAAGAGCTTGTCTTACGATCTGGCTATATTCCAGCTGAATGTTGCTAAGAGCTTGTCTTACGATCTGGCTATATTGCAGCTGAATGTGGCCAAGAGTTTGTCTTACGATCTGGCTATATTCCAGCTGAATGTTGCTAAGAGCTTGTCTTACGATCTGGCTATATTGCAGCTGAATGTGGCCAAGAGCTTGTCTTACGATCTGGCTATATTGCAGCTGAATTTGGCCGAGAGCTTGCATTGCAAATCTAGCCATATTCCATCTGAATGGGGATTAGCGCACATTTTGACGATTTCCCAGCCAAATATGGATAATATATAACTATTTTCTAGCTTTGTCATCTATTTTCCAGCTAATGTCGCTAAGCATTTGTGTTCTCAATCCAGCTATTTTCCAGCTATATAACTTAATTGATGCTATAGAAATTTTATAGTTAAGTTTGGGGCGAATCTTCTTTCTACCTAACTGTGCCTAAGACCCACCCAATCTAGCTGTTTTCCAGCTAAAGCTATATGCAAATTGAAGTAAAGTTTCTTTTTAAGCTGAATACGGTTGATATTTTTGAGGCCAAGCTAGTTATGTTCCCGCTGAATATGTCAAGTTTTATGCTATTTTCAAGCCAGGGACAAATGTCCCGCTAAATGTGGCTAAATATTTTGGCTAAACTAGTTTCTCTCTAGGAAACATCTTGTATAATAGAGAGAAAGCAATTTCAGCTATTTTAACTGTTTGTTGGCGTTTCTCAACATTGGATGCAGCTGCAGTTGGCAACACTGGCACAGGGTGGTGCGTGGGTGCACAGGGTGCAGTTGTCGTGGTTCGTTTGAGCTGCCAGCTCGGCGAAATCTCACGCTGTGTCGCTTTGCTGCAATTGCAATTGACAATTTATGTGCGGTATTTTCGTCTTCTTCTTCATGTTTTTCAGTAAACGCATTTGCTTCAATTTTTACAAGCCAATCGATGCTGAAGGTGCGACTCATTCGAGTGACATCCAATGGAATCGCATTCGATTGAATGTGGCCATCACAAAACAAGCAAGAGCTTCTAGTCGGGAACTCACGAATAGGGGATACCCTGAACTCAAAAGGAGGATTAATATATCAGCACAGAAACCAATACAATCACAATTGCAATGCTGTTGCTAGAATTCGAAGCAGATGCGCATGAATGTATGTGCGTACATGTATACAGAAATTCTTGGAATTTGTGCTAGCTGCCGCAAACACGAAGGAATCTTCTGATTCTTAACCGATCTTGATGAAATTTTTAGCAGTACATCTTATTGTACTATAAAGTATTCGTGAATTCTCTAAATAACAATCACATTTAAGTTGAGGCTTATATTGATGGGCAATGCAAGTTGTGTTATTAACTTGAACATCGGAAATCGATCTGAGCGTGCACTAGGAGGACCTACAGCTAAAATTTCAACCTTCGAGCTCTTATAGGCTCTGATATGCTTGCGTTCACTTGGCTATTGATGCTGATCAAGAATATATTTACTTGTTGGGGTCAGAGATGCTTCCTTCTGCCTGTTACATACATCTGCTCAAATACAATATACCCTTTTTACCCATTTCCAATGGGTTAAGGGTATAAAAAATAACCAAAAAGGACTCGCAACGCACAGAAATACGTTTGCGTGCGATTGAAAAGCGCTTTCGAAATACAATAGACACCTGCACATCACAAGCACCTGTCTGGCAGGTAAACAAAGTAACGGCAAATTCGTGAAATGAGGTAGTTTTTATGAACAATTTGAAGAACGATTCGGCATGCATCGTTAGAAAACTTAACGAAAATGGAATCCTTGTGGCAATATCTACTTTTGCAGTTATGTGAGAATAAATTTTGAACCGATTCAAAACCGCAAAAACTCATATTGAACCGATTCTTCCTATAGAGCTATAAAATATATATATGCAATCTTCATCAGATTTGGCTCGCAAGAAGTTACTTTTCGAGCGATCGATCATTCCTTTGGCAGCTATGTGATATAGTTGTCCGTTCTTGATAAGATTTTGCCAGATATCTTGAAAGACAAAAATGTTTTTCATTCTAACACCTACTTTTCGACAGATTGTGCCTATAGCAGCTATAGAATATAGTTGTCCGATCCGGCCGGCTCCGACCTATCAACTGGCTGCGACAGAAAGACGAACATTTGCGAAGCTTCAAGTGAAAAGCTTTAAAACTGGATGACTAGGCAGACGGACAGACAGAGAGACGGACAGACAGAGAGACGGACAGACGGACAGACAGAGAGACGGACAGACAGAGAGACGGACACACAGAGAGACGGACAGACAGAGAGACGGACAGACAGAGAGACGGACAGAGAGAGAGACGGACAGACAGAGAGACGGACAGACAGAGAGACGGACAGAGAGAGAGACGGACAGACAGAGAGACGGACAGACAGAGAAACGGACAGACAGATAGACGGACAGACAGAGAGACGGACAGACAGAGAGACGGACAGACAGGGAGACGGTCAGGCAGAGAGACGGACAGACAGAGAGACGGACATGGCTATATCAAGTCGGCTGCTGATGCTGCCTAGATAATATATATATATGTCAAATGGATTCGATAACCGATAATTTATCGGGTTTTGGGTAATCGATCCATGTCAAGATGAGCATAAAACTTGTTAGAACTTACCCAAGCTAAACTTAAGTCCATCCGCGTTGAGCCCAAAAGTCATTTTGATCTTTCTGGAATGAAAGGATATAAATATATATTTATATATATATCGGATAATGTGCATAACAAATGAAAATCTCACCTAGTGAGTGTCTACTGTACTTTCTTGGCTTATAAAATTTTGAAAAATTTGCTTAAAAGCTTTTTAATTTATTTTTATTCGATATTTTGCCTAATTGCGTTAACCTGGCACACCCGATGGGGGGCCAGGCGAAGGGCGAAGGGGCGTGGCATTGTTGGGGCGTGGCACGCGGATCGCACTAACCGGGGAAATGCATTTGAGCCAAAATTCTGCCAAAGCCAGTTGACAACTCCAAACAGCAGCACGTCAACTCTTGAAGCTTTTATTTAATTAAAATGTTATTATTATTCGGCGTCAGCGTCGGCAGCGACGTCGACGACGTCGCCGACGTTCACAGTTGACAGTTTGTCAGTTCACAAGTTAACAGTTAAATGTCAAGTGAGGCCCGAAAAGCAAACCCCCCTCCCTCCCGTACACTCGCATTCGCTCTGTCGCGCTCTCGCTCGCACTCGCTCGCACTCGCTCTCTGCCCGTGCACTGCAGCTGCAGCCATTCACAATAGTTGCCTTGGCAGTTGCTGACGTCGCTGCTGACGTCGCTGCTGCCGCTGCTGTCGCTGCGTAGCTGCAATTAAAATAAAACAAATAAATGTCGCCTGCGTAAGGGGCGTGGCTTTGACGTTCTGACTGACTGCAATGAAATATTTTGCCGCTTTTATAAGCGACTCGCGCTGTTGTTGTTGCACCTGTGCACTTGTGCTGCCTGTGCCCCGCCCCATCCCCTCACGGCCACCCACAACAATTTGTTAGCAACTCAGTCAACGAGAACGCGGCGAAGACAAAAATAAAGGCAATGGCGCCCTTTGTTGTCGTTGTTGTTGTTGTTGTTGTTGTTGTTGTTATTGTTGCTATTTGACAACGACTACAACAACGACAACGACAACGACAAATACTTGATGGATGTAAGCGACCTTCACCTGGCTCCCCAGGTGCTGCGACCCTTGGCCAGCCCAAGCTCCGCCCACTTCAACGCATTGCAGCTTAAAGGGGGGAAGAGAAATAGACACCTGACATGAAGTCCGAGTCAGAGGCTTAAGGCGAGAAGGAGATGCAGAAAAGGGAGAGATTTGATAAGTGGAGAGTTAAGATCCGAGTGGAGAGTGCTTGTGGATAGGAGAGAATAAAGCACAACCAGTAAAGAAAGTACGAAATAAAGATGCGATTAGAGTGGAGAGTAGCATGACGAAAAAAGTGCTCATAGAGAAGAGAGTGTAGAGAAGAGAACAAATTTTGGAGAGAAGGAAGCTTTATGGAAAGTGCAAAGTATAAGTTTACGCTTTTAAAGAGTTGAGAAAATTATAGAGAAATTTCTCTAGCACTCTCCTTATCTCACTTCAAAAGCATATTAAATAAAAGCTTAAAGCTCACTTAACTGGCTTATGAACTCAACTATTGCCGCAGATGCAAAAAAGCTCTCTTTCTGTGAGCTTTAAGACTTATGTTATATCTCTTTCTTGCAGTGTCTCATTCTCTAGCTCTTAGCCTCACTTTAAAATCACATTGATTAAAAGGTCATACAAGCTTAAAGCTCACTTAACTGGTTTATGAACTCAACTCTTGCCGCAGATGCAAAAAAGCTCTCTTTCTGTGAGCTCTCTTTATCCGTCTCTTTCACTCCCACACTCTCTATTCTGTCTCTCGTTTCAATCAACTGTCACAAAATTCAAAATTTTTTTTTTTTAAAAAAAATAAAAAAAAAAACACAAAAAAAAATAAGATAAAATTGTTTGTTTTTTGATTTTCCAATTCGACACAAAATTAGATTGGTCAGCTACAAAGCGTTGGCTGTTGCAAGCGATGACTGTGCCGAAGACTGAGGAGAACGGCCAAAGCAACAGCAGCAGCTACCGGGCGGACGTGCCACGGGCGGGGCCGCCGTCGGCGCAGGATCAGGATCAGAGGCTAGAGCTCAAGCAACCGTCGAATGCCAGATCCGATCCGGCTCAGGAACTGGGGTAAGCGCACAATTGGGTCGCAGCCGAACCAGGTTTTTGATGTGCCCTTTGAAGCGCAGCTGTTGGTGTGCCGGCGGCCAGCCGAAGGTGTATCCCACTCTGCGGCTGCGACTGTGCGAGATCATCCAGGGCGTGTCGGAGCCGAGAACTGAGCTGAAGGCAGCAACTGCGACTGCGACTGCGACTGCGACATCGGCTGAGACTGCGGCTGAGACAGCCGACTGTCCGGTACGGATGCAGGGCCTTAGGCAGGCGGGCGGCCGGTCGAGCAGCTCGTCGAGTCGCCTGGCCCGCCAGGCGGTCACCCAGCCTCGTCGGGTGTCCACGCCGCCAGCGTCGCAGCCGTCGACGTCGCATCTGGTGGAGATGATGTTGCCGCCGCCGTCGCCGTCGGCGTCGTCGTCGCTGCCAATGCAGTCGCCGGAGAATAGCTTCGGCAGCCAAGGCGGCGGCGGCGGCAGCGGCAGCGGCAGCGGCAGCTTCGGGGGCAGCAGCAGCTTCTGGCTAGAAACGCAACGCTTTAACACATCCAGCGAGCAGGTGGGCCACCCGCTGCCGCTGGAGAGCGGTGGCACGTCAGAGCGTCGCCTGACCTTTGAACAGTGGCTGCAGTCCAAAAAGTAAGTTGCCAGCTCAGTCACAAAAAAGAAATAAATGACCAAAAAGAGAAAATGACAGGAAAGAGGAGTCGCTGCGTCGTCGCCAGAGCCGACGCGAGGCGCATCGGCTGCACAGCTTGAAGCAGATACGCAAACAGATGTCCGAGAAGTGCTATGAGGATTGGCTTCTCGCCAAGGGGCAGGTGCACTGCACCGTCCGGCTGCCCGCTACATTGGCCGAGGAGCAGCGCCAGCGGCGCGAACAGTCGCAGCAGTGCCTGGCCCAGTGGCAGCAGCGCAAGCAGCTGGAGCTGGATCAAAAGCGCGAGGAGGAGATGCGCACTGAGCAGCAGCAGCGCGTCCACGAGCAGCTGCGCCGACAGCTCTCGCAGCTCGCCTGGGAGCGCTGGCTCGCCCAGCTGGCGATCAATACCCAAAACGATTCCGGCCTGCAGACCGCGCCCCATTGGCAGCAGCAGAAGCAGAAGCAGCAGCATCCGTTGTCGGCGTCCTCGCGGCTGAGCAAATCGACGGCGGCCGCGGCGCCCAGGCAACGCATACGCCTGCGCCCGCCGCCGCCGAGCGTCAGACAGCAGCTGGAGCAGGAGCAGCAGCTGGAGCAGCGCAAGCTGCAGGAGCAGGACTCCTATTTGTATCTGCATGTGCCCCTTTCTGCGGCGCAGCGTGCTCTGCGCCAGCGTCTCGACGCCATCGATGGGGTGCACATACAGCGGCGGCGCAATTGATGCTAGCTGCAAAGCTTTTACTTAATCCAAAAGCTCTGCCCCGCCAACAAAATACGTTCGTCCTCCCGTCTGTCCACCTGTTGACCACCATGTTGAACAGTCAAATCAGCCAGCCTTAAGCACCATGAATACTTCATATTTTATACAAAAACAATAAAGTAAATTCATAGATTCATTACAAAAAGCTTTTGTTTAAAGCTCATGAGCTTAAAGCTTCGCAGAATTATCAGGACATGGCTCAAACATCTTAAACTTATGCCATGAGCAAAAAAAATGAGTTTTTAGAATATAGTTCGAAGCCCCACAGAAACAGCTTAGAGTTATTTAATGAATACTGCAGTTTGCGCGAGACAACAACTGGGCAAAAGGCATGCAGATAGTCGAGCTTTCAGCCAAAGCTTTTGCCTTATCCAGAATCAACTTATTCGATTGATTAATCCGTGTTCTTGTAAAGTTCACATATTATATGAAGACAACACAAGAAAGTCATACAATCGTTGCAAAAAACTTTAAGTTGAGAGGTTCACTACATTTGATTAATCTACGCTTTAAGGCATGTTCTCACAAGCTTCGGAGCTTTCATAAGCTTTTAAAGTCCTCTAGGATTGTTTGGAGCTTAAAAAGCTATTTTTCAGCAAAGATTTCACTTTAAAGCTTGATTTTTGACACTAAAGCTTTAATGAGCTCTTAAAAATGCTTTTATCTATGTTTTCACGAGCTTCGCAGATTTTTAAGTTGCATTTAAATTTTACTCAAACTGTCGAAGAGCTTATAAAGCTTGTTTTCCGTAAAGCTTTCACTTAAAAAGGTGTCTTTTGAGTTGGCTTTAGCTCTATAATAAGCTTTATTTAATCCACTTGTCGCTTTATTTAATGCACTTACGCGCTTTTAAAATATGGACTACGTTAGTCGATCTTTCAGCAAAAGCTTATATCACTTTAAGCTTTTACATATTCTTAAAGCTGTTGATGCTGCGTTGGAATTCGTTGAATATTTTCAGGAATATGCCCAGCAGCACTTTGTGTGCTGACGTGTTAAATGCAGCTCAAAAGCTTAACAAACAAAATTGCACAACACTGGTTTTCAGATGCTGTTGCACACAGCCCACAGCACTGCTTTCAGTGTATGTGTGTGTGCGTGTGTGGGTGTGTGTGGGTGTGTGTGTGTGTGTGTGTGTGTGTGTGCAGTGAGGTGAGTGTTAATTACAAAAACAATTTTGAACAGTTCACAACTGAAGAGCTTTGCAAAGCTTCGGCGCTGCAGCATCTTTGCCGGGGCCTATCGCTTGGCTTAACTTGGCTGTCAAGTTTTTGTGTATTTTTTTCTTGGCCTAATTCAATTAGGTTAACAATAGCTGGAACACCTTCAATGCTCGGCTTGGGGATTACAGCTCCATGTTACCCGTTGACTTTGTAAAGGCTCCGAAGCCCTAGGCGCAGGTCAACTGTCTGGTCATTAGACCGCAGCGCAGACAATGCTTATTCTGGCTGGGGAGAGGGGTGAGGTGGGGTTGGGTTTGGATTTGGATTTATAAGGCCGATACGCAGCCTATACGCCTACACGCCCCTGACGCCCACTTATCCTTTTAATCCATTTTCATTGTGTCGCTCAGAGACATTTTTTGTTGGTCAGGCAACAGGACGCAGCACTTGGCTGAAATGCATGCCCCAACACACATGCCACACACACACACACACGCACACACATACACATGAATCGATGCCCCAGAGAAAAAATAAGTGAGAGAGACAGAGCGAGAAAGTGAGAGCGAGAGGAAGCGAGATGGAGGCTGGAGCAAGTGCAGCTGCTGCTGTTGATTTGAGTGCTGGATAAAAGGAAGCCCACATTTTAGCCAAAAATTGAGCTGCGTGCAATGTTTTGTGGCTGCAACCGACTCCAGCCCAGCATACCCAACTCAATCCCCCCACTTCGTATCACTTTGTGTTTTTGGGGCAACAACTTTGGCCCGTTGCCGGCCGCCCTTGTTTGCGAATCCAATGAGCTGCTTGTCCAGCTTCGCTACCAGCTCCAAGGCGAGGCACCTGCGTCATTGCCAAAACACAAATGCAAATTTTTCTTTGCCCTTCTCCATTTTGTTGTTGTTGTTGTTCATCTTCTTTTTCTTCTGCTGATTCAACAATTGCACCTCCGATGCCCTGATCGATGTGTGTGGGGCAATTGTGTGGCCGGGCGTATTGATCATATAGGCCAAGACCCCGAAAATTAAGAGTCTGGACACTCACACACACACACTCACACACACACTCACACACACACACACACACGCACACACTCACACTCTCACACACACTCACACACACTCACTCGCACACAGCTACACTCAGCTACATGAGCTTTCGGCCACAATGTACTTCAATCAAGTTGATTTCGCTCAGCGGCCGTCCCTTGAGGTGAGCTGCAACAGCTTTTCTTGGCCTGAAAAATCTTTGTAGCATGCTTGACTTTGTGCCATATGGAGGCCAAAGGCCACAGCATTTGGGTTGATTGGTCTGGGTAATGAAATGGACAAGAAGGTAAGTCTGGAATCGAACCGGTTTCAGCCAGGCAGTCGAGCCTTCAAAACGATTCAGTTGCTTCTAAACTTGAATCGAACCGGTTTGAGAGAGGTATTTGTACTTAAATTTATTATGAGCCGAACCGAACCAACCAATTGGCAGGCAGCTGGTTCAAACCGTGAACCGAACACACCTTAAGGCAGGCTGCTTAAAAGCCATGGCTAGAGAGGAGCAAAACCAATATACCCTTTGCCACCCCGTGGAACAGTGTATATATTTGGTTCATCAATATAATGTATATATTTCCAAGAAAATCTGCGTTTGAAAATGCGACGTCTAAAACTTTTCACCCTGTGGCTTGATGGTGATGTTTTGCACCTGCCAGAAGTAGAAGAAGCATTTGGTAAGAAACTGCGAGAGAGCCAATTTATGTTAAGGAGCCGGAACTGACCTGCACATTGGCTGGCGTGCCAATGGTCCACAGTATGGCATCGGCGACATCCTCGGCGCGCAGCATGGGCATGTGCTGCTTGATGACCACCTGCAGCTGCTCGGGCAAGATGTCCGTGTCGACAATGCCGGGACTGATGGTCTGCAATGACAACAACAAAATCCTATTCGACTTTCATTTGGAATATTGCCTCATGTTGGACAAACTGCGAGTCAATGCTCAAACTTGTTGGGCTGTTCGACTAGCAAAGGATAACAAATTGATTCAGTCGATTCGAGTCTGAGCTGATCGACCAAGCTAGCTTCAAACATAGCTTTTGTTCGAGCTAAATGTATCTTAGCTCGATCAGTTCGAGCTCGAACATGCTTGAACAGTTTGATTAACCGCCGTAGAGCTCTAGCTTGGTCCACACTCACCGAGACCCGGACTTGCGTCTTGTGACGCTGAAACTCCTGTCGATAGATCTCCTGCATAGCGCGCAGAGCAAACTTGCTCGCCGGATAGATGTTCAGCGATGGGAGCTGTGTGCCCAGATTAGGCACCTGCTGCCCCGCCACGCTGTTAACAATGATCACATGACCCGGCTGCTGGTGTTCCTGCTGCTGCTGCGAGCGCATCGCCTGGAATGCCTCGCGTATGCAATAGACACTGCCCATTATGTTTGTCTCGATGGTGTCGCGTATCGGTTGCGTATTGCCCGCACCGCTCAGCTCCGTGGTGGCCATGATGCCCGCATTGCTGACCAGCACATGGACGCCTCCCAGCTGTCGCTTGGTCCACTCGAATGCCTGCAGCACTTGCGATTCGCGTGTTATATCGCATTGGACAGCGTGCAGGCGCCGTTGCTGGGACGGCGGCAGCTGGGTGCGCAGCTGCTCGATGCGTTCCTGGCGTCGGGCCAGGCCTACAACCAACAGACCGGCACCGACCAAGGCCCGGGCACAGGCGGCACCGATGCCAGCGCTGGCGCCGCTCACCACGGCCACTTTGTTGCGCCAACGTTCCATGCTGTCGACTGAGCCGAGCTGTCCGGCAATTGGGCCCGCCAACTGGGCAGAGCCCTCAGCTGGAAGCCCCAGCAATGCGAACGGATCGAACAGGCCAACGGAGTGGGGCCTAAGCCGTATCGATTTCACTCTCTTGCTCTTCTTCCCTCTCCCTCTCTCTCTCTCTCTGACACCATTCCATGCTCATGTCTTTGTCTTTGGGCCACGTTGAGGTAATCGTCTGAACTGGATGCACACTCACCCCAGTTAACCACCCACCACCCACCACCCACTTCCCTCTATGTATCCTGCGCGCAATGCCCCATCGTAGCAGTAATTACCAAAAACCTGTCCCTAGCCCCGCCCCTTATCCATTTGAATGCCCGCTGTGTTTAGGTACACTCAGAAAATCAAAAACAGACCAAAAGTTTGGAAGTTCAGTCTAAGTTGATATTTCTATAGAGTAGAACAACTTCCTTCAAACCCAACTCCCTATAAAAAAGAATGTTAAACTATTTCCAAAATTGTAACAAAGTATATTTTGGGCTTAAGTTTTCTTCATTTTCGAAATCAGTGAAAATTTGTTCGAGTGTAGCACAGTTGCTTTAGGGGGAGGCGTACGGCTATTTGGTTGCCCGGATTTGAACAGGGAATCATGAATAGTTCGCTTCGCATTTCTACGAATCGAGCTGCATTGTTTGGACGCGAAATTCTATATAAGACTGCATTTACAAGAGGCCTAGGCATTGGAGTTAGGTTTCGGCGATTCATCGCCGAGCTAATTTTGAAAAAAGAGTTTGCTTCGCTTTGGGTTTCGGCTTAGCTGATTTTTCGGTAACTGGTTCGGTTGAAAGTAAAATTGAGTTCCTGATTCGAATGGGATTCGAGCTGCTTTGCGCCGGCGACAACAATAAGCCACATACCAACAGATAATGCTTGTCACAGGAAGAAGGCTTCTCCGATCCCATAAAGCCTATATATATTCAAAGTATCGATAAGTATCGAAGTCTCGAAGTTTTAGAACCAAAGGCTTTCCAGTTTGGAAACAGCCTATTTCCATCAAATCAAAACATTCGAACTTTACTCAAATCAATATAAATTCTAAATAGAATATCAGCTGAAGCGCGTTTCAAAGTATCGATAAGTATCGATAAATCGCCGTATTTCCCTAAAATCAATACAAATCGATATCGATGGTTAGCGAAATATTTGAGCATATCTCAATACACAGATAGAGGATATTTATTTTTTCTCGCTGGCTTGTACAGGGTACAGGATATCTTCAAGTCGGTCACCTCCAAACAGATTCACGCTTCCAACCAAATACTTGTCAATCTTTGCGATTATCGATTGTCTACTTCGGTTCCTATATTAGAGATTTTTATTAATTATAATTTACTACACACAAATGCAACTAAATTCAAGAATTCCCAAAACTCCTAGGAAAACAAAAATAAATAGGTCCAGCCTCAATTTAGATCTATGCAAATTATACGACGGAAAAGTAAAAAAAACTATGTTGGATGGGTTGGATCGTTGGGATTGGGTAGCGGAAGGGGAATGGGGAAGGGACAGGAGAAGCGGCTAAAGAGCAGTGGGAGGTGGGAGGTTGAGGGATGAGGGCTATGCGAGGTGGGACTGGGGAAGGTGGGGTTAAGGGAGATTAAGGGAGGTGCGTTCTCGAGGAAAGGGAGGAAGAGGAGTGGGAAGGGGGAAGTTCATCAAGTGTGGGATAGTTGGGAGATGGAAGATCAAGGTAGGAGGGTTTATGGAGGAAGCCTTTAATAGAGGATGTTATGAAAAGGGTTAAGGGAGAGGGTTAAGGAAGAGGGTTATGGCAGGAAGAGTTTGGTTGGGTTCCTCTGACTTTGGCTAAACGTCCTAGACAAACTAACGCCAGGGTTTCGATTTCTGCGTCTCGTTGCTTTCCTTGCCCATGCCCAGACGCTTCGGCTCAGTGCTGCGGGCACGCGGCAATGATGCAATCGATTTTCGGGTTATCGATTGCAATTGCTCTTCGGATCGTTGGATACGCGACTCGGTGCGCGAGATTTTGCGCGCACTGTGCCGCTGGGTATTCCCTGCATCTTCCACATAGACGACGCGTCGCTGCTGTTGCTTAAACTCCTGCCGCAGCTCCTGCTTGAGTTCCTCTTTCAGATTCCGGCAGCTGTTGCTCAGACTGTGCTCCGGCAGCGGCTTGCCCTCCTCGACCCAGGCCTTCAGTTTTTTGCGCAATTGTTCGCGCTTTTGTTGGAATTTGCGCGGTAATATTTTGCTATTCTGTAAGTCCTGCTGCTTGCGCAGCTGCTCCAGCTGATCGTCGCGCAGCTGGCGTGGACCCCGGCCACACTCCGACGGCTGCACGCCCTTGCGCATGTCGCGAACACGCTGCGCATTGCTCTTACTCCAGATGATGGGTATCCGCTGCGGCCGCAACTGGCAGCTGTCCGTTGTCGCATCCGCTCGACTCTCCTCAAGGAGCGGCAGGTCTGCATTCTCCGGCTTCGACTGTGATGCGACATCGCTCGGACGTAAACGGTCCGTATCCCTGTTGATCTCTCCTCCCCCGGAGCCGACTGTCGCCGTCGTCTTGGGTGGCACACCGGATTCCTTGGTCGTCTGACGGCAGAGTTTGCGTCGCGGCTGTGCCAGACGCTCCAGCCGCTCATAGTCCGGTCCGCTACGCATCTGCGCCGTCGCCTGCGTTGGCTGACCCTGCTGTCCCGTTCGGGACGTCGGCAACAGCGTCTGCCACTCGTTGGGATTGCTGTAGTGCGGCGCATTGGAGGCACGCAGGGAGTCCAGGCCACGGCCCATTGCCACCGGCTTGGGACGATTTCGCGTCGCAAACACCCATTGCTCCCAGGCCTCGGCGCTCAGTTCGCGGCGCGTCGAATCAATTAGATTCTGGCGGGCTAGGCACGCCTCACGCTCAAGTCGCTGCGCCCTGAGCTCGGTGCGTTTCTCGCGCTCCCATTCGAGCAGGCGACGCTGCGCCTCCTCGGCGGGCAGCGACTGGCGCGATTTGGCCGTCGTCTGTGCGGAGCCAAGATCGGATTTGGCGCGACGCATCTGATTGGTTTTGGCCAGAACCCAGTGCTCGTACTTCAGCTGCGCCAGGCGCGCACGCTCCACTGCCCGCTGTTCCTCCAGCTCCGAGTACAGCCGGCGATCCATGGCCAACTGTTGTTGCAGTTCACTGTGGGTTGGAGGGTTTGATTTGAGGTTAGCTGATTTCGTTCGAATTGGCTAGAGGGTTAGCTTACTTCTTTGCCGCCAGCCAGGCGTAGAAGGGCGAGTCCGGCGATTTGGACGAGGCATTGGCACTGTTAACTCTCTTGAAGATCCTATCCTGCGATTTGCCCGTGGAAAGCAGCGTGCTATGCCCAATTACCTCGGTGCTGTTCCACAGGGCCAGCTCTTCCATGCTCAGATTTACCTTCGTCTGTATCTGTCGCTTCACAGGTTGTGACTTTTTCTGTGGCGGTAAGAACTCCGGCGGCGACTTTCCTTCTGGCTGTGACTTTTCCGGTGGCAACTTTGCCGTGTACGACTTCTCCGGGTGCGATAACTCCGGATGTGACTTTTTCTTTGGTTGCGGTTTCTTTTCTTTTTGCGACTTCTTTTCCGGTTGCGACATCTCCGCTTGTAACTTCGGAGAGTACGACTTCTCTGGATTTGATTTATCCTGACGCGACTTGTCTGGCAACGACTTTACCGGCTGTGACTTCTCTGGATTAGGCATCTCCGTTAGAGACTCCTCAGGCTTCAGCTTCACCGCCTGTGACTTTTTATCTGGCTCCAAATTCATCTCTGAGTACAGCATATGCGAACGCGTCTTTTCCGTCTGGGGCTTCTTTTCCGGCTGCGCTTTCTCGGGCTTCCGTTTCGCCGACTGCGGCTGTTCCGGTAGCGATCTCTCTAGCTGCGAACTCTCCAAGTACGACTTTTCCAAGTTCGTCGTCTCCACCTGCGATTTTTTCGGCTGCGACTTCTCCAAGTACGCCTTTTTTACGACCGACTTTTCTGAGTGCAATTTCTCCGGCTGCGTCTTCGCTAAGTTCTCCTTCTCCAAGTACGCCTTCTCTAAGTTCTCCTTCTCCAAGTACGCCTTATCAAAGTACTCCTTCTCAAAGTGCGATTTCTCCGGCTGCGTCTTCTCCAAGTACGCCTTTTTTACGACCGACTTTTCTGAGTGCAATTTCTCCGGCTGCGACTTATCTAAGTTCTCCTTCTCCAAGTACTCCTTCTCCAAGTGCGATTTCCTCGGCTGCGACTTCTCCAAGTACGCCTTTTTTACGACCGACTTTTCTAAGTGCGATTTCTCTGGGTGCGTCTTCTGCAAGTACTCCTTCTCCAAGTACTCCTTCTCCAAGTACGTCTTCTCAAAGTACTCCTTCTCCAAGTACGCCTTATCAAAGTGCGATTTCTCCGGCTGCGTCTTCTCCAAGTACGCCTTTTTTACGACCGACTTTTCTGAGTGCAATTTCTCCGGCTGCGTCTTCTCTAGGTACTCCTTCTCCAAGTACGCCTTCTCTAAGTTCTCCTTCTCCAAGTACGCCTTCTCAAAGTACTCCTTCTCCAAGTGAGATTTCTCCGGCTGCGACTTCTCCAAGTACGCCTTTTTTACGACCGACTTTTCTGAGTGCAATTTCTCCGGCTGCGACTTATGTAAGTTCTCCTTCTCAAAGTACTCCTTCTCCAAGTGCGATTTCTCCGGCTGCGTCTTCTCCAAGTACGCCTTTTTTACGACCGACTTTTCTAAGTGCAATTTCTCCGGCTGCGTCTTCTCTAGGTACTCCTTCTCCAAGTACGCCTTCTCTAAGTTCTCCTTCTCCAAGTACGCCTTCTCAAAGTACTCCTTCTCCAAGTGAGATTTCTCCGGCTGCGACTTCTCCAAGTACGCCTTTTTTACGACCGACTTTTCTGAGTGCAATTTCTCCGGCTGCGACTTATGTAAGTTCTCCTTCTCCAAGTACGCCTTCTCAAAGTGCGATTTCTCTGGCTGCGTCTTCTCTAAGAACACCTTTTTTTCGACCGACTTTTCTGAGTGTGATTTCTCTGGCTGCGTCTTCTCTAGGTACTCCTTCTCCAAGTACGCCTTCTCCAAGTACTCCTTCTCCAAGTACTCCTTCTCCAAGTGCTCCTTCTCCAAGTACTCCTTCGCCAAGTACGCCTTCTCCAAGTGCGACTTCTCCAAGTACACCCTCTCCAAGTACTCCTTCTCCGAGTACGCCATCTTCAAGTGTGACTTTTTCAAGGTCGACTTTTTAGACTGCGACTTCTCCAAGTGCGTCTCCGGTTGGGCACTTTTCAAACGCGTTTTTTTCTCAGGCTGCGACTTTGACAAGGGAGATGTCACCAGCTGGGTCTTCACTAGCAGCGACTGCATGTCCGGCTGCGACTGCATGTCCGGCTGCGACTGCATTTCCGGCTGCGACTGCATTTCCGGCTGCGGCTCCTCGGACAGAGCTTTCTTCTCTGTGTGCGATCTTTCTAGTTGCAACTTCTGCGGCTTAGGCTTCTTCTTCGATTGCGACTTCTCTTGATATAGCTGTTCCTTTTTCTGTGTCTGCACCTGAGTCTTTTGTTCCCTCTCTGGTTGCTGCTTCTCCAGCCCCAACTTCTCCTGCTGCTGTCGCTCCCTCTGGTGCCGTTCCAGCTGGCGCTGCTGATGGCGATCTATGTGCTGTTCCTCCATGTGCACATCCTGCCGCTGACTGGGCGCAGTATCCGCAAAATAATGGAAACGATGGCGATGATCGTAACGTCCCGGGCTGCAACGCACACGGGTTCGGACAGCCGAGAGTGGAAGATATTGAAGGGATAAGACTTTGGTACGACACAACTTACCGCGTATCCGGCTGCGTTTGGGATAGACTGCAATTGATTCTGACATTCTGGCATGAGGCGACTGTCAGCTTGCCCGGCTCTGTGGACAACATGACGCGCATTATCTCATTGCCGTGCTTATCATTGCTAGCAACATACGCCATCTGATCTTTCAATCAGTCCAATGGATTAAGGGGTTGTTTGAATGAAAAGTGTCTAGTAAATAAACTGAGTCAAATGCGTCGATTGCGTCACTGTTGCGAATTGCCTTTTCCTTGCGTCATTAGTTGGTTCCGTGGCCGGAGTTTTAGATTTTGTTTAGTTAGTTGTTGTTGCCTCAGCTGTTGAGAGACTATACTAAAATAAATGAATGCAAACTTTCACAGTCTGCTCCATTATACAACAACTAAGCAAGGGCTACTTAGTCACAGGCTTATCTTAGGAAGATAATGGAATATGTACTATACAAAACCAACATCTAAGTCGACCAATTCGTTCGACCTGAGAGTCTATAAGAGCTAGAGTCTTGAAGGGTAAGTCCTTGCAGTGTCCAAAGATATCCTACTTCCTTCATCAATCATTATCAATTGATCCATCAATCAAGTAATAATTAGCCCAGACAGCTTTTGCATCTATATTCTTACAATAGAGTCCTTTGTTCTTTAGTTTAAAGTGATTTTCTAGCAAGTCTTCAATGCTGAATATGACGCAAAGCAATTGCTTTGGAATTGGATAAGTTGGCCACCCTTTGGATATTCCATATGGCTTTATTAAGCCTTTGGGTGTAATTCAGCGCACGGACAATCGAATTATCTGTAAGTAATTAAAGCGAGTGCGACCATTCGCACCACAGGTAAAGGTGTTAAATGGAGAGGGGCTTGGCATTTAGCTACTAAGCCACAAGAAGTTGCGAGCAGGAAATTCCACTTAAATGCAAACCCACTTGGAAGAAGTTTCGTATTTAATCAAGTTACGACCTCACAAAACTCATTCAAGGACTTTACGTTGACAACCAGTCGACATCCTTTATATATATACCCTTTAATTATGTATATATAGGTATATGTATGTATGTGTGTGTGTATGTAGACAACCTGTGAGGTCAATTGAGGCATTTAAAAGCCGTCTAAAGAACTTACGTAC
This sequence comes from Drosophila kanekoi, assembly GCA_037075305.1. Taxonomy (NCBI): domain Eukaryota; kingdom Metazoa; phylum Arthropoda; class Insecta; order Diptera; family Drosophilidae; genus Drosophila; species Drosophila kanekoi. The sequence continues at coordinate 15,120,077 of JBAMCE010000451.1, forward strand.
AAATTACGCTCCAGTTCGCAAAGCTAGCCCTGGATTGACATATTTTGAATACTCTTACGGAGAGAACTTCGATAAGGCTCTAAGGGATAGCTTATTTAAGAACTTTGGGATATGCTCGTGCTTAGGGTATAGAAAAATATATATTTCAAATGTCAAGTCTTTCACTTTGAAAGTTCTCGAGATAGACTCATGTGATAAACTCTCGAGATAAACTCAGTTTGTTCTCTAAATGAATAATCGATCTATATACGTACGAGTTATGTGATCGAAGATGCTTCTATGTATCATTCACATCACATTTAAGGGATCTTTTGAAGTAAATCCAAGAAAAGGTTCGTTTCATGTTTAACTGAGAGTCCGATATGAGACAATCCTCAATCCAATGTACACAGCTCTTGGCTTAGTTCAGACTTTGGTACTCTGACACACTTTGTAGGAATTGTAGCATACCCTGGGCTGACGCCTGAGAGGGAACTGGCAGCTCATTAAAGCATATTTGCGTTAAGTTCTTTTGTGAAAAATTTAACAGGCTAGCATTTGGCTGGGTTGGTCGTCGCCGTCTGTTGGCCCCGACCCCCTGGCAACCTAGCCCCGCTCATTTGGCCAGCCCCCCGCGCGACCCCAGCTGCAGTTGGCCCATTAAAAAATGCAGCGTTCAAGTCAACGGCATGTTGTTTTCTGTGTATACGAGACCTAGTCCACTTTCTCTATGTAGTGCGGCCCTCTCTTCGCCTGGCTGCCTTTGGCCGTGTCTGTGTTTAGCTGCGTCTGGGGAGAACCGTTTTAGCCAGTGTATAACTCCTTGCGTGTGTGCTTGTGTGTGTCTGCCGGTCAGGTACTTAACTTTTAATTATGCCGCCCGGCGTAGCGTGTCACTGGCCCAGCGACCAACCAGTTGACCAGCTGGACAGGTGTCACGATTAAATCGCGCCGGGTTGCGGAGAGCTGGCGCCTAGCCCATCCTCCCATCCACACCTCAATCCCGACCGGGTCTGACGGGTCTACTTATTTAACTGGCACTCAACTTGCCAGCGTGCGATACACATAATGGCAACAAACAAGTCGCGAGTGTGCCAGTCGAGAGTCGGGCGTGGCCGACTGGTAGATACCCTCAACCAAGAGCCAGAGGTGTCGTTGCAAGTACTTCTTCTATCCTCCTCTATACACAAATACGCGCACGTACCCAACGTCTGTTCTTCTTCTTCCATTTATGGCAAAAGGGGTTCCTAAATGACTTCGGTATTTGTAGTCCGATCTCTATGAAACTTGTAGGGCTTCTCCATCTTCAATAATGAGGAACTTTTCCAATATGGATCCAATGGGATGATTCGTGTGTACCAAGTTAATCATATGTAGATGTTACAATTTTCGAGTTGTGCTTAAATAACCAGGTCTCAAAATCGATTTTTATATATATATTATATATACTGTCTGGCTACGACAACGCCTTCTGTTGTCTGTTACATACATTCCCACAAAGCCAATATGCCCTTCTTAAGCCATTTTCAATTGGTTCAGGCTATTAAAACAAACTAAAAGTCGACGCTTGGGCATGCCGCAGATGAAATACCCTTGAGGACAGTTTTTGTATCCTTATTCTTGCAATAATGTGAGAGGTTGAATGAAGCTTTAATTAGCTGAAATTCCTCGAGAACAGAAAACTTATAGACGAAAGTTATGGCAAGAAATACCATTTCGATCGGGCGATTCCTATGGCAGCTATATGATATAGAGTTCCGATTTTGTTAGGATATTGTTTATATCCATGTTGGGAGCTTGAGGATCTGTGTAATTCGTGATATCGGACAAACAAGATATTCACATATGGAGTTCATATGTTATATATGACCATATGACCATATGATATGGCTGATATGGCTGATATGGCTGGCTATATCCATTACACATTTCCAAGCGAAGTGCCCCACGCAATTAATACCCTGTTATAAGTACCCCATAGCCTCTGTCTTATGCCCAGTAGATCAAGCACACCGTTTGGCAACAGTTGAGATTTGAATTTGTCGCCGAGCTTTGACCTCTGCACAATTAAGGCACAACTCTGGCAGCGGGAGGTCGAACGACATCTTTCGGGCCAGTCGAATTAATTTGCGCTCTATAGTTATGGCCGGGTGTATTTGTATTATATAATGTGCATGTTGTACATCTAGTTAAGCACTTCTTCAAGTCTGCGCCAATTTGCTTTGGTTGTTATGCTTGTTTTGCTTCTACTTCTTCATCTGCTGCTGCTGCTTCTGCTTCTGCTTCTTGCTACTTATTTGCTTGTCCTTGTTGTTGTTATTGTTGTTATGCATTTTGCATTTTCCGTTGCACTAAAAAGTTGCCCGTTTTTATTACGTTGTACCCCAAGTTTTTGATGATACCCTGTAAAAGTCGCATAGCCTCGTGGGTGTTGCCGCGCAGCGTAACATATCATTTGCTGTGCCTTGGCCTTGGTCCATTCTCGGAGACTGGAGACCGGAGACCGGAGACTGAGCCCAGTTAACTCGAGTAAAGATGTTGGACTCTGCAAAATTTGGTATGTGGCTTCTGGCAATTATCATGCCTGGAGTGGCGTCATGGAGTTTTAAGGCAAGCAACAAACAAACGACCTACATTTGATATGGAAATAGCCAAGATTTTTGTCTTGATTACAGGGTATTTGGCCAGTTGTTGATGTTACTCTTTAATTGGATTTCTAGTTTTGTTGTTATTGCTGTTGTTGTCGCATCCCAAATGATTTTTCGTGGAACCCCAAAAAAAAAAAGAAAGAAAGAAGGAAAAAAGTTGACTGTCATTTAAGCATTGAAGTGCATTTCACTGGAATCGAGAGAGGGTTGCGCGGGGGCGTGGCCAGGGGCAAAAGGGCGGTAGAGGGGTGCGGGAAGGGGGGGGGGGGTGGTGCAGAAAATGTTACAACTGTGTCCCAACTGTGCAACGTGGGCTAATGGCATAAATTCGCCTGCTCCTCCCCCAGCCCCTCCCCCCAGCTCCAGCCCCTGCTCATCGTCCTCGTCCTCGTCCTTGTTATTGTTGTTGCGTTCTTCTTCTTGACTGGTTTCTCTGGCAGCTACTTTTGCCAGTTGTAAATAATTTCGAATGCTCCAGCAGCATTTTCGGGCGACGTCAACTTTCGCTTTGGAAAATGTTTTCCCATTTTCCGAAGCAGCAGCAGCAGCTGGAGTGGAGGCAGTGCGGCCACAAGCTTTGCCGGGCCAATGGCCTATGTGCGGCTAGATGCATATCATATATGGGGCATGCCACACACACACACCAATACACACACCAGCACACACACAGGCACAGCGGCAGCCTGCCTGCCACAAGTGGCAATTACAAAAGTTATAAATATCAGAATTTCGCTTTGCTTTCACACATTTTGCGGCTAAATTAGAAGGCTGTCCGCTTCAAAGCCACGCCCAAATTAAAGGTGTCACAAACACAGCAACAACAACAACAACAACAACAACAACAACGACATTTTGACAAGCAGTTTCCACAAGGGTTCGCGCGCGTCCAGCCAAAAGTGGAAAATTTCATTGGAAACTTCATCTTCCACTTCCTGTCGCGATCGACTTCGTCGTCGGCTTCATTGTTCCAACAACATTTGATTGATTGATTGATTGACTGTCGTTGATTGATACTCAAACTTTTGCGTGCGAGTGTGTTTGTGTGTGTGTCTGTGTGTGTCTGTGTGTGTGTGTGTGTGTGTGTGTGTGTGTGTGTGTGTGTGTGTATGCTTGTGTGCCGAGTCATCAATGCGGTCCACTTCATAAAGCGCTCGTCGCACAGTGGGACAAGTTGTCAAATATACCAAGTGAATTTTTGCATATTTCCTGGTATAGATATTTAAAAGTCAATATGGCAATAATATATATATGCAAACATCTACGGTAAAACTATGTTCATAGAATTTACAACTTATATTGTCTGTGCTGACTGACAGAATGATTGACAGACTGATTGACAGACTGATTGATTGAAGTTCCACGTACAGTATAAGTCGTAGGAGCTTATAAGAATATGATTATTTCTGGTCGTTTCTTTCTTTGTATAAACATACAGCTAGACGGAGTTCTCGAAAACTTTCACCGCAAAGATTGGAAAAAGGGAAAGATATATGTTAAAATTTATGAAAAGCGTGTTGCATCGTTTTTGGGAAATGCTAATCATTGATTCGTGGTGGAAATTCAATTTTCATTCGACCTATTTAAGACTCAAAGATAGAAAGAAATGATAAACTGATAAATCCACGAGGTGGAAAATGGGTGAAAACTCTTTTTTACGATTCAAATCAACATTTCTGTTCGTTTAACTTCCAACTCCAAGTCTTTTCGCTTTCTAACTAATTTGCAACAAATAAAATAAAATAAAGTCCAGTTCTTTTCTGCTCTTCATGTTTGTTAATTCACCGTTTATTTTCATTTGATATTGTTCTTATCTGAGCCCACTGTGCATTGCCGCTGCACTTAAAACTTTTCGCCAACATTGTGGCAAAAACAACATGAAGTCGTAATTGTTGTAGTTGTTGTTGTTGTTGTTGTTGCTGTTGCGCGCGGGTGGAAAAAAGTATGTCATTTATAAGCGACTTCTTGTGGTTTCATTGCTGTCACACACACATGGAGTGTGTGTGTGTGTGTGTGAGAGGGAGAGAGAGGAAGGGTATTAAGCGTGTGAGGCAGACAACAAGCATTTGGGATAACGATTTTGAAGGCGAATTGATGTCACTTGGCCGTCATTCATATGCGGCGTGTGTTATGCCCGCCCGTAGATTAACCTGCCCTCACACACACCCACACACACACACACAACCACTCCCGTACACACTCACACACACAATGAAATTGCAGGATTTTTGTGTGTTTTTTATACCGTCCAGTCATTCGACAAACGGAAGTTACACTCAAGCGAAAACTAATTTCATTTCATCAGAATTTGACTGGAACTTTTCCCATTTACTTTGCGCTGCTACGTGCTATCGTTTAGTGTGACCCCTCCCGTGACCCCTCCATCGTGCAACATTCTCCGCTCTATTCAGCTGCCCTTGCACCCTGCAGCAACAACAAAAGTTTATTGGTTTGACTTGTGAGGCGCTTCGCCTCGCCGCAGCAAAAGGTTAAATGAATAAATGCGTTTGCCTCGGCGTCTGCTGTCTGTGTCCTGCTGGCTGGGGGCGTGGCTGCCAGTCTGATGGCTGTGCTCTTTTTCTGCTTTTTTGTTGTTTTCGGGTCTCAGTCTCAGTCTGTATAGAGACATCATGCCTGCAGCACACAACTTATGACCCAGCATTACTTGCCGCATGCAATCGCCGAGCGCCGAAAAGTGCGCTGCGAACAGTTTTGTTTGCCACTTTGTCAAGGACACCTTTAGGGGGCACAAAGGGGAGGGGAGTGGTAGGGTGGTGCTTGGGAGAAAATGGAGACGTGCACTTAGCAAAAAAATCTGTTCATACGAGAACCAAAAATGCCCAAGTTGTTAGAAATTAATTCCCAAATTCATGTTCATTTTAACAGGATAACAATCGCTTTCGCTGGTTCGAACCTCGCTTTTAGGTTCGAGAGGTTCTTAAGCCCGCTTTTCCACAACTGACAAACGGTTCCAAATGTTTTTTCTCGCTCAAACCTTGTTTTTGGGTTAGCGAGGTTCGTGAGCTTTCGCTTCTATAAATCTCAAACGGATCCAAATGTTTTCGCTGGTTCAAACCTCGCGTTTAAGTTCAAAAGCTTTCTGACTTTGGCTTCCATTAAGCGGTTGCAAGTGTTTTCTCTGGCTCAAACCTTGCTTTTTGGGTTAGAGCGGTTCGTAAACTTTCACTTCTATAAATCTGGTCCATGGTTAACATAAAATTGGAATTCCAGCATTAAACTGGTTCGGTTCCCACAAGCTATAGACATGTTCAGCTTTCGTTCTGGCTGTAACATAATCTCAGCAAGCGAGAACTTTATCTTCTTGAACTCCTTCAAAGCTTCCTTTAAATGGGAACAATTGGCTGAAACATTTTGCTTATGCTTCAGTTTCATATAGATATTCAGCTCTTCTTTAATTCTTTGAGTGTAGCACTTAACTCGATTCGACTGAGCTCAAGTTGTCGTCGTTCTCGTCGTCCTCGTCGTCGTCGTCCTCGAGGTTGTCCTTGTTCTTGTTCTTGTTGTCGTCGCATAACGACTTTTGGTTCATTTATTGCTCGAGTGATTGGCGATAATTCGCCGCGGGACCTGACGACCTGGCCACCAGGTGAGCAACTGCACCAGCTGAACCAGCTCGCCGGCCGAACTGGTTAGCCGCGGTGAGCCGAATAACGCGCCCGCATTGCCCTTAAGCGCTTTGTGATTGCGCCCCACTTTGGGCCCGCTAATGAAACTGGCTGCAGATCAACGGAACAGCCAGGCGACTGCAGCTCTTTAAGCCGCAATTGCGAAAAAACAACCAAAGCTTCAATTTGGCCAATTTATCGCTAATTGTTCAGCATTTAGCAATAGTTAAGTCAAGCGCAGCCAAACTGTTGTCTAATGACATCAGCTGCAAGTGGCGCTTGATTTGCTCAGCAACTGGAAGCCTTTTGAGCTTTTCCCTGAAAGCTTTAATGCGCTTATGCTGGACAGTAAGTAGAGCTTTTAGTTGGAAGCCTTAATGTGTTTATAAGTAGAGCTTTTAGTTGGAAGCCTTAATGTAATTATCAGTTGAGCTTTTAGATGAAAGCTTCAATGTGCTTGGAAAACTATTTTAATTTAAGTAAAGCTTTAATGTGCTTATGCTCGTCAGTAGTTGAGTTTCTCTTTTTTAAGCTGCTTGTAAAGCTCGGGAGCTTGTTGGATAATCAACTTAAACTTAATATTTGAGTAAGGCAATGTTGTTCAGGGGCTGATGTATTAACAAACACAACACAAAGATTCCTGAGTTGAATATAAAATTAATTTCGAATTTGAACAGATGTTCGGCTGATTGCCTCACGGTCAATATAAGTTAACTTTCCTATAATATGAATACACATATAGATATTTAAGGTGCATGCATGTCTTGGCAACGACAGACTTTGATAATCCCACCAAGCTTCAACTGGTTGAGAATTGCAACAGTTAGGCGAACATAACCTCATTTAAATTTAAGTTAATTCAAATGTTTCAACATATTTAACAGTGCTGTAAGCGATCTGTGAATTGATTACCAAATATTTGAATGGACACGCATTTGCCAAGCCGTAACGATACCTGTGGGGCAAACGTGTAAACACACACACAGACACACACACACTCACACACACGAACACACGGCATTACGCACACCCCATTACACACACACGCACACACACATATTTGGACTCTTATCCGTAACGCAACTTGCAATCACAATTTTCAATACAAACGAGACTTGTTTCCTTTGTTGCGTTTACGCTACGTTTCTCTGACTAGCCCAGCCAATACACACCGACACGCACACGCACACACACACACACACACACACACACGCGCACACACACACACACACACACATACACACATACATATATATAAACGCACACATGCACGCCTTGTTGCTTTCATATTCCATTTTCAGTTTTATGCATGATTTATGCCCCATTGTCCGACACGCCGAGTCGCCATCGGCCATCGTTGGCCCCGCCACGTCCCCCTCCACTCCACCACTTGCCACACATGACATGAAAGCGAAACGCAGACGTGGCCAATGCCAAAGTCAGTTGGCAATGCACATGCAAAACCGCTGCTGCCACGCCCACATATTGCAATTGCCCCAACAGCAGCAACAGCAGGAGCAGGAGCAGCAGGAGCAGGAGCAGGAGCAGCAGCTCCTGCAGGACACATTTGCGCGTGCTGTTTAGCATTCTATTTATGTCGAAGCATCGCCTGGCGCTAACCTCCAGAGCCACGCCCCCTGCTGCTACATCGCCAGCTACCTTATCGCTGGGCCTAGCCCAATTCCTATACCGATTCCTATGAACACACATATCCAGATACACACACACACACACACACACACACACATTTTTTTCGGGTGTTGCCTGCTTATCAGTGCACACACTTTACACCGGCAACAAAAGGGTGGCGAGGGGGGGCAAGGGGGCGTGTCGGCAACGTTTGGCCACAGCAGCACTTGGCATTCATGTGCACACACACACACACACACACACTCAGACAGAGATTTACAAGTGCATTTATGCATTTGTGGTCAACGGCATTGCCAACTTCAATATATATACACATACAGTTAGACTTCTCTAGATATAATACACTCGCGAAAAATGTGTATAAATCTCCAATAAAAATCTTGCACTTACCCACAAACAAATTTTCATAATCCGAACGCATCTCCATCGCTGAGTTCATTGAGGCTGTAAAGAGAGACAAGAATAGTTCGTTTTTATAGGAAGTTAATTCTAACTCTTATGATAGTTGAGTTCAATGAAGGTTGTGTAGCCTTTAAGGATAGCTGTGGATAGCAAATATGCCAAAAATATATTCACAGGGATACATAAGAAAACAAAAACAAAAAGAAATTGTGCTACTTTTTCGGCAAGTGCAGCTTCGCTTGGACAGTGGCCATTCGAATACATGCACACAGATAGAGTTTTCTGCTCGGTGATTTTTCATATGCAACTATTCATGTATTCACGTGAGTTATGCCGCAGCCCTGCAACCGTCCACCGTCCATCTGCCGCAGTCCCCGTTGCCAGATCCTGCGTCAGCCCCTGCAGCTAGCATCGGAGACGCCTCGCGCCTCAGTACACTCTTTGTAGCTGTATCTCAATGCGGTGTCCAAGCGAAATTGTAATCTGTGATTTGTGCTTTGTGCTTTGTGCTTTGCATTTGCTCGCCTAATCCAAATCCAAGTCCAAGTCCAACCCAATCCAATCCAAGTCGAGTGAAGGTAATGCTTTGATTTCGACTTTGTCGCCGGCTTCAGAATTCACATTTCTTCATTGACTCTACCCTAAACTCATTTCAAAATGTGCAAGTAGGGTATAATGGTTTTGTGCAAATGTCACGGACAGCAAAAAGCATCTCCGAAAGTTTAAGATTATAAGTTCTCGCTCAGCATGGAGGAGTCAAGTCGAGCTCAGAGACCCTAAGAGCACGAAATCGATAAGAATCAAGAAATTCTGTCTTTTGAGCATATCTCGAAGTATTCAAGCGCAAGAGACATCAAAATTGTTGTGTAAGATCCAGAATAATTCATGTTTTAGATACTTTCCCCAGGCTCCCTCCAGAAGCGCATTTTTGGAGTTCTAGGCATGGGCTTTAGTATGCACACATATTTGTAGGCTAGGTTTATGCTCCCAAGATTTCATGAAGATCGGACAATAGGCAGCGAAGTTAGTCGAGGAAGTACTTTCAAAAGTCTGGTATTAAGAGAAGAAGAAGCACAGCTGTGTGCATGTGTGTGTGCACTTAAAGAAGAATGTTAGCATGATTCTAAGCCCAACTTCTTGCCGGGTTCAGAGCATCGGCTAGTCGAGCACTCCCGTTTGGCGAACTCGTGCTTGTTTTCAATGTTATTGATATGCTCGAAATGGTTAACAAGATTCTGTGTGGGTCTCCTTGTGTATCCATGTGTGCTCGACGTTTGTGGCCGCCCTCGGCAGATTTCGGATAATGAAATCGCACAGTTTCAATTAGTTAAAGCTCTGTGGAAATTCAGTTGCCTGAAGTAAACACCAAGGCTGTAAGACATATAGGCATATACAGGCCGAGTCGTCCCACATTCTTATACTCTCGTCAAGGGTATAGCCATTTTGTCATGCACTGTGCGGCGCTTTGGAATGGGTATTTAAACTTTGCCCTGCGGATATTTCATTTTTGTTTTTCATTCACTCATTGCTTCCTTTTTTTTTTTTCTTTACTTTTTTTATGGTAACTACCAAAACTTTCGTTTTCGCGCAAAACTCAATTACCCAACACCTAAATCAATTCAAACCAAATTAACCATAAATAAACACATATTTCACTCGGTTTGCTCTTCTCTTTTTTATTATACCCGGCACCCAGTGAAAGTGGCTAAGAAGGGTATATTGGTTTTGTGCAAATGAATGTAACAGGCAGGAGGTTGCATTTCCCTTCCCATAAAGTACATATATTCTTGATCAGCATCGAGAGTCGAATCGATCTAGATACGTGCGTCCATCTGTCCGTCAGTCCGCAGGTTCTCAGAGCCTATTAAAGCTAGAGACTAGAGAAGTCTTGAACGTAGGTCCTCCCAGCTCTTGCGCAGCACGAGCTTCTTCCCGATAATCGATAACTTGGCCCATTTCCAAGCAATCGATAAGAATCGTTATCGAAATCCTGTTTTAGGCATTTAAGAACTAGAACTTTGGCATAGTAAATAAAAGTCAAGTGTCTCTTATTTTATAGTTCGTCTCCGGCACAGGAAACTAACGATGTTGTTAGAAGAAGATACAGGGTATGCCCCAGTTAGGCACTACCGACTACTCCACTCTACCTCGTCTTTTTTTGCATTACTTTGCAAATAGCTGAAAGCGAACATGTGCCAAATTATTCCAAAAACTTCGTTTGCAATTTATTTATTTATTTACACTTTTTTTTATTTTCTGTGCCAATTGGTCATGCACTCAATTTAAGTTCCTGCGGCAATAAAAATTCGTTGGTATTTGTGTAGCGCGCAACATTTTCAGTTTCGCATATGTTTTTGAAATTTAAAAGAGAAATACGCACACACACACACACACACACACTCACACACACAGACACATCCAGCTTGTAAACTAAACAAATTCTCTGCATATATTGGTTATTTGGTCTTCACAAATATCATAAAAAAATACTCACAAGAAGAGAGAAAAAAAAGAAACTAGAAATAAAACAAAATTCGCGTAGTATGCAATTGAAAAATCCTTTGCGAGCTGACAGAAATCTTTTAAATATTTAAGATATTTTCACGCCACGCGAGCATAAAGCAAATATCAAAATTTTCGGTTTGTCCATGGACTCTATGCCCTAAATGCTGGTCCACTTGAACCACTTGAACCACTTTCAAGGAATCCAAAAGCTCATCGAACCAGGTTTTGCACATGTCTCCACAAGCTCAGACAGTTCCATAACTCTACATAACTCTGCCCCAAATCTGGCATATAGATATCTAAGCGCAGTTTGTATGTCAAACTCTCCACAAGTTTACACGAGTCTCCACAAACAGAACCGTTCACCGTTTTATGCTGCTTGCTCTCCACAAAAAACTACGTTGGAACATTTCTGCACACATACCATGTACATGCATTTAAGAGCTTATTGAATAACTCTCCAAAAGTTTCCACAAATAAGCAAATAATTTCTTTTCTCTACAACAAATAATGTTATGTATTGAATTCCCTTACATACCTGAGCTAAATACAAAAGCTATTAAACTCTACACTAGTCTCCACTTCTGAAATAGAGCAATATTTCCACAAAACACACTCCTAAATGCATTTATGGCCAGTTTATACGACCTATGGGAAAGTTTCTAAAACTCTACACAAGTCTCCAAAAGTAGCCAAAATTCTTAAAAATTTCTCTTATATTTCTGCACTTTGCAGATGCTTTAAAGACCGATTGCCGTGACTGATAAAGAACTTTTCACAACTCTACACTAGTCTCCACTTCTGAAATAGAGCAATATTTCCACGAAACACACTCGTTAATGCAGTTTGTACGACTTATGGGAAAGTTTCCAAAACTCTACACAAGTCTCCAAAAGTAGCCAAAATTCTTAAAAATTTCCCTCTATATTTATGCTTTATATTGATGCACTTTGCAGATGCTTTAAAGACCGATTGCCGTGACTTATAAAGAACTTTTCACAACTCTACACAAGTCTCCAAAATGCACCTTTAAGGTTTAGAGCCAAGAAATTGCTCTACACCCAATACAATGCTGCAATGAGACTCAGCCATGAGCCACGCCTTTCGACACTGGATTCTTGAGGGCTGTGGGAGTGAGGCCCCTCCCACAGGTGTCATTTGTAGTTGCCTTTTGGCGCTATCATAAAATTGCTGTATACATTTCAACAGCCAGCCGGCACTCGTCGGACGACAGGCGCCGGGCCCGAGAGCCGGACAACGGACTTGGCGGCGGATTCCGGGCACGTTTCGGACGGCCTGCTTCAGCTTTTTGTATGCAATGCGCGCCAAAGGATTCAACTTTTGCTGCCTTTCTATACCAATATTTCTAGTTTTTTAATGCACTTTTGTGCTGCTTAAAATCTCTACACGAACAACAACAACAACAAAAGAAAAATATGTAGAGAATGGGTGGATGCTGCAAATGTTGCCACGGAGTCGAATATAAAAATCTATACTTTTTCAACATTGCGCGCCTGAATGCATATGCATACATATTTATTCAGCGAGTTGTTCTTGTTGTTGATTTTGCTGGGCCATTCATGCTGTTTGCCATTGTTTGCCACCTGCTACACACACACACACACACACACACACACACACACACACACACAGACTAATACATACACAGATACAAACACAGCTGCTTCATATCGTTGTCTACTTTGGCCGTCTCCTAGTCGCACTTCTTTTCTATTTTTTTGCATACCCTTGACTGGAGAGTATTATAATTCGATTACGTCTTGTATTTTTTGTTGCGCGTTGTATTTATGAGACTTTCAAGCATATAGATTCAAAATACAGGAGACAAGCTAAGCTTTAAAATGATAAGAGGTGTATATAGAGATTTTGGGACTCGTAAATGCCCCTACTGAACCTCAAGTTCCCATAACATTGCCTAATCCTAACAGATTTCTGATAAGCAGGCCAAATTGGTTATGGGGCTTTGTAGAGGGTATTATAGACTTGTCATCAAATATGTAGAAGACATCTCTCTTTCATAGAAGAAGACATCTCTGGATCCATAAAGTATATATGTTCTAGATCAGCATCAACAGCCGAGTGGATATAGTCAAGTCCGTTTATCTGGCAGTCTATTTCTATGCGAACTTGTTCCTCATTCTCAAAGCTCTTCTCTTTAAACTTTGCATAGGCCCGTCTATCTGTTGCACGCAGTTCATATATCGGCATCTGCCAGATCGGACCCCAAGATCCCAAGTTAACTAAAAAGTTGTGAGCTTGAAGTTGAGTTGATGGCCACTTGAATGGGCGTATGGCATATATCAAGTCATGACAAACAAGAGCACACACTTACACACACACACACGCGTACACACACACACACGAATCCAATTACGTAGCATATTTGTCTGCGCTTTTCTGCATTCGCATAAAAATGTTGCATGCTTTGGGGCGCAGCTGAGAAATGTTGACATTATCAAAACGCCATTAAATACCTGCCTGCGTGTGCGTGTGTGTGTGTGTGTGTTCGTGTGTGTGTGTGTGTGTGTGTGTGTGTGTGTGTGTGTGTGTGTGTACGTGTGTGTGTGTGTGCGTGTACGTGTGTGTGTGTGTGAGTGCCTGTGTGTGTGTGTGTGTGTGTGTGTGTGTGGGTGTGTGCGTGTGCGTGTGTGTGTGTGTGTTCAAGTGTGAGTTGGCGTTTTTCTTATGACCCCGTTCTTTCGGCTCGTATCTGCGAGATGTTTCAGCACAAAAATAACGCATACGCCATGTATGTATATATAGACATCTATATTTATATACTTATGTATATTAATATATAGGCTTATTTTAAGTCAAACTCTTACGCACTTTGCACATCTTCTCGCTGTTATTTGCCCCAGCCTCAGTTTGTTCGATTTGCTTACTTTGTGTGCAAATATTCTCAATCAGCAAAAAGTGAAAACTTAAATTACTTTAATTATTGCAATTTGTCGCTTTTTAAACAACTGAGAGATATGTAAATATGTATCTAGATATGTATAAGACTGTTTGTTCTGTCTGACAGATTATTTCATTTGACATTTTCATTTAAACATGCCACGGGCAAGGCCGGGCTATACCCGCTGATATTCATATACATATACACATACATATATATACGTATACGTAATATACATCGTAAAGCTGAAAGCTATAGTTCCAGCTGAATGCCGTAAATTTCAAACGTTCTTAACTCTTTTCTGATCCCTTAAAACGATTCTATTCCCAAATCCCATTCATATTGTAGTTCAATTCAGGGGCAAATTGATCGCAGTTTAATTCGTGCAACGAGCCAGTCGCAAGCGGTTTTTGAAAGCCAAACTCAGGACCTTCTATGCCTGTAGAAATAAAGCAAAATGCCTGCTCATTGGCCGTTGGGGTGTGGCTGTTCGAAGGGTGTGGGGGAAGTGACAGACGGGTGGGTGGGGCGTGAAGAGATTCTCTGTTGACCGCTGCGATTGAAAATCGCTTGTTTTGATTGAGTTTAGACCCCAAAAGCCAAATATGCAAATTGAATTAGTTTTTGCACGACTTTGCCTGGGACATAGGCGCGCAGACACACACACTCACACACTCACACTCACACACGCACACATATGTTTGGCTACAAACAAAGTTGTCACCTTTTTGTGTGTGTTTGGCGGTTATGGCACTTGCGTCAATTTGAATGCCATAAATCACGACCGGACCCGGATCGAGCACAGCTCCAGCTCCAGCTCCAGCCGCAGCCGCAGCCGCGCCCGGACGCCGACCTAACCTAATGTCGAAGATGCGTTTCCGGCGCCAACCGGAAATGAGTTGTGAAATGAGACGCCAAGAAACAAAAGAAATCCAAAAAAAACAAAAAAAAAAGAAGGAAAAACTAAACCGACAGAAAAAAATCAAAAACAAAAACAAAAGCGAGTTGCCGCAAATGATTAATTGCCCGACATTTGTGCGGCTCGTTAGACGACGAACAGTCCGCAAACATAAACAAAGCAAGAGTCAAGGCGAAGTTCAATTGACGACATCTGAAATACCCTTGCCGACCACATAGCCTAGCATATGTAAGTCGATCTTGGGCAAGATTTTATGCTGTTTTTCACATCAGCATTAGGTCATGCTCGACATATGCCAGAGTTGTATGAAACCAGTGAAAAAACAATGAAAAACATGAAAGCTCAACATAAAATTCCAATTATCTCTTGATAGTTTCTATGACAGCTATACTACATTCATTTACATAGCTTCAGCGAAAGATGAGTTCGTATAGGTAGCTATACGATATAGTCTTACGATACAGGATGTCTTGGCTGAGATACTGTGTACATACTTAAGGCACATAGATATCAAATTTCATGGATATAGCTCCGCCAAAAGATGAGTTAGTACAGTTAGGTAAGTGATATAGTGTTAAGATACGGGCTGATATGACTTCATAACTTACTTAAGCTAAAAGATCGCCAAATTTCATAGACATAGCTACAATGACAGCTCAGTTCGCATGGGACAGTTAGGTTAGCTAGAAATACGAACAAGTTTTAGCTGCTTTCTCCCTCCCTTCAGCTCCCTTCAAATCGTTTCTATTAGCAAAAAGGTCTATATATCAGGTTTATGGGAAATATCATAATGCCCAGTGTTGGAAAGTGTATAGAGAGCGTAGGACGTTGGCTTAGACACGCATCAGACGGAGTCTGTGGCTGTTGCTGTTGGCCTTGTGGCTGGCTTTTGAGGGGAGTTGGAGGGCCAACAATGGGTTAATGCAACAAAACAATTTTTCAACATGCTTTCAACTTGGCCTAATTGAATTGCCAAAAACTAAAGCTGTCAGAAATGCGTTTGCTCCCCAAAAAGGACGCTGGGCAAACCACAGCCCACACACACGCACACACACACACAAACACACACACAAAAACACACACACGCGTGCGCAGACAAGATTAATGAGCGTAAATCATTTCAAACATTTTTCAAATAATTTATGAAAATTTCTACGCTCCCAGCGGACTCGTCGGAGGTCGTCAGCATTTTTGGGACTCATTTCTTCTGCATTTTTTTGTTGTTGTTCTCTTCCTTTTTTTTTTGTTGTATTTTTGGCATTTTTCATCGTTGTTTTCAGCTTTGTTTCATTTCGCTTTATTTCATTTTATTTTATGATTTTATTTTTGCCTTTCTCATGTACATGTCATATTTTCTTATGCATACCCTGTAGTTACCAAAGCAGTTGGGGTAGACCCAAAAACAAAAAACGGATCTGATAATACTTAAAGCCCATTCAGTTTTTCCTGCAGCTGCAGCTTGAGGCACTTTTAAGTATCTTTTGTTCTGCTCTTGTCATATTTCAGAGCTGCTTACAGGGCAACTGCTAGTCGAGCATACAGTAAGTCAGTAAGTCTTTTGCGACTTGTTACATTTGTCGGGTGAACTCTTTGGGTTAGTCAAATTTAATTATGCGTGAGCCAAATATAAACGCAGCCATCTGCTTGAGATCATGTGTGTATTTAGTTAAATGGCGTGCAAAAGGTTTTTAGCACTCGTCACAAACTTTATTTTCAGACATGTCAAAATAGCTCTTCGTTATTTCCACTTGATATTAAATTATTTTTAATTTATTAACCTTAATTGAAGTGTGATTAAATTAAAAAAAAATCAAGCAGCAAACTGACATTCTGTTAAGTGCCTGACAGCTGTTAGTTAATAACAGTAAAATGCCATGTTAAGTCGCTGTGAATGTTATATTTCGCGCGCTGTTAAGAACAGAATCTATAACAGTTGTGCGTTATGTTAAGCTGCAGTCTTTTAAAAAATTGCTAACAAGCAACTTATTCAATAGAAATAAAACTTATTCCCTTGGAGATCTCGTAGCAGAATGTTATCTTGACATGTTAAGCAAGTGTGGCGTACTGTTATTAACAGCTGAATGTTATATACAGCTAGACGAGCTCTTATTAACATTTAAATGTAATCTTAAGTCGCTGTAAACATTATATTTGCTGAAAACTATTCTTGAGATACATATACTTCAGATATGTGTTGTTCTACCGAAAAGTATTGCTGACAAGCTCTGATTTGGCTACACTCTAGAGAAACATTTCAAACTCTTATTAGCACGGAAGCTGCACTTTAAAGATTAAAGTAGCTGCCGCTCAATGAATATGCCAGAAATGTCTAGCCAGATGCCGAGTGCTCAGCTCAAGTAGTAGAACAACAACAACAACTACAAGAACAACTATCAAGGAGAGACACACACTTAAGCAGAGTCTTTGATTCGATTGTTGTCGCAGGGAACTCAACTGACAGCTACACTCCACGTTATTCAGCCTGAGTTTGGGCTTGCGTTTGGGTTTGGGTACGAGTTGGTGTGGCGGGCTTTCGTGCTGTCGAGTCTTGGGCCACTGGAGCTCTGCTGCAAATGAAAGCTAGTCCAGAGCCGCACATAAATTTCGTAGCAATCGGGATGCCAAATTTTGGACTCATGTGTAGCACTTGACAAATCTAAAGCCCGAGATAATGCAAATTGCAATTTGTATCTGTAAGTAAGCAATTGTATGTGTAGCTCTTTTTCTTAACTTGTCTCCGTACATACATATTTATTTGTATCCGCACAGACATGCAGATACAACAACAGAAAATAGCACAGATGCAGATGCACAAAAGCATAAACATGTAGTTATCGAAGCAAACAAGGACCTGTAATTGTATCTGTATCTGTATCTGTATCTGTATCTGTATCTGTATCTGTATCTGTATCTGTATCTGTATCTGTATCTGTATCTGTATCTGTATCTGTATCTGTATCTGTATCTGTATCTGTATCTGTATCTGTATCTGTATCTGTATCTGTATCTGTATCTGTATCTGTATCTGTATCTGTATCTGTATCTGTATCTGTATCTGTATCTGTATCTGTATCTGTATCTGTATCTGTATCTGTATCTGTATCTGTATCTGTATCTGTATCTGTATCTGTATCTGTATCTGTATCTGTATCTGTATCTGTATCTGTATCTGTATCTGTATCTGTATCTGTATCTGTATCTGTATCTGTATCTGTATCTGTATCTGTATCTGCATCTGTATCTGTATCTGTATCTGTATCTGTATCTGTATCTGTATCTGTATCTGTATCTGTGTCTGTGTCTGTATCTGTATCTGTATCTATACATATAATTGTATCTGCATCCGTTACTTTAAATCAACATGTATAATTAACTGCATTTGTATCTATAACCATTAATCTAGAATTATCTGAATCTATTTAAATCTGTAAGTTCATGTGTTCAAGCTTTCTTTTGTATATTAAGAGTTATTTGTATGAAGATATGTTGCTCTCCCTCTATCGGTATCAGTTCATACCTGAACCTGTATCTAACAGCATTTGCATTTGTGTATTGGAAATTTACATGCAATTTGCTCCACTCCAGGTGATATATGAGTGGCAGCCAGCAATTCGCAAGTGTTGAGGCCATTGCAATGTTAATTACGCCCTCTTAGAGACGGACGTGGATACTCAAAGAGCTGGTTAATCATTGCCGGCTGACAACCACTGTTGACCACAACGATATTGATCAATGTGAAGGCAGCTACTTGACAGACACTTTGTATTTCGAGCAGGCAATGCGTAAGATACAATATGCTCATTGCAGAAAACCAAATGGTATCATGCATTGCAGACAACTATTTGACAGCACAATTAATTACTTAGCTCTGTTTCGAAGTTAAACCAAATTCTGTGTTAATTTCCTAAATGAATGCCTCAAACGTGTGGAATTGTGGCTCGTTGTTGTTATCATGAGCACAAAGGCTGCATGCCACAGACCTGAGAAGTGTGAGCCAATTCAAGATGAGCTTTGCTGCACAGATTAACAGAAGAAAAACTAAGATGCAAAAATAAACTGTTTACGGATGCATGATTTAAGCTGCTGATGCAGAGGTCAGATGAATTCAATTTAAGTGTGATTTAATAGCGGGAAGCTACGAAAAATGCCTTGCAAATGCTTTCAGACAAAAGCTGAACAACCGACCGATTGCTGCTATGGAAACAATATAGTGAAGGATTGCAATTTGATACGACTTTGCAGATGTGTCCAGGGAAGTAGTCAAACCCTTTATAACAACTGATTGTCTTTATGAATGTGATATGATTGT
This sequence comes from Drosophila kanekoi, assembly GCA_037075305.1. NCBI lineage: Eukaryota > Metazoa > Arthropoda > Insecta > Diptera > Drosophilidae > Drosophila > Drosophila kanekoi. The sequence continues at coordinate 15,139,032 of JBAMCE010000451.1, forward strand.
CTGGAATCTGCACATAGCTTAAGCCCATTCATAGTCCTAGTTGCTTTAAACAAGGCCTTAAAGGCCTTTAGCTATATGGTTGGGCATGCGTGGGTGTGGCTAAGAGAAATGTGCTGCAATTTGTTTGGCAAATAAACACATATTAAATTGTCTAGCTTTAAAAAACGTTAGCAGAAATTTAATCAAGCAACAACAAACAGCTAAAAACCAATAAATAATTTCTCTTGCTGGCAAGAGAATTTTAAAATCCGAATACCCCTTGGCAGGCGACGTAGAACAAGAAGCATATACGATATCCTTTGTGCATGTGTCTGATTTCTTTTTATGCCATTTTTATTTTATTTTCATTTTTCTTTTTTGTTTGCCGCCATTTTTACGGCCAAGTGCAAAAATATTAATGCACACACAGAACATTTTTGAGGGGCGAAAGCAGCAGCAGCAGCAGCAGCAGCAGCAGCCGGAGCGTTTATTTATAAATGCGCATCTGCTTTGACGACCAGCAAACAACAAAAATATTTGTGAAAATAAAATATATACACATGTACACACACACACACACGTATGCTGTATGTGTGTACATGTGTGTGTGCGTGTGTGTGTAACATATATAATATGTATTCTACAAGTCTGTCTGTGTATTTTGTATGCATTCCATTGAAATTTACATAAAATAATATCAGAGAGCGTCTGAACCACTGAGAAAAACAAGCGCAAGTATTCCAATTGCAATTGCACGACTTGCAGATACCCTGTAACTAGAGAGGAGGCGACGAGACCAAAACATTCAAACTTTCCTCGAAGGCAGGCACCAAGCGAGCTTTAGTCGAGCAAGCTTTTCGCAGCCGATCTTCATCGGATCGGACATCAGTTTTCACCTATTTTCCACCCGCAACATCCTAAGCCACGTATTTGAAATCGATCGGACAAAAATCAAAAAGTTTCCACCTTTCAGCGGGATGGACTTGAATCGTTGAAACAATCTTTACTCGATTCCCTTTCCTTCCCTTCCCTTTCCTTCCCTTTCCATCCCTTCCCTTCCCTTCCCTTCCCTTCCCTTCCCTTTTCTTCCCTTTCCTGGCATTCAAAAAATCAAATCAATTTTCACGCATTTTCCACATATGTAAGTGATATTACCCAAGTCGCCAAGTAAGAGGTAACTACCGTCAAAAATGCAGCTAGTTTGTCTGGAAAAACAATTTTTATACAAATGAAATTTTCAGTGCTTAAATACGGCATACAAAAATGTGCGCATTCCCCCGAAAACATGTATTTCTTTCCATTAAATGGCATAATAAATAAATATTATATATAAATATATAAATATAAATATTTCTCTTCCACTTATAATCCACATGGTTGGGTTGGATTAAGCAGGCCGAGCTCGCCCGCGGCCGATTCTGTTGCCTGACGTTGGCTATTTGTCAGACGGACGGTCTGTCGCTCGTACGGTCCTTAGAGTACAGGCATTTTTCAAACCAATCCGTGAACCCGACAAAAGAAAAAGCGCCATGGGCAATTTCGCCAGGCTGTGCGAGTTCTTCAAGCAACTCCATTCCCAGAATTTGATTTGGTTTTCTGCGAACTGCAGGTCGGTCACATTTTATATGCTACTTTCTGTCTCCTGCTCATCGCAACAGGTGGGACATAAGTCTCCCTTAACCCAGACATCTTTCCTATGTAAACTAAGCAGCCTTTGCCCAGACTTGCCCTACTTTAGTGTCATTCGGCCGTCGCTCGAGTCGCTCGTTATGATACCTGTTCGAATGGAGAAGTCTGCATGCCCGCTTGAGAATCTATGTCTTGGCCGGGGAAGAGAGAAAAGTGAGAGAAGAGGGAGAGAGAGAGAGCGAGAGAGAGAGAGAGAGAGAGAGAGAGAGAGAGAGAGAGAGAGAGAGAGAGAGAGAGAGAGAGAGAGAGAGAGAGAGAGAGAGAGAGAGAGAGAGAGAGAGAGAGAGAGAGAGAGAGAGAGAGAGAGAGAGAGAGAGAGAGAGAGAGAGAGAGAGAGAGAGAGAGAGAGAGAGAGAGAGAGAGAGAGAGAGAGAGAGAGACAGAGAGAGAGAGAGAGACAGAGAGAGAGAGAGAGAGAGAGAGAGAGACAGACTCTAACTCTATTGCATTTGCTCGGGCTTTACACATTGATCGACTTAAAGCTTGAAGGTTTCAATCAAATGGGATATACTTTTTCCTGACTGCTGCACACATTTGCTTATAGCCAAAGTATACCCTAGTTTATTTATTTTTGTACAGAGTATACAATGTTGTATGTTGTTGAACTGTTGCTAGACGTGTCTGTTTGGTGATTCATCAACCACAATAAGCAGGGCACAGACCACCTTCCAGTTGCCCCGAAGCCCAGCTCTGAGTTTCTTGCGAGGTGCAAGTAAAAAAAGTTGTGAGCTTCCGGGAGTTTACATATGCCATAAACAAAATACACCCGCACTCGCCCCCGCACCCGCACTCTCCCCCTCACTCGCACACTGCGAATTCTATTTTGGTCAGAATCTGTCAAATTTGTTGCACATTTCTGGTGACAAAAATGCAAATGCAACTCATGTCAATTGTTCATTTTTAGGTTTAGGCGGGTCCCGACACGGAGCCATATCTGGTTGTGATTGCATTGCATTTCATAAATGTGTTTTCCATTAATTTGTTGTAACATGACAAATGGACGACAAAGTTTCAATGCACAATACTAAAATATGTTTCTCGAAAGGAAATAAATTTAAACATATGGTATTTTAATAAATGTGATTTTCTGAATTGTCCGAATTGTCGGTTTTTGGCAGCCATTTTTAAAGTTTTAAAGCTGCCCCCAAACATTGTTTTGCAACACTGCCAAATGCAAGCATTGAAAGCAACTTAAAGCTTAACTTCTTTTTTTTTTTGTTGATTCCAATATAAAGGCTTAGCTGTTGCAAAGCTTCACTTATTGAAAAGCCGTATCTTTTATAAAGAGAATTGCAGCGCACGAAAAAGCTTTAAATTTATTAATTCAAAAATGTTTTATCGATTTTTGATAATCCGCCGCCTGTGTGCACACAAGTGTATTCATTTTATGAAGTGAGTTTATCTATGATCAACATCAAATATATTTTCGACGGCTTACACAAAAAGCTGGCCAGAAAAGTGTTTTATATTGATTTCGCTTAAGCTGCCCAACGGGCTTATTTCTAGAGAAAGAAGATGGAAAACTTGAAATTATAGAAGAACATCGAATAGTTTTAGCTAGTATTACGTTAAACAACACTCACGTTCAGTAAGTTAATGACAGCTTTACAAAGCAGTGTTGTAAGCGTTACGATAGGTATTCATATCACAACACGACAACATATTGTACAACACATGCACGTTTGGCACTTGTTTTCCAACACTAAAACCCACATACGTAAGCAGTATGTAGCTTTTTAAGTACATTGAAAATCTGTTGGAAGCCTTACAATGTTGAGTAAGCGTATTGTTTCTGAAAACTGCACGTTAAACATTTGTTTTCCAACACTGAATCCTATTTATCTGTGCAGTAAGTAACTTGCTATGCACACTAAAACTATATTTCGAACTGTAAAGTAAAAAACTGCATTTCAAGCACTTGTTTTCCAACACTAAAACCCATATACATATGCAGTATGTGGCTTTTTAAGTACATTGGAAGTCTGTTTCAATCCTGAAAACCGCAAGAAAAACATTTATTTTCCAACACTGAACTTGTTAACTTGTTATGCACACTAAAACCATATATTTTGAACTGTAAAGTATTGTGTGAACTCATTAAAAGTTAATGTAAAAAACTGCATTTCAAGCACTTGTTTTCCAACACTAAACGCAATTTACATAAGCAATAAGTAGCTTTTTCTGCACACCAACAGCTTCTGGTGTAAGGTATTAAAACGCATTAAAAAGCGCTGTTTAAAACTGCACGATAAGCCCTGCCTTTCCAACACTACAGCCAGTAAGTAGCTTCTAATGCGCATTTAAATCCTGTAGCGAAGTGTTGAGTAAGCACATTTGGACGCTTGAAGCTTGAAGCTCATGCCGGCGGCTGCTATTCAATACAATTCTCAGCGTAATCTAACTTTTAGTATTATCTATGCTCGGGGGAATCAGCTAGTGTTCGGCTAATGACGCTTGGGCATTAAATACTCCAAATACTTGTGACAGAAATAACAGCTAAACGAGGGCACAAATGAAATACTATTTATTTATTTACTTTTTCATTTATTTATTTACACAAACAGCAAACATAAATTGCATGAAAGCCAAAACTAATCACAGGACAACAAGAGCAACAACAGCAACAGCTGCAAACAAGAAAGAGTATGTGAGAGTGATCGACTGGCAGATACCCTGTACTTGGCTAAGGTATATGTATCGTTTTTAAGGCAACTGGGAGAAAGTATCCGGTTATTAAAACATTTTCTGGACCTCTGTAGAATACACAAGAGCTCACATATCAAAACCTAGTCTTAGCCTAGTCTCTATAATATCGGAGATATGGTAAAAAAAAGGAATTTTATCCTAGACAACCAGCATCTAGGTCTCTTAATCCCCGAGCATGTTTCAGCACTCAAATAAACAATGACTAACAGATCGATACTTATCGATATTTAAAAATGACCTTAAGCCGCGTATGAAATGAACTTAAAATCAGAGATCGGTTTGTTCAGGCAATCTGCCGAGCTGATAGACGGACTTATTTCGATTGCCTGATCATTTGGTTAAAGTGGCCAAACTCTGCCAGTATGCCCTTTTTAAAAGAAGGTACAGGGTATCCATAGAAAAAAGGCAACTTTTAGCTTTGGTGCGTTTTGGCGTTTTGTTGCCAAATGCAAAAAGTTGAGCGCGGCAAATTGCAAAGCGCAAAACAAAAATGGCCAAATGCGATGCTTAGCACATTGTCAACACAGCTAGCTTGCTGTGTGCGTGTGTGTGCGCGTATGTGCGTGTGTGTGTGTGTGTGCTGGGAATTTGCATAAAATTTAAATTTCATTTCTTCGATTTGGGCCAAGTCAACGAGGCAACGAGCCAACGAGCCGAGGGTTGCTTTAAGGCACCGATTTGTATGCACGAACGTGCAGGCCCGAATCCCATTTACAACTCAATGATTTTGCAAATCACACACACATACTCACCCGCACACACAGGGGGGGTGTGAGTGTGTGTGTGTGCGGCGGCTCCACATTGCGGATGAGCAATTTGAAGCGCATTTGCAAATGTGGCACGACACGTACTTAAGCAGCAACACACAGCAACACAACGTTTTGCGAGAGCCGAGCATAACGGCTAATTACACGACAATTTCAATGATTTTTTTGTGCACCCTTCTCGGCGATTCTCACCAGCCCGCAGCCTCTCTATGCGCTTCTCAGCGCACAACAGTTGGCGTAGATGCTTAACGATTGCCAAGGGCATGCTATTAACAGGCTTTAAAGTGTTAGTATACTAGGTAAGGCCAAGTTTAGTGTGTTCCACTGGCAGATACCCTGTAACAAGCAGTGTAACATACTAATACTTGTTTTGAGCATACATACTTGCCTAGCTGTGAATGTTGACAATAAGTATTAATTTTCCAGAACTGAATGTTGTTAACATTAAATCTGCGGGACTTGCAGATACCCTGTGCATAGCACACACTTGAAGTCAAATGCAATTTCCAACATTTGTGTTGGGTATGATCGACAAGCAGATATCCTGCATACATTATTGTAGCATAGCTAAGTACTCCAGTAGATACAGATACCCTGTATAGGAGTCTTGAACACATTTGTACACATATTTGGCTTGTCAGCCACCAAATGTGGATTATGCTGTTCGACTATAAGAAACCCAGTACACACAACTGAAATGTCTAAAAGCTTCTTAGTTTATCTTTCAATTGAACGTATTATAATTAAGATTATATGTAGAAGCACACGACTATGGCATATCCTGCATTAAAAAGTAACATCTTGTAATATGCATACATTTTTTCATAAATAAGTTATTTAAAGCACATGGATGAAGCACAAACCTTTTTTACACCAAATCACTAGCTGCAGGGTATGAAAATGCGTGAAAAATCTGTTGGGATTGACCATTGGTCCTGGACCCAGGCAAACAGGAGCGTGGGACACTCTGAAGGACTATGTGTGGGCATATCTCACGCACAATCAGCATGGGCTCAAACACGAATGTTAGATCCCAAGACGATGAAGGCTCCTACGACCCCCCCTCAAAATGCTGTCAGTCCATCTGTGCTGTTGCTTTGCTATTTTTGTTATTGTTGTTGTTGATTCTTAAAGTTTATCCGATTGTTTAATGAGCTCTGAACGAAATAGAAATCAATGATGCGAATTTTATGTGCGCCTTTACCAGACCGAACGCTGGACACTGGACTGACTGGTCAAGAGATAGGGACAACAGCGAGAGAGAGAGAGAGAGAGAGAGAGACAGTTGGGGGAGGGAGAGAGAAAAACACGCCAGGACAATATGGTTATGCTTTGTGTCGGGAATGTTTGGTCTCTGGTTCGAACACGCATTTGTCGACAAAATAATAAACAGTTTGGAAGCACACACAAAACACAGCAAAGCATCTGAACAAAAGGCAAAAAATGAAAATAAAAATCAAAAAAAGAAAAATAAGGAAAGAAAAGGAAAAACAACGTCCAGCTGCTGTATGAATCCGCATTCCCCATTGGATTCGGACACCAATGCGGATTCGGACATGAATGGACATAAATGGGGTATGGGGAACGGGGCTATGGGGAACGGGGCTAGGGGGTATCGGAATGGGGTTTTTGCCAACTCGATTGCTCAATGAGTTGCGAACGCAGAAAAATGTTTGCAAATATGCCAAGAGGGGGCCACAAAAATACATAATACCGAATACTAGTTATGAATAGTGCGAGACTCATAATCAACTCATGATGAAATCTTTTTTCACACACTAAAACAAAGAGCACTGGGAGAAAATCCAAGGCAAATTCTATTTACGCTTCTCCATTTACTATTTCAGTCAATAGCAACTTTTTATACAACATTTGTCGCCTCTGCCATTAATCATAACTTTGCTGAACTAATAAAAGTCGAGGATTTGGTCTGATAATTCCCCCAGTATTTGAGTTGAAAATAAAAGGAATTGTTTTTATGAAATGTTGAAAAGAACTTCAGCGTGGCATCATTTTCCCAGTGTAGCAACAATGCGATGAAAAAAAAGTTAAGGGACAATATCAAAGAGAAAAAAAGCTGTTTAAAGAATCTTTACATGCTGACTTAAAACCTTGCGCCTTTCTCAGCGCTTCTCACAAAAGTCAATTGGAGCTATTTTCTGATTTGAGGTAGAGCAACATGGGCAGAAGAAAGATAGGACAAGGGAGTTGAGAAGAAGGACAGAAGGAGATGGTAAAAGAGTGGATAAGAGCCAGAGACGTAGAGAAAGAGAGGAAACGGAGGGAAAGAAAGACCAAGACAGAGAAAAAGACGGAATACAGAATACAGAAGACAAACAAAAAGTTAAAGATGACGACTGAAAAAGGGACGAAGGAAGAGGAACAGAGAGAGAGAGGGATAGAGCGTAGCAATGGTTGGCATAGAGAGACCGACTAGACGGAAGGACAAATAGAAACAGAAAGAGAATGAGAGAAAGAGAGAGAGAGAGAGAGAGAGAGAGGGAAGGGAAGAAAAAAAATATGAAGTGATTGAGATTCAAAGAAAGAGAGAAATTGGAATGGACGGGGGAGAAAGTGGGTTGCAGAGAGGGACCTATAAAAGGGGAGAAGCACTAGCAAAAATAGAAAGAAAGAGAGACAGAGAGAGATTGTAATCATAAGAAGGATAGAAAAAATGGATGAAGTGATTGATATTGAAGGATATAGGGATGGTGGACAGAGAGAGAGAGAGATGGATGGAATAAAAGTATAGATTGCAGAGAGGGACCAATAAGAGGGCAGAAGGACAAACAGAAAGAGAGAGAAAGAATGCGAGAGACTGGAAGCATGAGAGAGAAAAAAAGGTTGAAGTGATTGGGATTGAGATTGAGATTTAGATGAGGCACCTTCTAACTAGGGAGAGTGAGAGAGAGGTAAAAGAGTACCAAGGGGGAAGAGAGAAAGAGAGAGAGGAAGAGAGAGAGAGAGAGAGAGAGAGAGAGAGAGAGAGAGAGAGAGAGAGAGAGAGAGAGAGAGAGAGAGAGAGAGAGAGAGAGAGAGAGACAGATGGATGGAATAAAAGTATAGATAGCAGAGAGGGACCAATTGGGATTGAGATTGAGACTTAGATGAGGCACCTTCTGACTATGCAGGGAGAGTGAGAGAGAGGTAAAAGAGTCACAAGGGGAAAGAGAGAGAGAGAGAGCTGGAAACATGAACTGGGTCACAGTCTATTGCTGTCTAATTGCATTATAATCGGTCTCTAATCAGGCATAAATGAATTATTTAAGATACGCTGCACATGGCCATGCATCCATTTCCCACGCTCTGCTCACTGTGTCCTGTCTCCTGTCTCCTGTCATGTCTCTCTCCGTCTTTTCCAGTGCCATTAGCAATTGCCAATTGGATTTGAAAATGACGCAATTGAGCGCAATTTGTGGGCGGAAGGTGCTGGACCCGCTGGCATTTTATATTTTCTCCCGGGTTTGCTTGTCATTTCGCATTTCGATATTTATTTTAAAGACATTCTTTGAGTTTGATTTTATTTGATTGTTTATGTTCTTATTTTTATTGTTCGTCTTTGAGCCAAAGGCGAACCGTAATATATGTCAAGACAATAAGAGCTGCGATGCGTCGGTAGATGGACAATTCGGGGAGGCAGGAAAGCTGCGAGTTGAGATATCAGCAAGCAGGTCAACTGGAAAAAGCGTTCAGGGTCAATTGATTCTAATTACTTGGCCCAGAATTGTTTTAGGCATCGACAACGACATTGGGCAACAAAATGCAGGCGTTGAAGCGTTTTATGCACTCAATTGGAAATATATGCTCAACCTGGAGGTCCTGAAGAAATTTGGAAAGCGGGGCAGGGGGGAATATACTTACATGGAGCTGGTAACAGGGGAATCCACCTTGGGGCCACTTTGGAAACTTGGACAGTGCCCGAAAATATGAGAAATAAAGTATACGCAACGCCTAGCAACAGGACACAGGAGGTTTGCTCTGTGACTGAGAGGGAGGGTGTTCAGCGGCGGGGTGGGGGAGGTGCAATGATAACTTTCTACTTTCTTTCGTTTCAGCCGGAATGTAATCAAGTGTATTCTGCTGTAATAATTGAAATTCTATTAAATCGCATCTCAAATTTGTTCGCTCTGCATAAAATTAAATCCAGCAGCCAATTTCCTAAACACAAACTGTGCTACAGTAGATGCTCGTTAAAGTCGACTAATTAAAAGCACATATAAGCTGTGCTACAGTAGATGCTCGATAAAGCATTATCCGCGTCTTTGTTACCATTAAAACGAGAATACCCTTGTAGATATATCCCTTTGCAGATATGTGTGAATAGAGTAAATGCTGGTTAATGCAGAGTTTGATGATAATAATTTGGAAAAGAGAATATTTGGGGCCAATCTTTCCTTTGGCAGGATATAATAAAGATATTCAAAAATAGTTTATTTGTTTGAGATATTTAAAACAAATGAAGTCGTAAGCAATAAATTTGACTGCTTTCAAGATATGAAGAGTTAAAAGCAAACTGACCTGAAACCAGACAAAAGTGCCTGAAAAGCTGTTGCAAAAGTGGTTGAAAAGTGGTTCAGAAATCGGTCTAAAAGCTGCTCTAAGATGTCCATACAAAATGAAATGCATAAGCTTTTGATCTAGCTATAAAGTAATAGAAATCTGCCGATGTCTTAAAAGAAAAACAAGTAAGAGGTTCGAGTCGGGAGTTCCCGACTAGGGGATACCCTGAAACCCCCTTCTTCCAACACCAAATGCACATGCATATACTATTCTAGAAGCCGCATGTCAAGTTTGGTGGGTCTAGCTCTTAGGAACTAGGATTTCGATATCGATTTTAATCGATTGCTTTGGTGCGAGGCAAGTTATCGAATATCGGACACAAACACGATCTGCGCGTGCACTAGAAGGACCTACAGCTAAAGCTTCAAGTCTCTAGCTCCTAAAGGTTCTGAGATCCTTGCGTTCATACATACGGACGGACGGACAGGGGGTCGGACGGGCAGATGGACGGAAGGACAGACGGAGGGACGGACAGACGGACGGACGGACAGACGGACATGGCTAGATCGACTCGGCTGTTGATGCTGATCAAGAACATATATACTTGATGGGGTCGGAGATGCTTCCTTCTGCCTGTTACATACATTTGCACAGATACATTATACCCTTCTTACCCATTTCCAATGGGTTAAGGGCATAAACACAGCTAAAAGGAATTTCTTAAGTGGTTTAGTAAAGGCTTAAAATTAATTGAAGTGAGCTGAAAAAATGGTTAAAAAATGGTTTCACGGGCTAAGTTTATTAGCTGGAGTCAAATGGAAACGGGGCTTAGCGTGAACTCAAAAGCCAGCTGAAAAAAGTTTCAATCTGTGGTTGAAAGCTGGTTAAGTGGCATTTCTCGACTGCCAACGTTGTCGCACAGCATTTGCTGGTATCAAAGTTTGAAGCTTAAAGCAATTATTTTGCTGAACAATTTGCATTTATTTATTGCACAGCTTTTGCTTTAAGGTTCGGGCTGTGAACTAGTTCGTGTAACGCGCTCAAGTACAGCTGCCGGACCTATGCAATATTTCTGTTTTTCTTTTCAGCTCATTTACTCTATTTACTTATTCAGCACGATTTCTATGCCCTGTAACCATTGCAGATGGCTCCAGAGGGCATATACGCTTTGAGCAAATGTATGTAACTGGCAGGTGAAAGCATTTACGAAGGGGGATCTATATACTATACTATATATTCCTAGTCAGCCTGCCTGTCTAAGGCAGAGTTCGAGTTTGATTCATCATCGATCATCGATATCTTACAATGAAATCGATAAATATCGATATCGAACTGGGCTTTTTTGTGCCTTTCTCGAAGCCTATAAGAGCTAGAGACTCAGAGACCTCTCGGATGGAGCCGTCTATACATCCAAAGTATGTAACTTTTCGGATATCTCTATTCTTCCCAAACTTGAACACGACGCATTCTTGCGGATTTTGGTATGTGCTTACAATTATGTATATCATATTAATGCCCTGGCAATTTCATAAACATACAAACAGAATAGACATCAGCGTTAATCAAGAATGCATTTCGCCTAAAGTTAGGTTAAAAAGAGAAGAAGCAAAGCCGCAGCCTATGTCAAAAGGGTAGCTAGAATGTTTATAAGTCTGTGCCATAAAGGTTCGGGGTATCTGATAGTCGAGCACACCCGACTAGAGCACTCTTACTTGTTATATAGATACTCACAGAGAGACACAGATACTTTACACGCTGATACAGATACAGTTACAGATACATATATTTTTCGCACTTTGGCCACAAATGAAGAAAATGCAAATTGCGCGTTTTCGCACTTCAAGTGTTGTTGTTGCTGTTGTTGCTGCTGCTGTTGTTGTTGTTGTTGTTGTTGCATGTTTTCTTTATTTTTCCTCTTTTTTTTTAGTTTTGTTCATTTTATTTTTGCTGCACATTATGCGGCGGCAGCGACTGCTGCTGCTGCTGCTCTTGCCGTTTTCTGCCCTCCGCTTTCTGTGCAGCAGCCACATCCATAGCCACAGCTCGGGCCCAGCATTGAGTTGTTGTCACACACACACACACTCACACACACACACACAAGTGTACACAAATGGGGTCAAAAGTCTGCGTTTTTCAATATCACTGGCGCCGAGCCGTGGCTGCCAGCACACACACACACACACACACACACACACACACACACACACACAGGCACACACACACTGAGATGGACACGGCTACAGCAACATCGACAGAAATTTATGCATATGTGAACTTGGAAAAGGGTTTTCCGTGAGTATTTGCACACCCTGAACTTTATGTTAAGGCCTCAAGGATCATATGTACATGTATTTCTATATGTATTGGTATGTGATGCAATCGAGAGCTAACAAAGCGACAAATCTTTATGCCCACACACACACACACACATATATATGTGCATATATATGCATATGCATATATCTGAGTATATATAAAGGGACATATGAGTACATAAAAGTATGAGTACATACATGAGTCTATCAAGGTCTACACAGGTACAAATGAGTACACGAATATATGTATTTATGAGTATTTGCGAGTGCATATTATGAATAAGTGTGAATAAATACGTATGAGTGTGAGTGTATATGAGTACAAATACACACGCTCGTATTAATAGATACGAGTATGACTACATATGAGTACATACACATGAGTAGGTTGAAGCCAGCATGAGTATAAATGAGTACATATTATATTAAATACATATATTCACATATGTATATATTTTTATTCTTTTTATATATATGAATCGAAATATTAGTCACATAGGAGTTTAAATGAGTTTGAATACGAAATTATGCATTGAACAGATTATTACAGAACATTTGAAAATGAATGAGTACATTTTGATTCACAGATATCTAATGAATACATGTAGTATCTAGTTGATGCCATGTGAGTATATTTGATTATAAGAGAGAAAACATTAATATAAATAAGTTAATTTGCATTTACAAATCAAAAAACGAATAAGCGTGAGTATAATTGACATCACATAAAGGTGCAGAGTTTAGTTTAATATTATTTCGAACTATAAACAAATTTAAGGCACAAATCTAACATGGAGCCAAAATCAAGACTAGCTGAGAGGAAAGGTTCAGCTGATAAGGAAAAGAAAGAGCTATTTGAGCAGCAATTGAACTTTATATCAACTTTAACGCACTTACGTGCACTGAAAAGTAGTGTTGTAAGTCGTCGCGAATCAAGAGTGTGAATTCCTATTCAACAAACGACATGATCATGATAAACGCTTTCTGCATAACTGCCCACGAGCTTTAGGGTTGACAATGCTTGTTGAAACAGCTCGCTTTCAAGCGCTGTACAACACTGTTTTTGCTGCCAGCTCCCACTTTTGGCGGCCTGTCACACTTTGCCAGCTTAGAATTCGTGCTGCCAACTCTTGCGAAACTTGCGCTAGCTTTTAAAGTTTTTCAAGTGTTGCAAAAGTGTCAAGCAAAACAAATAATTCGCATTCAAATTGTTGCCCAATTTGTTTTTTCAACACATTTCGCAAAGGTTCTGATTTATTATTTTTGTTTTCACATTTATTGTTGTTTGTTTTTTTTATTTTTATTAAAGTTTTTTTTTTTTTTTTTGCGCGTGTGAACATTTGGTGACGACTTTATTTGCCAGCATGTTGAATAAATTTTATTATACACGGCAATTGCTGCGCCCAACACCCGCTGTGAATCACCCCCTCATCCCTCCCCCTCTCACCCCTGACAGCTACCCCGCATGTTTTATATATTTCGTATTTTCGTATTCATTACAAATTATTGTTCTTCCACAACCATTTGCACGGTGTACTTTCTTCTCATTTTTCTCATTTTTGCACACTTTCTTTTTATATTTTTGGCACTTTGGCCAATGAAGTGCATGCAACAAGCCCAGCCCCTGGGCGTGGCACAAGTGGGCGATCAGTGCTCAGCAGAATTTGATGTGGCATTTTGTGGCGTCTGCGCTGGCCTTCACCCCAATCACCACCTGCTGCAAGGCGTTGCCTCTTCTCAGCCTGCTGCCTGCTGCCCGTTGTAGCATGTCGAATGTGTGCGTGTGTGTGCGTGTGTGTGTGGGTGTGACCTTGGCAACGAGGCGAGGCGAGGCGCGTGCGGCATGCGGCAACCTTTATAATGGCAGCTTAAATTCATTTACATATCGTATAATGCATGCTCGTATCATCATATTTGTATAGCGACTTGAATGTGTGTTTAATTACTTCGCCAAAGCACACACAGAGACACGCACACACACACACACACTCACACACACACACACACTCACACACACACACACACTCACACACTCACATACACGCACACACCAGCAGCAGCAGCTGCTCGCTAGCCTCTACAGTTAAAGTTTTAAGCCTCGTCTGGCACGCGAACGCCCAAAAGTATGCAGCAAATTTGTTAAGCCGCATCTGTGCGGAAAATCTGTCAGGCCCGAAATCCAACCCCACCCAACCCCCGCCCATTAGAATTGTAAGATTCAGGCTGTCGCGTAATTGGCGCAACTTTCCGTTGAACACATGCAATGCAGTCATTCGCATGGAAGGAATCGAATCTATATGCATATAGAAATAAGCCCAACCGCGAGTTGAGCTCAGGGAAAAGTCTCTTAAGGAAAAGCCTTCAAATTAAACGTCAAAGAGATAATAATGATTATAATCATGTCTTGTCACGTCTGTCAGGAAGTACAATGTAAAGGTTATCGTAAGCCGAGTCAGCTGTTGATATTAGCTACTTACTGATGACTAGTATTGGGAAGAGAGAAAAAGTCACTTTAAGAGCAGGGTTGATTAAACACGGATGTTTGTAAATACGCTCGAGATTGAAGTGAGAAGAAAGAAAGATATATGCATAAAAGTGAAGAAGACTATTTCTTAAAGTCTACATATTCTAGAGCACATCAATAGCCGAGTCAATATAGCCATGTCTGTCTGTCTGTCCGTCTGTTTCTATACGAGCTAGTCTTCCAGCTGTAGGCAGCAGGTATGTCGGAACCTGTCAGATCGGATCAATGTATCATATAGTTGCCACAAGAACGATCGGACGAAAAGTTGATTCTTGCATGGAAACCTTTTTCTTTATCAAGATGTTTCGAACGGGGCCGGCATTAACTACTTACTACTACTTCACATTTGAGCCTAAGCTTACCAAGATCAAACTACCTTATTATATAGCTCTATAGGACTCTTCAACAATAGTTACATATCTGCAAAAGGCACATGTCTACAATGGTACATATACATACTTTTTAAGCTACAATAAGCCCACATTGCCTGGAGGCTGACTCCTTAAATTTACCATGGACTGCAACTGGCAGATCCTGGAACCACAAAGAAATACGATTTCATTTTCTTTTATTTGTGAGGTATAATAACAAAAACAGGAGCGTCTATCTTCAAGCCTATCAGATATGATTGGGCATGAGTAAAGATATATTAATACTTATATATGGCCGCCCACTTTTCAAGATATTTTCATAATGTGCAAGGTTTTTATAGCCTCCAATTTGCACATTTTATAAAAATTTGAATTTTAAATGCTTGTATAAAAAATTTGTAAAACAATTATTCGCCTACTTGCACCGAACACAGGCACAGCCCGTAGAAAACCCAAAAGTATTTGAAGCTAAAATTGTGTTATTCATAATTAAAAATGAAAGACAAAAGGAAAGTACAGAGCGACACACACACACACACACACACACTCATGACATACATAAATGAAAATTGATAATACATGCGAGTGCTCAAAGCACTTCTTTTCAGTGTGTGAAAGCAACGAACTTGAGTGTTGTGTTACGAATGTTGAAATCTATTTGGGCAAAGCGCACAGCACAGGAGCGAGAGAGGCGAGGGAGGCAGAGCGAAAGAAGGGCGAGCGGAAGGTGCGGAGACAGAGGCTGGGCGTGGCTGGTTGGGTTAGGTAAATAAAGCATAAACAAGACTAAACAAAAATCCCTGACGAGCTGTTATTTGCATTTTGTTGATTAAGCAAATTTAAAACTTTGCATGCATGCGAGGAAGACAGCAGTGAGAGAGGGAGACAGAGAGAGAGCGAGAGAGACCGAGAGAGAGAGAGAGTGAGAGAGAGTGAGAGGGGAGCGCCTCGCACAATGCCAGCTACGAACGGCAGGTGGCGTATGTGTGTGCGTGTGTGTAGCTACGCGTGTTTTTATTTTTGCCGGACTTTTCTTTACTTTGCCGGATTTTGCTTTGGTTTAGTTTGGTTTTTGAGTTCTGCCAACCGAACTGATGCGCCCCTCTAGACCCCCAACTACCAGCCACCAGCCCCAAGCCCATCCACTGCAGCTTAAAGTTATTACACTCCAGCACAATTGAAAACAGCAACAACGAACAACAACAAAATCAAGTGTGCTTTAACCGCAAGTATTCGACTAATAGATACCCAGCACACGGCTCTGTTGAAGAGAACTAGCTATCAAGTCCCTAGCTGTCTGCAAGAGATCGGATGGAGAACATGGGACTCAGCTTTATTGGAGCTTAAAGTTTCTTTCTTCTGTCTGTTACATAGATGTTCACTTAGCCAATATAACCCATTTAGCCATTTTCAATGCGGTTAGCGTATAAAGACGAGTAGTAACTACCTACACACACACACACGCACACACTTGCCAAATACTCCAGAGAGCGCCGCAACGTTTCCTGTGACTTTTGTGCTGCTTTTAGCCAGCGAAACTTCAGTGCGTGTGTGTGTGTGTGTGTGTGTGTATTGGTGTGTGTTAGTGTTGGAAAACTAGCCAGTTGGTCAGTCGAAAAAGTTGTGGCACTCTCGCAGCGACTGTGTTTGCGTTTGCCACTCAAGTGCGAGTTATTAAGCGAGTTAGTTTTACGGATTTTCCTATCAAATTTATTTGTTGTTTGCCTTTACCTTACGTACTTGCTCCCTCTATCCCACACACACACACACACACACACACACACTCTTTCTCGCTTTCTCTCTGTCTCTTCAACTTGGGCTGGCTGTAACTTAAAGCCTTAGCCTGGTGTGCTCTTTTCAGCTCTGTTCGAGCATTAATTCCATTGATTGAGCCTCTCATCGTTCGCCCTCTTTATTTATTTCATTTATTCGTTTCGAGAGACTCTCGTTTCTCAATGCACTTCTTGTTGCAGTTTTTTCTACAGCTTACATTTTTGAATGACTTGTGTGCTTATTGATCGATTGCTTTGCCATTTATAGAGCTGGAAGATGCATTTAAGGCTTGAGCAAGCACTTAAAATCAGGTTTAGAACTTACTTTTATTTTTTACTGTGATACGAAGCTAAATGTGCTCGACTTGTGTGTGCTTCTTAAAGCTTTTAGAGCTTAATAAGAATCTCGCTTGTCTCTGGCTTTAATGTGAGCTTAACATCGATATTTATCGATCTATCGATTTGTATAAACGTGATACCTATACCTAAGATAGATGCCACACATCCAGTTATAGGTGTCTGTTGACTAATCAATGATTAGTGTTGAACAACAACTAATAAGTGATTGAGGCAAACAGATTCCTGGCAATGATTGCTGATGATCCGTTAATAGGGTTGGGTTGGATTTCAATATCAATCTCCATTGTTCCACAGCTGAATTGGCTTATCCTCGCTTTACTCTTTACTTAACTTTATCTTAAGACAACATCTTCTTTTCATCTGCTGCGCGTTCTTTAATTGAATGCACACATTTTTGGCACACATATTCGCATTATCCTTCACTGTATTTCTTGGCCCGCCCGCTGCTGTCCTGCATTTCACTTATTGTAGCCATCATTTACGACTGCTGCCGCTCCAATTACTTAACATGCAGCTGAAGTACTTTGCCCAAAATGTAAAGAGAGCAAAATGAAAACAAGAAAGAAACTTCAGCTAAAAGCCGAAGGCTGTCGCCCGGAATCGGCCAAACATTGTCGCAACGCATTCAATTTAACTTTCACAATTGCAATCGCATTGGCATTGCGACATTCACTTTTCATTTTTACCCGCTACAACAGGCCGCCCTTTACCCCGCGCTTGGGGCGTGGCCTGGAGCTGGGAGCCGTGAATCGGGCGCAGAATTGGAGCCGTTGTTGGCGCCACATGCGCCACATGACCACAGGCCATAACTCACGCCGTTTGTTCGGGGGCCCAAGCAACTCCCCAGCCACGACCCCCATCTACCACCCATCCCTTTCTTTTGCTTTCTCCACAACTTGTTACCATTTGGCGTCATTTTTCGGCGTCAAGTTTGCTACGCCCGTTCATTCATTCAATTGACACAGTTCGCACATGCACACACGATCATCCCCAGCCCGCCCCCAAGACGCGGCCAAGCCCAGCGGCTCCAACCCAACTCACTTTTTCTTCTGTTTCTTCCATTTTTCTGTCTTACTCACTTTTTGTCGCACAGTTTTCAATGTCACTTTGTCAACTTATTGTTTCGTGTGCCAAACCAAAGCCGAAGTCTATATAAAAATCTGTACGGATTCCGCTTTGCTTGCGGCGCACTCTGCATACACTCACGCAGCTGCAAAGTGTACTTTACAACACTTAAATAGTCTATAAAATGGATTTAGTATAAATACTACTTAACGAAAGCGCTTTAAAAAACGATCGATATAAACTTGCTATAGAAATAAAGTATCTAATTAGTTTTAGCCGAGCTTTCAACGCCATTTCCTAGCACGTCTGCAAAGTGCACTTAACAATACTTGAAAATTCAATTTAATAGCATTATTCAACACTGCATTTCAAACGATTTATGCTTTATGAACACTTATCCATATTATCGATAGCTGGCCCATTTGTTTGTTAACAACTTTTAATAGCGTAGAATTTACTATAAATTTCATCCGCAATTTCTACATTCCTTACGTAGCAGCAACAACAATTCAAAGTTGAATCTTTTAATTGAACATATTACTGAATGGCGTAAATGTTTGCGTAAGCGGATCACAATCAAAATGTAGCTGCACAGTGTACTTTACAACACTTCAATTTTGAAGTTAATAGTTGTATAAAGCATATAAAGTTATGCTAAATGTTATCGATAGCTAGCAATAAAAAGTTGATGTAGTCTCGAACTTATATTGAATTTCATACGCAATTGGCACACAGCGAAGGCAACTCAGCTGCAAAGTGCACTTTACAACACTTGAAAATGATATATTTTACATATTTCATTAAATATTCGTTGAATATTTCATTTTTGTAATTAGTTACTAAATAAATGGCTAAAATTATGATTCCTATTGGTGAAAATATCGATAAATACTTCAAAATAATCGAAATGCTGACAAGGATAAAGTCTTTATATACCCTACAGAATATGAATAGTAAAATAATCGAATATATCGAATAAATCGAATAAATTAATAAAAATCAAATAAAATGGATAGATCAAATAATGAACTTAATTCTAAAGAGCACACACACAGAAAAAAGCTTCGACTGAAATGTTGTTCAAATATTCTCAATGTTGTGCAACATAATAATAAATAACTTTTTTTCTTGGTATTTATTTTTATTTATTCGATTTATTTCTTTACTCTTTTTTTTTTTTGCGGCTCTGTCAATCGGCAATAGTTTAGCATTTCGCTAGGGTATTGTAAAAGGATTGGGCAAAACGAGAAAATGCACAAAAATATCAACAAAAAAAAAGAAGAGGAGGAGGAGAACGAGGCAGAGGACCAAAAAAAATACGTGAAAAATACAATGGACATGTGGCGTAAACAGCTTTCGGGCCATGTTTCTATTGTTGTTTGCTTTTTGTCGCCTTTTGTGTGACACGCGCACACACAACTCTGCGTGTGTGTGTGTGTGTGTGTGTGTGTCATGTGTGTGCTGGCATTTTGTTGTTGGCCCTTTTTTGTTTGGGCCAGCGAACGAGCGAGCGCGCGCTTAGAAGAAGCAGAGTGTAAAGTGCAAGTTGGCAGCTTGGCCGCTTCCGTTTCCGCTTTAGCAATGGCGTCGCTGCCAGCGGCAACAGCAGCAACAGCAGCAGCGTCGGCAGCAACAACAATAACAATAGCAATGGCAACAGCAGTTGACTCGACACACACACACACACACACACACACACACACGCACACACTGGCACACACCGTGCTGCGGCATTTGCTTTCTTGTTGCCTACTTTTTGGCATTGCTTAAAATCATGACAAAAGTTGCTTGCCACAGGTTGTTGTTGTTGTTGTTGCTGTTGCTGTTGCTGTTGCTGTTTGTTTGTCTGGCAACAACTGCAATAACAATAATGCCCGCAAATATGTAAGAGCGCAAACCTAACAACTACAACAACCGCAATATCAATAGACAAAAAATAAAAGCGAAGAAAAGGAAAACAAAACTTTGCCGCTTCTTGTTGCTGCAGCATGTTGCACATTGTTGTTGCTATTGTTGTTGGTTTTACCTGCCACAATTTCAACTGAAATACCTTTTTGCCCGCCAGCTGCCTGCCGACTGCCTTTCAAAGCCGGCAACTTTGCCGACAAAGAGACAAATAGCGTACAAGAAAGAGACGCACATACAAATAGAAATTGAGATAGACATACAAAAAAAAAGAAGCCCCGCGAACTCTTTTTTATGCCCTGGCAATGGCCATTCGATTCATAGACATAGAATACTTTCAGCATCTTGTAGAAATACGCATCAAATCCAGCTAGTATTTATACCAGGGCTGCAAATCGGGTTCGAAGCGAGACTCTTTTTATTTATTACGCAGCGCACTTTTAGCCAGATGCCCGCAACAAGGCATTCTGGAGGTTTAACAAAGAAGTTAAGGATATCTCTGGCATGCCGAAGGCTTAATACCCCTTTAGATATTTCCATTTTGTAGATAAGTGTGAGAAGTGTGAAGCTCGTTTACGTTGAGTTTAATGAACATACCTTGGAAAGCTGATTATTTTGTCTTAGATAAAGCCGATTCTTCCCCCTATGTAACATAGTAGGTCGCTCTTGATAAGATCTGGCTCATAGATATGTGTAGAGCACAGCTTGACTAGTAAATGCCGATCTTAGTCAGTTTTCTTGAGAAAAACAGAGTATTCGATACAAAAACATACCTTTCGACCGATCGTTCCTATGGCAACTATCTCGTATAGAGAGCAAATGCCAAGTTTGGCTAAGGTTTCTTACTAAACAACAAAGTTTTCCATAGAAGTAGCTACTTTTCGACAGATGCTTCCTAGAGATACTATGATAGATGTGCTTCGATCAAGCAGATTCCGACATATGTCGAGACGACATCCTTGAAACTGAAAGAAAGCAGACAGACGGACAGATGGACAGACCGTCATGGCTATATCAACTCGGCTGTTAATGCTGATCAGGCTATGTATACAATATGGGCTCAGATATATCTGCCTCCAGCCTCTACAAGAGCCTGCGATCAGTTAGCCATTTGGTATACCTGTATGAACACAAGGCTATGCTCCTCATATTTGGCATAGTTAAAACTAAAAGCTACTTCTAGCACATAAGTTGCCCTCAATCAAATCGTTGTGCTATAGCTGAAGCTATTAATCGAAGGTCATTAAGAATGAGGCAAATATTCGCTTTTATCTTAGAGGCAACCCACCCCGCATTCCTCGCAGCCACTATCCTTTTCACCACATTCAACTATGAAAAATTGCAACAATTTTCTTCAAATCGAATTTGTATATGGCCACAAATTTTGCTGTGCAGGGTATTTAAGCAAAGGCAAACCGCAGCAAACGACACTTGCTTGATTTTAAATGTTGTTACTTTTGGTGAGGAGAAAAAAAAAGTGCCATGGGGAGGACGGGGGCTGGGTAAGTAGGTTGGTAACTTTTTGAAGGTAATGTTTGGTAATTGGCTGCTGCTTGACAATAAGAGCAAAACTTACCGCAGTCGCAGCCAAGGCTAGAGGCCAAGTCGGAGTCAAAAAACCAGCTGCCTGCAAAAATGGCATCAAAGCATTTCTCAAGAGCTGAAAAGTATGCAATGCAATTATCATAACCATTACGGCGGCAACCTTTGTGCGGCGGATCAAAGAGAGAGAGAGAGAGAAAGAACTTGAAGCTGACCAGAATACAAGAAAAAAAAAAACGAAAAAGATATATTTACTATAGAGAGAAGGAGGGAGAGAGAGAGAGAGAGAGAGAAATAATAAAAGTTGCAAAGAGAAAATAATATTAAGAAAGAATTTCAGAAATGGGTTTAGCTATAGAAAACGATATAATTATTTTTAAGCAAAAGCTGCAGCTTAGCCAAGAGAAGTCGCCGGTTCAAATCCAATTATTTTCATTATTATTACGCAATTCATTATAATTCACAAAGAATTATGTTTGGCATTTAATCTGTCTATATTTGGCGCGAATTGCATCAATAATTTCATGCATTTATTCATTATTCATTTTAGTTTGGTTTTGAAAAAGGATTAAACATATCTCTTTGGCCATTTAGTCGGACCAAAAGCAGCTTTAGTTAAGCTTTAGTTAGAAGGTTTTAAAAAGTTGTTATGAAATGTGGAATGTGCCTAGAGGCAGATATCTCTGAACCCATAAGGTATATATAATCTTGATCAGCATCAACAGCCGACTAGATATAGCCATGTCCATCTGTCCGTCTGCCTGTCCGTCTGTCTGTTTCTATGCGAACTAGTTCCTCAGTTACAACTGAGCTCTTCTCTTGAAACTTCGCAGAGGTCTGCCTTTCTGTTGCAGGCAGTTCATGTATCGGAACCAGCCGGAAAGGAGCAATATATCATATAGTAAAGGAACAATTGGTCAAGAGGTATGGAATCTTAAATGCCAAACTTTGTAGTTATGCTCTCCGAATATGAGCCGAAGCTTAGCAAGATCGCACCTATATAGCTCTCTAAGAAGAATCAGTTGAAAAATGCATTTGAATATGGCAAAGTATGCTGTGATCCAAGATATGTTCATGGAAGTCATGCTCGCATATCAGCAAAAGCATAAGCCGAATGTCTAGAAGGGTATTCAAGGTGTGCTACGATGTCTGGCCAAACAATTGGCAAGGGTGCAATTTGAATATGTGTGAGGCTTGTGGGTCGCACATTAATAATATTCAGTGATTAAAGCGCTGCGGTTCTTATCTGCAATCAGCAGCTGCTTGGCCATAGCCAAAATTTGCTGTTTAAATGAATTATGCGCTGTTAAATGGATTTCCGTGACGCTTTATCAGAAATGCAGCATCGATTGCCTTGTAATTGTCATAATTAACTCGAGAGCCAGCTGTATGTGTGTGTGTGTGTGTGTGATGTGCGTGTGTTTGCTCAAGACAAAAGGCTTACGCGGCGTATACGCAATATTTGCTTAAGCCGCTTGTTTGGCTCGTATTAAGCAATTTACTTCGATGCGGCTGGGGGATAAATTTAATTATTTTTCAATCAACAAACACACCTCTCTCCTACACACTCGCACACACACACGCACAGCCCCTTCCCGTTGTGTAATCATTTGTATTTACTTTGCGCTTGGCACGTCCAAAAATTTAATGACTGCTTTGTGACAAAGTGCTGCAGGTGTCGCCCAGCCCGAGCGATGAGAAGAGCCAGAGCAATAGCAGAGAAAAGCCACCCGTTCCCCAATTTCCTGATGCGGCCCCCCTCCTAACCGTTACCCCGCCCGTTCCCGTTTCCTTTTCCCTGCTGAGTAACTGCTGCATTTTCATTTCGTCAAGCAACAAAACTTTCTCTCGCTTTTAGCCCCTCACACACACACACACACAGACACACACACACATAACCCAGTTTTGTGCACCATTCCCGAGCTGACATTTTAATTAAATCCCTAAACGAGAGATTCGTTCGCCCCACTCTCCCCTCTCCAGTCAATCCCTATTCCCAGCTGCCGTATGCTGTTTCATATGTGGCTGCAGTTGCCCAGGAAACGCATTGACATTGGCCCCAATCTTCGCATACAACTCAATCGGCAGCTGTCGACGAGAAATTGCCAGCACCTCCAGCTGCACCTGCACCAGCACCTGCATCTCGCCAGCCTCGAAAATCTCATCTGATCTCTGGCATCAATGCGAGCACCTCAATGTTTTTTTTTCTTTTTCTTGCCTTGAGCTAAAATAGTTATTCGAATGGCTGGTTAAGAGAATTACAGAATTTACAAAAATATCCTGTTTTTTCATCTTCTTCCAGTTTTGCTTTATTTTTAAATAGTTTAGGCAAATGTTGATTTACCTTCAATAGAAAAGGAAAGAAACATATAACAGGAATCAAATATATTGTTTCAGATATTTCAAATCAATTGCCTAAAAGGCAGCCGAAACGTCAGCTTAAGCCTTTTCCCTCCTTTTCCCTCCCTTTAGTTAATCTTCGAAAGGTAGCAGGAAAAGAGAAAGTTAACTCAAGGAAACATTTAGAACGTGGAAACTCTTGCTGCTATCATCAAGAACGACTTAAGTCGATATTTATCGATTCGATCGATAACTTGTTTTTCTGTGCTTTTTCGATTGTGAAAGAAACGGAAGCTAGATAAAAGCGTAATAACCAGCTATGTATATAACTCGAAGATATCTTAATATTATTCATAATACTCATAATAATAATCTGATTGGGGCTGAGACAAGGGTGCCTGAGCCCGTTTATACTTTGGCTGGCCGAAATGTTTTTATCTGGCAAACATAACTAGTTCATGATATTCATGTTGTCTTGTGGCATAATTCATTGTGGCACTTTTGAAATGTTTATTTATTGGCAGCACCCATCGAGGCACGACGCCAAGCACCCGCCGGCCAAAATGTTTGCCTCTTACTATATATACATATATGAAAGAGTTGTCAGTTTCAGTTTGAGTTTCACTTTTGAGTTCCGAGTCGAACCTTAACAAATATTGTTATCAAAACAAGTCCAAAATGCGGAGCGTCTTACTGTTTGCCTTTTTGCAATTTTCATACGGTCTGCCAATTGAAAATGATTAGCAAGAGGGTAGATTAATTTTGTGCCAGGGCATGAGACAGGCAGAAGGAGACTTAGTTTATAAGGACATGCCTCTTCTGGCTCTTCTAGAGAGCGATAGGCTTAACATGTAATGTATATGTTTAGGTGCTACGCAGAATATGTTATCGATATCAAAGGATCGATAAATATCGAATCTAAAACTTGATCGCTTAGTTCCAAATGTTACCTTTACATGACTTTTCTGATGCCTGCTTTTGTTCCTTCCTCAATTACAAAAGCACAGCAGAACATGCTATCGATAAAACCGATAAATATCGACTTCATAGATAGGTTTTAGGCATATCTCATAGGTTATAAAGCCAGACTCGCGATGAAAGCAAGAGTTGTCCTCTTCCAAATGTAGTTGTTATAGCTAACTTTTTCATTGTCTGCTTCTGCAACGTAGAACAAGTTATCGATGCTATATAATCGATAAATATCGACTTTAAAACAAGGTTTTCAAGGCATATCTCATAGTTTATAACGCCCGAATTCAAAATTTACTTGTTCCTATCTTTGATTTGTCTGATGTCAGCTTCCGTTGTATGCCCTTCATTTTTGGTATCTACAAATCTGTATGCCATATAAACAAAGGGTATCTGCTAGACGGGTGTTCTTTACTTATTTAGCTAGCCTTTGTGTGGCCTCTGTCGAACGTCATCATCATCATCATCATCATCATCATCATCGTCATCATCATCGTCGTCATCATTATTGTCAGCCATAATGTTGCTGAACTACCCACTGTGACCCATTGTCCTGCGTCTCCTTGAGCAGGTTATGTGAGGTCTGCGTGTGTCTTCTTCTTTATCCAGTGCCAACTTTTGCCTCAGTTTCTTCATCGGCCGCGTCTTCTGCTACTTCATCTCTTGCCTGTTATTGTTGTTGGCCTACATACGTTTGGCATGTCGTTAACGTTGTTTTGGCCTCGTCTGTGCGTCTAGCTGTCTGCCACGCCCCAGCCCCAGCCGAGAAACCTCCTTAACCCATTTAGCGAAGTATCCATCCCGCTGCGCAGCGCGTTTCTGTGTGCTTATGAGCACATCAATTCCTTGTCTCTGTGACACCAGAACCCCAACTCTTTACAAAACTGACTTTTTGGCCTCTCGCTGACTTTGTGTCGCCTCTTGGCGCACATCCTGCTCAACGAACGAGGGCTGCACAGTCTCCAATATGATTGACTTTCGTTTGGGTTCGTCAATAATTGAGACATATTTTTGTTACATTTCTAAGGAACTTTATATATCTGATGCTCTAGTAGCTATAAGCAGGCCTTGCCCATGGTACGTATAAAATAAATGAACAAAAAGCCAAACCTCGTGGAAATCGAAAGAGATTTGACCGAGTTATGGGTGGGAAATTATGTCCTTTGTCTATATGAGATACTTCAGGCCGAAAGATTCGTCAAATATCTATGCATATAAGTATTACATATATAAAACGTAACTGCTTGCATATATCAACATATTTTTTCTATAATTTTTAAATATTATATCTTCTTCTTGTTTATTATGTGTACAAAAAGTAAACAAAACAAAGCTCAGGCCAGCCAGCTTATTAAAAGTTCTCTTTCAAAGCGCGTCTACGTTCTGCTTAAAACAATTGAAGCACATTGCTAGCGGGACTTGTCAACACACACACACACACACACACACAGACACACACACACACACACACACACACACACATAGTGATTGATAATTGCTTGCTGTGCAGCCCTCGCAACAATCGCAGACATTTTGGCCTCAATCAAACCTCACGCAGCGCAGCAGAACGCAAAGGCACAGCGGCAGCTGAGAGCAGAGCTACAGTGCGTATGAGTATTTTGACGCAATTTATATTGCTTTCAGCGTGTGTCTGTCCGTGTGAGTGTGTGTGTGTGTGTGTGTGTGCGGGAGTGTGTGTGTTGGTTAGCTGCTGTTTGACTTTGTTCGACTGCCCGTCGTGTGCTGCGTATGCGGCGCTGGCTGTGGCTCTGGCTCTTAAGTTGGCCATTTCGCTGGGCCTGTGTTTGCCTTGTCTGTTGGTTTGTTTGTTGGTTTGTAGACACACACACACACACACACAGAGAGAGAGAGACACCCCAACACCTTCAATTGAAGCCTGCCAAAAAACTGAAACTCAAATTCAAACTATTTCAAGACTTGGCCAATGTCAAGACAGCGCCCGCTGCAAATCAATCGTGACAGCGCTGAGGGGTTGCTCGCTGCTTATGGCTTTAAGCAGGGGCGTGGGCAGACGGGGGTGTGTCTGTATGTGTACGTGGCGTATGCGTAATATTGAAACAGTTGAAACTTTGCTGCCGCCGCGCGGACTGATGAAAGCCATGATAATGACGTTTGACTATAATTTGCGAGCTGTTCTTCGTTTTGTTGTTGCCGCCAGCAAAAATTTACGACTCTAAGTTTCAAAAGCACACGCGCCGCCCCCCGTCCTTCAGCAGCCCCTGGTCGCGCCCGTTACCACATTTAAGTGCAAATATTTGCTAGCTTAAAGTTTTAATTTGATTTCCTTGCTAATTCATGGCAACAACCCGCAAAAGTCTGAACTTTTGCTTGACCCTGCGCTGCTTTTGGGGGTTGACAGCAGCAGCAGCCCTTTTCGCCCAGAGCCGCCCACTTTCACCCCCCTTTTCGGCGACGCCTGTGCAATTATTAGCCACAAAAATGTATTTGCTAATTTTGCACAAAATTGATAATAATTGCATAATTTGCATACACTGCACGAAATATGTCAGGAATAGACCCCAAAAACCTCAAGACCATAGCTTAGTGAATTTGAATACCCATTGATATTGCGTGTGAATGGCTATATTAGCTGTGTCTTTGGCTTATCGTAAAGTAAAAACAGACTTAAAATGTTTTACTTCGCGTATACCTCAGCACATTGCCCTAACGCCTTGTTCTATGCATACACATTGAGGCTACATTCAAGCACTTGAAATGTAATTCAAATCGAACTCTCAGCACCAAAGTTAATCAAGTATGCATTGCCCATGCAAGTGAAGAGGAAGCAGAACAGCATTAAGAAAAGCTTGGCTACAGAGCATCTGCTAGTCGAGCATAGCCGGTCAAAGCACTTTCACTTGTTGTATTATCCTTGAGTGGGGCCAGAGACTTGGTTTATTAACCACATGGAAATTAGGCATGTGGCTTTATGCGTTTCGTGTCACACACTCACACACACACACACACTCACAGACGCACACACACACTCACTCAAGCACACACTCACTCACTCACACACTCACTCACACACACACACAAGCACACCCCATGCATTTGGCCATGCCGCAGCTAGTGCAAATTCAGCAAAAGTCATCAAGTAGCTGGCCATAACAATTGCCCAAAGAATTTCATGAGAGCACGTGCCCCACGCCCAGCCTCGGCTACTTGAAAGGGTATTTGCGATAGGGCGTCAGTCTTTCTCTGTGTGTGTGTGCATGTGTGTGTGTGTGTGTGTGTGTGTGTGTGTGTGTGTGTGTGTGTGTGTGTGTGTGTGTGTGTGTGTGTGTATGTCTATGTGTATTGACTGAGGTTTCTGGGCACATAATTCTTTTCGGGGCCCATTTTGATTTGCGATGCGGCACACGTTTCATTTTTATTGACCAAGTTGGGGCCGCGTTTATTGCCGCATAATTGAGTAAATATTATGAATGAAACTGATAATCTGCAGCCATTTACCATTCGATTGCCAATGTTTATATACAAGGGGCCTGTGCGAGTGTGTGTGTGTACAGATGATTGACAATGCAAATGGCAACATGCTGTGCATGCCGAGACATGACAAAAAGATAAAAAAGAAGAAGCAAAGGAAGCCCCCTTCTGTTAAGCCAACAAATCAAGTGATGAAAACATTTATTCCGTCTTAAATGTCCTTCATGCGACAAGCTCTTCAGCTTAGACAGCCGAAAGGCCGCAAAAAGCCAAAAACAATTCGTTTGAACACTTCGTTTCGCACTTTCCACATTGTGGAAGTCCGTTTTTTTTGTTCACTTTTCAATGAAGCAATTGAACTTCATAAATAAAGCTCTGACTGAGACACACGCGTGACTCATATTAACTAAAGAATAAATTCTCATAACTTAAGCTTTAAGCCTTCTTTTTTGGTCTTTGCTAAGCTTACTTTTTACTTAAACTAAGAAACAAACATTATATCTTTTGTCTTTGATTTTCTCTCAAGAGTCCCGATGCAACAATAACGAATGCAATCTAAGTTAAGATATCTATCTATCCATCTATCTATCTATGTATCGAACTATCTACCTATCTATCTATCTATCTACATATATATATATATCTATCTATCTATCTATCTATCTATCTATCTATCTATCTATATATCAATCGATTTATCTATCTATATATCTATCCATCTATCTATCTAGTATCTATCTATCTATCCATCTATCTACCTACATATCCATCTATCTATCTATCTATCGATCGATTTATCTATCTATATATCTATCTATCTATCTAGCTATCTATCTATCTATCTACATATCTATCTATATATCTATCTTTCTTTCTATCTATCTACATATCTATCTGTCTATCTATCTATCTATCTATCTACATATCTATATATATATATATCTATCTATCTATCTACATATCTATCTATCTATCTATCTATATGTATGTCTGTCTGTCTGTCTGTCTATCTATCTATCTATCTATCTATCTATCTATCTATCTATCTATCTATCTACTTATCTATATATCTATCTATCTAACTATCTATCTATCTATCTACCTATCTATCTATTTATTTATCTGACTATATATCTATCTAGAGGCAGAAAAGGACCCAAGCAGAATACTCTGCAATGCTTGCTAAAATCATCACAAAGCAACCGAAACGGTTCATGCAAGACATACTTAGTTTATATTTAGATATTCTAAGCTATAAAGGTATATAAAACTACGTGTTAGTCTAGTAGTTAGAGAGAAGTTTAAGTGGCTGGTCAAGCCAGAAGAATCGATGAAGCATCAGAAGTCTTTGTTTTTATTGCTGGATTTGAGCCGGCGACTTCTCGTGGTCCAAGGCTTAGACACTTGAGTCACGCAGTCTGATTTTCCTATTTTCCCTAATGTCTACCCGAATTCTCCACAATTTGAAGCACATTATAAACTTTCGACACAGATTGAAGCTAGTTCGATTGTGCACACCAATTAGTCAGTCTGTCAATCATTCCGTTGACCAAATGAAAATTCAGTTAATCAGTAAACTGACCGATCATTCAGTTAGTCAGCCTTCTATATAGACTTAAAAGTTACTCAGTGAAAAGGATCAGACAATAAACATACAAATTATTTAAGAAGAAATATAGCTTAATGAGTAACAAAGGGTATCACAGTCGCGGTCAGTTTCAAACATGCTGACTCGACTTTTGTGGCAATTTAAAATTCGAATAGCAGCAATTAGCGAGCTTTCACTGTACATGTTAAGCCTATATTGATGAAGGCAGCTATTAAGTGGCCCAGCTTGAAGGAGCAGCTGTGAATATTTGCTTGTTGTTTGGCCAAAGACGTGTCCATTTCCGCGGATTGCGGCATTGTTGGCATCAGATGGCTGTACACCATGAGCTGGGCATGGACATTAATCCAGCGCAAGCACACACTCGCACAGCTGCTGTACGTGTGTGTGTGTGTGTGTGTGTGTGTGTGTGTGTGAGGAGTGTGTGTAAACAAAACAATGATGATTGAAATGCAGCGTGTGGAAGGTTTTGGCAAGCGAAATGCGCCAATTTACAGGCAACACACGCACCGGTGAACAGTCAAACACACAGACACACACACACACACACACACAGACACACACAAGCAGAGCGAAATAGACGCGGGCAGAACTTGACCGGAAGTGCCGACTCAATGGCCGGGTCGTCAGGCATGTTATCTTGTGGGCGTGGCACACGAAACCGTCAGGCGATCCGTTACCATTTCGAGAAATGTGTGAATTATTAACTGGCTTTTGCCTCCCCATCCAACACACACCACCCCTCCCTCTTCGCTCGCTTTCCACTCGCTCCACCGACCGAATTAGCCAGGCAATCAAATTATGCAGACACTTGACATTGCGCCGGCAAGGCAAGGACGCTTGAGGTGGGGAAGAGGAAGAGGGTTGGGGAGTGGGACATTCTGCTGGCAGCCATGAGGCGCGTCATGCCACGCCCAAAACGCCAAGAACTATTTGCACCCACTTGAAGACGCGCCGGAGAGCAGCAAATGAGCCGCAAGCCGTGCCCATGGCGACAAAGGCCAAAATAAGAAGGGGCGACGGCTGTGGGCGGGGCAAAAGCGTGGCAAGCTCTGGAGGAATTGTGAGAAAATGGTGGATGGTGGCGGGAGGGGTACCTCCGTGCTCCTTTAAACATACTTATCAAAGCTACTTTTGATTCGACATGCAAATGGCAAAAAGGCAAAAATCGAAAGGAAAGAGCAAAGCAAGCAGCAATAACTAAAGGCACGAGTGCGATGTAAGTGCGCGGTGAGGTAGGCGGAGAGGGGGGAGGGGTGAGAGGGGAGGGGTTGGCGATGGGAAATGGATAATGGGAATTGGCTTGTGGTAAGAATAACATTTGCCAGTTACTTTGTATCTTTGAGCGCCTAACAGTGCCCCAGCATTATGCAAAAAAAACAAAAAACGAGGCATCAAATTTTCTAGGAATTTGTACATTTTTAAAAGAAATTTTCATTTGTGAAAAAAGTGAGAAAAATTGTGTTGAACAGTGGAGAAATGCATAAAAATCTGTTAGAAAATTAAAGTTCTTTCGTTTTGCTCATTTTAAAGTATAAGAAACAAAATGAGAAAGTGAGAATATCTTCGACATAGCCCTTTGCAGATATGTGCGAATTGTTGAAGCTCGTAAAAGCTAAGTTTGACTTAAATGTCTTTGAAAAAGAATATCCGATTCTTCGTAGTTATATTGTATAGAAGTGCGACATTGATAAGCTAGTGAAATATGCCATAATCAAGTTTCATTTATCTTTAAATTTTCGGATCAAACATGCGAATTGGACTAGTAAGGTGTACATTCCCTGGTTAATGTCCCTAATGCAATGTCCCCAATGATACAAATATAGCTGAATAAAATACAGATACAGATACAGATACAGATACAGATACAGATACAGATACAGATACAGATACAGATACAGATACAGATACAGATACAGATACAGATACAGATACAGATACAGATACAGATACAGATACAGATACAGATACAGATACAGATACAGATACAGATACAGATACAGATACAGATACAGATACAGATACAGATACAGATACAGATACAGATACAGATGCAGATACAAATACAGATACAGATACAGATACAAATACAGTTACCGATACAAATAAGGATGCAATTACATTCGCAGCTTCCATTCTCGTTACAGGTACAGAAAAAAAGCAGATACAAATGAAAATCAAAAGCCAATATGGACACAAACACGGATACGGTTAAAGCTGAGATCTGTGAATACGAATGGAAAAGCTACGCGTAAAATTGACGCCTTAAAGTAGGCAACAAATGTTGTTATGAAGCAAGTGGCAACTGTCTGCGAAATGCGTGCTTCGCTGGATGCAAAAGCAAAAAGAACAACAATAAAACAAAAATAAGAAACAAAGTAATAGAAATGTGCCAGCCCGCATAATTTGCTTTGCTATACCCTACAATTCCGGAGAGCTTTCAATAGGGTAGATGAGCAAACATTTCCCATTAAGTCCAACTTGGCTTTACTGAGTTTAAGGAGCTCAACAGTATTCAAATTAAGATGCTGGGATGGTTTTCGAAACGTTAAGAAAACAGAATACAGAAGACCTAAAAATAGTGCAGAGTATCGCACAGTCGGTGTTTAAAAGTATTTACGCATGCTCTTAAATCATGAACAAATTCGATATACTCTGTTAAGTGAACATATATTTTTATTGTAGGGTATCTCATAGTCTAGCACCTAAGGATTACGATTCTTAGAAGCAAAAGATTCTGTATTATATGTGTCCTTACAAAAAGATTGAAGAGGTTCACATAAACGACAAGAAGGAACTGAAAAGTTGCCGTAAGGGTATCCATGAGTCGAGCATTACAGCAAATATATGTTTTACATATGAAAAACCGACATAGCCTTCCAAAACAGTTAATTTAAGATTTACAACATTAAAATAGGGTATTTTATAGTCGTATACTGACAACTATTTAAGATATGCAAGTAGACAGAATTGAAGACATTCAAAGGGTATCTTCTAGCCGTGCACTTAGATGCACGGATGCATATTCAAATATGTGATCTACACAAAGAATCGATGGCTTGCATTTAAGATATTCACATATGTATACAGGGTGTCTTCTAGTCGTTGAACCGTAGCTGATCTTATGCAGAAGGAAGAGCCCCAATTTTGTTTGGATGCATATGCGAAAAGATGATATTCACAGTTATTTAAGATATTCACATTTTATGTACAGGGTATCTTCTAGTCGTGCACACGTAATTGATGATCCGCTACTAGAAAATCTTCTGGTGCTGGCGTGACACTGTTTTCAGGCTCGCTCCTGCTGTCTGATGCACGCTTTTGGCTGCGGTTCTGTGTCTTATCAGCATTCCATTTGCTGTCGCTGGCGCTTCCACATCAACGAGCAGTTGTTCCGTGAAGCACGTGGGGCACGTGGGGCATGTGGCAGTCGGCATGCGGCATGCGGCATGCGGCAGCTCGCAGCTCACAACTCATTACAATTGCCCCAAAGACGCAGACGCTGGCAATGGAGTTGAAGTTGTAGCTAGGAAAATTTGTAGCCAGAGTCGCGGCTGCCCCTCTTATTGGCTCATTTAGCACAGGCGGGTGGGCAGGGCAGGCGAATGGTCAGGGGCATGTGCGGCAAGTGGCGGGCAGAGTGCGCGGGTGACGTCTGTGGCGCCACCAGCTATGACGCCAACGATTTACTCGCCAAGTTGAACTTTTGCGGCACGCCAAAGAGAATTCTTTAGTTTTGTTGGCACACAAATCGCAGCCAGTTGAGGCAAACCCCCTTTCACACAACCCAACAGCCACCCGCCCCCCCCCCCTCCCTAGCTACCCCCTCTTGGCCACTCGTTAGCGGCAAATGTATTTGTGGCACCTTTTTTTAGCAGCCCGAAATTTGCGTGTAAACTAAATTTAATGCTCGCTTTTTTTCTTCACCCCTCGTTTGTGTGCAAAAGTTTTGTGCAAACTGCATAAAATTAAAACATTTGCCACACCTCGGCGTGTGTGTGTGTGTGTGTGTGTGTGTGTGTGTGTGTGTGTGTGTGTGTGTGTGCGTGCTTGTGGGCGTGTCGCTTGCCTGTACTAATTGTGACTTATAGCAAATTGACAGCGGGACGCTTCAATTGTTGCACGTTTCTTGAGCGCAGAATTGCACGAAAAGCATCAAGAAAATAATTAAAAATTGATTTGCCTGGCATGATCGACTAGCAGATATCCTAGACACAGGCAATGTCTCAGCCATGCAGCTATGCGACCCTGCGATAGTCGGCTTATGTTTTGACAGTCATTGGAAGAAAGTCGTTAGCAGGCTATCGACTGACACATACCCTGTGCATGAGTTAAAGCTTATGATAATTAGTTAAAATGCTTTGAAAATATTATTATATAAGTTTCTTTCGGTGCATGCTCGAACAGCTGTATACAGAAATGGCATACAACTGAGCACATACCCTGTAATCAGGTTGTAAAGAATACCAAATAAATATATATTTATGGCTTTTGCGTATTAAGTAACATTTGCTTGAATACCCTTTATTTGCATTAGCATTTGCTCTTGATGCCCTTTATTTGTTAAAGTACAGGATATTGAAAGGGAAAGAACGTAGTGCAATTCGTTTGGGTATCGATCAAACATTGATGAATTATCTCATTTATACTCGTAAGAATTGTATTTCATTTACAAAGTTCTCTGATACACTTCGTATTACCTTCCATAAAATTACAGGGTATCAAGAGAAAGCTTTTGCTAGCCAATAAATTGGTCAAAAATTGAGAAATTGTCATAAAATGCATTGCAATTTCTTTTATCATAATTCAGTTACATTTGGTTGAATTCCAGGGTATGTGTAGCGACAGATATACTGTAAGTCAAGTAAAAATTGTGAAACTACCCCAAGTTTCCTTCGATTCGTTTAGCTTACAGGGTATCTGCGGGCGTTCAGCTGCCTGGGATAGGACATTGATCCCCATTGCTCAAGTGCTTGCTGCCGTTGCCTGCGCCTCACTTGATTCAAATTTCACTTTTAACACACAATTTGTTTGCATTTTGTGCAGCAATCAACGGAGTAAAATGAAAAAATGGCGGGAGCAAGGAGCATAAAATGGTAGCGATGCGGTAAGTCAAGAGGGGAGGGGCGAGGGGTGGTGCCTCTCAAGGGGCTGGCATATCAAAAAGTTAAAATGGTAAAACATGAAAACGCGCCGCAACGAGGCAACTTGCGAGCAAGCGGCAATATGGCTGCGGGATATGGAAAAATTAAAAAAGTACGAAGCCAAATGAAATCAAATAAAGACATTTCAAAGTAAACAACACAACGAACACCGAATGCCCTAACACAATTGAAAGCTTCGAAGAGAGAAGCAGAGAAAAACAAACGAGAATAATCAGCTAGAAAATGATTCGCTTTGGGCGTGCTTCACAATTCGAGCCCACAAAACTGATTGAAAGCCAAGAAATCGATTCGATTTTAATTAATCTTAACTCTTGAGGTATTATATCAATCCTTATAGCAGCGCTTCACTGTAGCCAAAGAAGACGCCATGATCGAAGCTTTGATCTTAAATCAAAATCTATAAACGATTAGATTAATACACTTAATATTATATATATCAAATGTCGCATAGTTCAAATGTCAAACCCAAGGCTGCCTCTGAGAAGCATCTAATTCAGTTGATGGCCCTGCAGCTGGACGAACTCTCGACATCAGCTGACTACTCCCAGCCGGACAGCTGTCACTGCAAAGTTTGGGAAAAAACATGCTTTATGACATGCTCTGAATCGAAAGCAATGCAATAATATATAAAGTTCCACAAAGATTTATAGATAAAGTAAGCTGAGCCGAGGTCAATCAGAACAGGATCCAGTGCATCCATAGCAAAGGAGGCGTGCATGCAAAATATATCAGGTGGAAGTACCATAAATCTTTTGCTTTCAATTTCGTAACAAGAGAGAAAGCTGTTCCTGAAAAACTCTGTTAATGTCCAAATGTTAACAGAGTTTTGCAGGAGAACAGAGTTTAACAGAGTTTTTCTCTCTCTCTCTGTGTACGGTGCTTAAACTGTTTGAGAATTGCAGGCCAATTTGAAGAAGTCTTGTAGTTCGGTGAATTGGTTTTAAATATAAGAAATTAACCGAGCTTTATATCAAGTTTCCATGGCCAAGATCCTTCATTACCTTGCGAGTTTTTGTCTCATTCCCATTTCTTTCACACATAGTAGACACTGCCTAAACTGTTTGAGAATTATAACCAACAGCCATGAATTTACTTTAAGCTTATCCTCTGCTGTTCTATACTTGAACTGATGAGCAAATTAACCGAAGTTCATATTTACTTTTTATCAATTCTTAAGATCCTCTTCACATGCATAGCCTCTATTTAGCACAAAGTCCTAGTCTTACAAGTTTTTCTCACGCCCCCTTCTCAATGCTACACAGCAGACGATGCTTAAACTGTTTCAGAATTCTAAGCAGACTTTAAAGCTGTTCGCGCAATTCACTTCAGCTGAGAAACATGAGTAATTGCACAAATATAATGTCTGATTAGGCTGCGTAAGTGCCATGCAATGACTTGTTTATAAATATATTCATGCATGAGGATCTTAAAGGATTCAAGCGACATTTGTTATACCCTTTTTTTGAAAAGCCAAAAGGACAGCTGTAAACAAATAAATGGCGCATGTGGCAAGGCTGGAACGGGTGGGCTCCACAAGGCGTCACAGCAGGCGGAAATGGATAACGCGCAGCTCCCGTTGGATGCCTCCATGTGTGTGCGTGTGTGTGTGTGTGTGTGTGCGCGTGTCCTGTCGCAAGTCCTGTTCAGCGTAGCTGTCGCTCGCCTTATCGCCAAATCCAAGCCAAGGCGCTCAGCATTTCATTTCATAAATTTTGTTGGAAGCGCTTGAAGGCTTGCAGCAGAGCTTCTGCCTGCTTAATTCCTTACATATTGCGCTGTTTGTTGTCGTTGTTGTTGTTGTTGTTTTTGTTGTCACACACACACACACACACAAACACACACAAGCACACACATTCACACACACATACAGCGCTCAACTTTGTCATGGAGTTTTGTAACGACACTCGAAAAGCCATCGCCATCTTCAACCGCCGACTTGCCCAGACATTTTGCCATCAAAAACTTCTACGAAA
Source organism: Drosophila kanekoi (assembly GCA_037075305.1). Lineage (NCBI taxonomy): Eukaryota > Metazoa > Arthropoda > Insecta > Diptera > Drosophilidae > Drosophila > Drosophila kanekoi. The sequence continues at coordinate 15,176,030 of JBAMCE010000451.1, forward strand.
ATCATCTTCAGGTTTCTTGAGTTCCTTGTTTTTGCTGGCCTCGTCTCTTATACTGCCACGCCCCCTACTACCTACTTCCCTTGTTCTGCCAAGCTTCTATTGTTTTTCTTCATACGCCGCGACAAACAGAAAAACAAAAGCAATAAAAACCGGAATCTACTTAGCTGTTAAGAATCTATTACATGAAGCCACTCGAATATCATAATATATACTCATCAGAGAGAGAAAGAAAGCGACAAAGAGAGAGAGAGAGAGCAATAGAGAAACAGAGAGAGATAGAGAGAACGTGATTGGATAGAGATAGAGCTCTTCTACGCCGCAACCTCTCGCTCTTGTTGTGAAAAACTTTCGCACGACAAATTTTCATTTCGTTGATTTTCTTTTCTTTTACCTTATTATTATTATTTTGCTTTCTTTTTTCTTGGCTCTTCCTTTTTTTAATATGCTAATTAGAAGACAAATAGAAAGTTCTTCCTTTTGACTCGCTCAAATTCATAACTTTGCAGTGCAGAATTGTGATTACATATGTGGCTGCTACCAACAACATCAACATCTACTTTTAACTTTTCAACAACATTTGAGAATGCGAAATGCACATCTCGTCATATTTCTAAATGAACGCACTTGACTAACGTATGCACGTTTCCTTGGCTATAGAACACTCTCAACAGCTGCACATTAGTCCAAGTCTTTAAGCCCTAATGGATAGTTTATATTTGGCAGCTAGAAGGGAGATAAATCATAATCAAAATAATCGAATTTTTCTAATGAAGAGCGTAAAACAGAGAACAGAGAATAAAGAAATTCGAAAACATTTGATTGATTGATTGATTGATTGACTAACTGATTGACGACAGATTGAATGACTGACTGTTAACGGATTGATTGACTGACTGGTTGACTGACTGATTGACGACAGCTTAAATGACTGAATGTTGACAGATTGATTGACTAACTGGTTGACTGACTGGTGGACGACAAATTGAATGACTGACTGTTGATAGATTGATTGACGGACTAGTTGACTGACTGACTGCCTGATTGACTGACTGATTGACAGACTAATTGGGTAACTCATTGACCGATTGGGACACTGACTGATTGACTAATTGACTGATCTTTTGATTGATTAACAAGTGATTGAGTAACTGAGTGATTGACTGACTTGCTGACCGATTGAGACACTGACCGATTGACTGACTTATTGATTGATTAACAGATTACTTAACTAACGGACTGAATGACTAATGGCTTGACCTCTAGATCAATTTGCCATCTTAATCTGGCAACATTATTCTTTGTACCCTGAAATATCCTATTCAGACATAAGTCAAAATTTCCTACCCCCACAAATACCATCAGATTTAAGGTAAGTCTATCTATATCTAACTGTTATCCATGCTCACTTGAGTGGCTCTGGACGCTTCTTAAGCGAGCTTATTTTCATTGTGCCCGAAAGTAAATAAATAAAGACATATCAACCTTTAACGGGTTCTCAACGAGTTTTGCACCTTTTTCATCTGCATAAAGCTGTCCTCCATGGTCACTTGGTTAGCCCTAAGTACACTCAGCATATAATTATATGTTTACAAACAAATCTCTAAACAAATACGCGCATTTCCTTTGGAATTTGTTGGGCTTAAATCATAAAGTCAGCAACAAGAATACAACGGAGGGAGTCGGCATTAGGCAGTCGGCTGTAAGCGACTTCACAATGCTCTATACAAAATCTTGTTATTGGTTAAAACAGTCGAAAAGCGTCTGCTTGATTATAAGCCTGGTGACTTCTAAACTGTAAGGCTGTGCATTTTAAACTGTATTCTTTGATTTTCGTCGTTAGGGTACGCATGGCCTAGGCGTATCTGTATATGTAAAGCTCATCTGGAGTTTATTTGAGAAATTTGGGAATTTTATGCTGTGAATGGATTGAGTTTGCTTCATTTTCAGGTTGTTGACTCTAAGACTGTAAGCTAAAATGCAGTGGCTTTCAAACTTCAAATTTAGAAAATTTGGAATGAAAATTAGAAGATAGGAGACTGCTGATTATTGGGCTGATGACAATCAAACTTTAACGAAATGACCCTCAAACTGTGGCTTTAGGCAATATCACATTGCCGCAATCTATGTGGGCGGGAGTGGACGTGGGTGTTTAGAGGTCGGTCACCTGATAAATTAAGAGATTCTACCCAGTGGGGGATTTGAGTTAGCTTCATTTGGCTTGTGACTTTCAGACTGTGAGCTCAAAGCAATTGACTTCAAACTTTGACGTTGGGAAATTTCAAATTTTGCGTTTTGTATAGGCGTGTAGAGCTCATCTGAAGTTTGAGAATGTTAAGAATGTTAAGAATGGGAGATTGGAGTCACTCTTAAACTGTAATCCCAAAACAGTTGCTTTCAAACTTGGGAGTTACATCCAAAGCCTTTGGTGCGATCTTAAGACAAGGTCTTGAGTAGTCCAATTGCCAAAACTTGTAACTACCTCGAAAACTGTGGGAGACAAAGTCGTACGACTTCTGTTGCTTCTACAACTTACATTTTGTTAATAATTCTATAAAGAACTCAATCCAATTACTTGTAAGCATATAAATGACGAACAACAAGAAGTACATAGCACGCGACGTATATGCTCGCTTCTAAGCTGCGAATAGGGTATACACAGACAGAAGCCGAGCACAAGTTTTGTAAGCTTTAAGGCCGCAAATGGCATAAAAATGTCGCTTATATGTTGTTAGCTTTTTGTTGTTGTTTGTCGTTTAACTCATTTGTATTGAAAGCGTTTTGCCGACTTGTGTGTGTGTGTATGTGTGTGTGTGTGCTGTCGGTTATGTTTGGCAACTTGTTGCTTCTGCCTCGGATGAGCCTCAAATATGTAAATAATATGAGACGTGCAACATTTGCTGCTAATCCCCAAAGCGAAACAGAGGCCCCTTCTTCGTTCAACAAGAGCAACCCGATTGTTAACCGTAACCACTTACACACACACACATACACCCACACACACACGTAGCGGATTTTATGAATATTACACGCAAAATATGCCACTTGACTGAAAAGCGGGCAAAATGTTAAACCCAACCACGCCCATGCACACAATTTTCAAAGCGTTTGAAGCCTGCTTAAAAATATAACCAAAAACAACAACAAAAAGCAGAAGCATGGGTGCGTGTGTGTGCGTGTGTGTTGAATATTTAAGCAACACGCGGCGAATACGCAATATGCGCAGCGCATATAACGCATACGCCGCGTTGTATTTTGACAACAACTTGTCACACACTTTACAATTTGATGATGCTCAAAAACAAAAGGAGAAAGTAATAAATGCATATAGATAGGCTACAACTATGCCCTGGGCTGTCAGAAAGTGGTTGTCTAGGGGGGCGTGGCTATAGATCTCCACTCTCTGTGTGTGTGTGTGTGTGTGTGTGTCGCATGACAATAAAACGTGACTAAATGCTTAACGATTATTCAAGTGTGCCAAAGGCCACGAATTGTAAAAGTTTTGCGCTGCCTTCAGGTGCAACATAGGCATACGTATGTGCACACACACACACACAGACACACGCACAGCAATGATTGTGCTTGACACATCGAAAAAGTTGCTCTTTGCACTCCTTTTGTGCATATTTATACCCTGAACCCATTGAAAGGGGCGTTATAGTCGGCCCCAAATGCAAGTGACAGGCAAAGGAGGCATCTCCGACCGCTCAGAAACTAAATATTCTTGATCAGCCTCAACAAACGAATACATCCAGCCTTTTCTGTCTTTCTGTTCGCCTGTGAGCTTCTCCACTCATCTCTCACTTATCATCCTTCGATATTTCGTGCCATTTTCATTTTAATCGATATATATCGATCTGAAGACATGTTTATCGAAGCATAAATCGAAGTTTATAAGAGCTATTTGTCGTAAAGTCTGCCAGCTAGGCGCTGGTTTCAGAGTATCTGCAAGTCGAGCTCTTTGCACTTGAGAAATTTTACTTGTTTAATGCTGGAATTTAAAATCCTACGCAAAACTGTATGCGTGTGTGTATGTGTGTGTGTGTGTGTGTGTGTGTGTGTGTGCCAGGCATATGTGGAGTAGGACAGCCAACATGGCGACGTTAACGTTCTCATCAAGCATCACCGTCTCCATCGTCCTCGACTGTCATTTAAAGCGGCATAAAAATGATGACAACGTTCCTCGTAGCATCAGCTGCAAACGGCAACATCAGCGTCTCACTTTCTCGCCCCTTTGTCTCAGTCGCCCTCCCTTTCTCTCTCTCTCTCTCTCTCTCTCTCTCTCTCTCTCTCTCTCGCTCTTGTCTTGTCTAGCTGCGCGCCTGCCATTATTGTTAGATACATAATAAATATGCACACATCCCTAAATAACATTCATTTTTATGACTCGCTTTTGACTTAAGATAATTATGGCCGGGCATGTGGGCGAAACGTTCCCACATGTGCACGCTGAACTAGTTCAAAGGACGCGCCTTGTTATTGAGACTGTTTTCGTAGATAATTGTTTAAATTAAATTGCACATAAACATATAATTAAGTGCTTGTCCGTAGAAGCTGTTCACGAAAGGAGATGTTTAAGATAACATAATGTATACACTTATATTCTCGATCAATATCAACATCCGAGTCGTCTTTTTATCGGTCTGTTTGTCCCTGCTTCCGTCTGGAATGCGACGACGTAGACCTAGAAGTAGCTCACAAATAGCTCAAGCTTTATCGATAACAAACTATCGATAGTTCGCTCTCTTTGCAGGATATCGATACAAATCGACGACCCACAGCCTGTTTTTCCCGCTTAGATCGGAATATGAACTTAGCTTCAATAAAAGTTCTTTAAGTTATTTCGCAACACTGTTGCAGAACAGAATTCCCAAAAAATTATATAAAATATATGAAATTTTAATTTATTACATTTTTTTTTTAATTCTTTAATGCGCAGAGTCTTTGTATGCACATTAAAAATGTTTGGCCGCTTGCCTTGTTGGGTAATAAATTCAAATGAGTAATATGCAGTGCTGGAAAACCTGTAAAAATTTATGTGTTAACAGTATGTGCAGATGTGATTCAGTCCCGAAGAGCTCTGTTGAAAATCGCATAAAACTCTAGACAACTTTCCAACACACTTTGCTCCAGTGTTTAGCAATATTTGAAATACTCTTGGTGGGTTACACAACACTAATTTTTAATGCTTTTATATTAAGCTGTTAGTTCAAATGTCGCTTAATTTTATCTAATATTTTAAATCTCAACGCACACGAACTAGTTCACTGAGCTGAACTGAACACACACACACACACAACTGTGAACTTATTTGAATGCTTTTCATGCTTATTAGTTGACACTAAGGCCCCGAAATCCAGTCCATCGTCATACTGCAGTGCACGGATAAATTCCGCATTCAATATATTGAAGGCCATATAGAAAATGTTGCCGTTGCCGTGGCCGTTGCCGTTGCCGCACAGGTGCCACGCGTGGCTGAATGTGGGTTTTTGGAAATGCGCGCTAAGGCATAAAATATCACGATTATAAAATGCAAAACAATGTGAAAGACAGCAACAACAACAACAACAACAATAACAAGAGTTGCCTGGCCTTAAAATGTATGGTTATGTTTATTATGACTACCAGCACTCGCTTAGCGGGCATATTAGTTGTGTCAAGAGCTTGGGCAGCTCATAATCTATTCTAGTTTTGAGAATATTTGTAGATCCTACATCTTTCACATAACGATAACTGATATATAATGCTCTGGCAATTCTCTTTGCTAGCCAAGTTGACCCAATATATCGATATGCTCGCTTCTGTAGGGCATCGAATTTTCGATGAATCAATCTTGACTTTCACTTTTATTACATCAGAACGTATGTGTGTGTGTGTGTGCATGTGTATGTGTGAGGTATACGCTTAAATTGTTGTTTCATTTTGGTGCTGATGCGGTTGTTGTTAAGTGGCTCACACATGCCGCCAGCTGCGACGCTTTGACACCTCGCCACGCCTTCAGTTCTCTGCAGCATAGCATTCACCTGCTCCCACCACCCCTGAACACCTGCCCTGCTGCCTATCTGGGCTCTGTTGTCTGTCGCTCACGCTGTGTCCATGTGATGGTCCAATAAATAAGTAAATGCGCGGCCTACACACGCATCCTGAGCTCTTGTTGTGCGCGCGTGTGTATGTGTGTGTGCGTGTGTGTGTGCGCCAAAATCCTCATGTTGATTAGAAAGTATGCAACGGCATTGGCGTAACGGCAACAACGTAAATCAATTAGTTTTCCACATGACAAGACGACGTTAAAGTCTCTACACACCAGCATAAACACCTGTCTGGTCTACCAGTGAGTGCGTATGTGTGTGCGTGTGTGTGCGGCTCAGGCGAACTTTGGCCCAAAAGTTTACGACAAGCACCTTAAAATCCAAGCCAACAATATTAGCAGCAGCAGCAAAAACAACAGCAACTTAAGAAGCATTATTTGGGGCATAAACACGGCGTAAGCTTCCCCGAAAAAAAGTTCAGAATAAAAATGAATGAAAAAAAAAACAAACAAGCTCAGAAAAAGGTGATCTCAAGGAGCGTGCAGGACTAGCAGCTACCCTGATAACAAGTTGAATGACTGAAGTAAAAGAAAACATTTTGTTAAAAGAGGCGAAAGCGAGATATAATTAAAGGTGAGGAAATTGAGATATATAGTAAACGGGCCAATATTCTTTACGAACAGCTAACTAAGCCTTACTTCAAATCATGAGAATTGCAAAGAAAGGCGTTGTTGTAAAAGCAAGTAAGTGAAATAGAGGCAGGGAGAAAGACAGTGGAATGACTAAATAGCTGAGAAAAGTGAAAGTCTGAAAAAAATAAAATGAAGGGAGAGACAGAAAAAGAGAGAAAGAGGGAGAGAGAGAGAGAGAGAGAGATTGGCTACTAATGTAATGTAAGAAGGAATGAATGAAACCTATATGTACTTTTGTACAGGAATAAATAGAGAAAGAAAGAGAGAGAGAGAGAGAGAGAGAGAGAGAGAAAGAAAGAGAGAGTAAGAATGTGAGAAAAGAAAGAATGGGATAGAGACAGATAAATAGAGAGCAACCGTAAGAATGAAGAGGGTCAGAAATTGAGAGAGATAAAAAGAGAGTGTCAGAGAGAGAGAGAGAGAGAGAGAGAGAGAGAGAGAGAGAGAGAGAGAGAGAGAGAGAGAGAGAGAGAGAGAGAGAAAGAGAGAGAGAGAGTTATTAAACAAAAAAAGGAGGGACAATGTGTGAGATAAATTCTGACAGAGCATGAGAGACTGGCTAAGCTAAAGAAAAAACAAAAAGGCAATGGGGAAGTGAAATACTTTGTCTTAGAAAGATAAAATGAGAGAGGTAGAGCAAGGCCATTGGGGCAAAAAAAGCGAGAGGGCGAGAGGGCGAGAGGGCAAGAGAGAGAGAGCGGGATACAGATAGCTATTGAGCAAATGGATGAGGAATGACATGGAGGTCTGTCAGCGGCATTAAGAGACACAATTTGATTACACCCTGTAAGCGATATTAAATGGCTACAGGGTATGAATAATTAAAAAAAAACCAAGTAAGACAGGAGAGCATGGCAAAAACAAAAAAAAAACAAGGCCAGGCAGTGAAAACTCATTAAAATTAACACTAATAAGCTTTGTTCCGCGGCCCGAAACTGAAACTGCAGCAACGATAACAAAGTTACTGCAACTGCAGCAGCAGTAACAGTAGCAGCAGCATCAGCAACAAATGTCACTTGATGTGCTGCCCCGTCCCGCTGACCGGTGACCCCTCCTCCGGCTCGACTTGCGTTTCATTTCATTTCGTTTGTCATTCGCTGGCCATTTCCATTTCTAGCCGGATCCTCGCCCCGTCGGTCCGTGTGTTGCGCACACAAAAAGGATTCCGTTGTCCGGCGTCGAGTGGCAACTTTTCTGGTGCGGGGTCAGACAGCCAAGGGGGGTAGGTAGCGGGGCGTGTTGCAAGCAACATTTGTTGTAAATGGCTCAACAAATTGAGCTAAACAAAAACAAGCAAAGAGATACCCAAAAAAACAAAAAACTAGGCGAACCGGCAAGGACGAGGGGCAGACGGGGAGCTGGTCGGGGCAGCACAAAGAACCAAATGGTGTGCAACATAAGCGCCTCTTATGTGGGCGTGTTAGTGGGCGTGCTGAAAGTGTTGTCAATTGTTGATGTGGCCATTCAAATGGTCGACAGCAACAACAATAACAATTGCGGCCATTTAATTAGCTCTTGTCGCGATAAATTATCGATAGCTTTATCGAATACAAGCGGCAGCTAAATCGATTTCTAAACTGTTAATTGTTAAGTTAAGTGGTATATCGTATTCGTGAATTTACCCAGCAGGAGTTGGGTACAGGTACCGTTATAACATATCGATTGAATTACGAACAACGTTATTAATCGATAAGTAATCGATGAGAAGCTTAATAGATATCGATATGTTATAATAGCATAAGAATAAGCGATTTATATTTGAATATTATTCAGGCCAACCGATTCAGATTTATCTAAGCATCTAGCATCGCAACATCGTTCGATAGCTTTGTTTATCGTAAATTTTACGTGTGTAGATCATAAAACCTATCGATCAGTATGCACTTTTTAATGTCTATAACAGCATATGCTATATGCAAAGTCAAGCGACAAGAATGTATGTGTATCTTCTGTCCAGGTTAAAGTCAAGCGAAAGATCTATCGATAGGTAAGTATATCGTGAAAGCTATGAAAAGGGATATGTACATATATATCGAAATCTCTATCTATATCTGTTTATAATATTCCCATTTTAATATCTATTTATATGGAAAATGCTAACAGTAGTTGCAGACCTTTCCGTATTGATAACTATTTCAGCTATTCAATTTGTCGCCTTTGGACATTTTGATATAATTGTGGCATGTCAAAAAAATGTTTGCTGTTCTTATGAATTTACACTGACAGCTTACAAGCAGCAGGTGCAACGATAAATGCACAAGTTATTTCAAATTAATCTCATTCAAGCTCTACTTACTTGCGTGCACAAATCTCGGGCGACATTTCAAGCAAATCAAGCGGCAAATAATGGCAGGAGGAAAACTGAAAATAGAGAAATGTGAAAGTGTGAAATGTGAAACTGTGAAACTGTGAAATGTGAAACTGTGAAATGTGAAATGTGGAACTGTGAAATGTGAAATGTGAAATGAGGGGAAATGGGCAGGAAGAACTGTAAAGTGAAAACAAGAGAACAAGATGCTGCAACATCTACAAATGGCGACTATTTTGTCGCCAAACAAGGACAAATTAACGTATTGAGTTAGCTGTAGCACGTACTGAACACAATTGGCCATTAGGAAATGCCTGAGTCAACACACACCCGCACACACACTACCACACACAACACACAGAAAGTCTTGATATTTCTATCAGTTAGATAGAGAGCATGCTGTTCTCGAAAGAAAGTACTGAATGAGAACATGTGGCCCATTGGCTCGTACATTTTGCGACAAGGACAAACAACTGACATCGTCTTAAAATGTTGAACATCATTTTTTATTGCATTTTCACAGCATTTCGATGAAGGCGAACAAAACAACAAAAAAAAACACACACACTTGCACAGAAAGGGTTCAATTTTATCCAATTCTTTTCCCTCTGCGGCCGTGGAATGGGGGGCTGGTTGGGTGCTGCCCAGCAAAAACTTTGCTAGCTTCGTGTAGGCGTGGCAGAAAGTTTTCAATTTTTAGCTACCAAAAAACATGGTACGGCCAAAAGAGTTTAACTACTTGTGCGGCCAAAAATTACCAAAAAATAAAACTAATAAAAATAAATATATAAAAGCAAGGTTCGAAAATTGACGAGCAAAACTTCCATGCCCCATGCTAAGCCTAAAGAGCTAGATAGAGTATTTGTATGGTACATTTTCTTATACTCTCATGTGTTCGGTCGAGCAGTCAAATTTGAAGACGACAGCTGTCAAAATCGGCCCGAAGCACAACTTAAACTCACGAGAAAGAAGCCAGAAATATCTGATAACAAATATCAACATTCCAGACAAATTCGTAGATCTATCAACGTCGAAGACAGAGTATTCTTCATAAAGAGAGTATAGACTATTCGGTTGGATACTCATTTCCGAGGATCATACCATTTCATTTGAATGTTGTTAGAGCCTGAGCAGGTAGATGCAGTAATCAACACCTGGCTTATATCTGACATCTTGAAGATTATATCTCGAAGATTATATCTCGAAGATTATATCTCGAAGATTATAATAGATAGAGATGTCTAGATGTTGGTATACAGGCGCTCGTATAGTCTACACAGAACATGAAAACTTGACTTCTTTGGATAGCTCAACAAAGATCTACTGTAACATATAAAAGCCTTCTTTGTAGAGTTGCAGTTGTGGGCTTTGGTATTTGAAGATCTTTTACTGCCATATTAAAACTTTCAAAAGTTCACAAAGATCTGCATATAAATACCCAAGTTATTAAAGAATCCATATCTCATAGAGAGGCTCTACGTGTGTGTGTGTGTGTGGGTTGTATTTGTATGTGTGTTGTGTATGCTTCATAAGCAAGCATTAAAGAAAGATTGCATTGTTTTCAAAGGTAACTCGTCGTAACTCGGGCTGAGGGTATGTCCCAGTCGGTCACACCCGACTGGCCTTAGTTGTTTTTATTTCGGTATTTATTTGCCGTAGTCATCGGCATCGTCAAACGCAGTTATTGCCGTGTTTTTGTGCACCATTTGAATGAGTTAAGCTCATTTGATTTGATACTTTTAATGCGGCTTTTATATTCGCCAGTTGCCATTTATTGTTCATATTTCCAAAACGGGCAACAGCACAAATTTATGTAGTTTCTGCTGTTTCTGTTGCTTTTGCTGTTTTTTATTTGCCGTCCTCTTCTGTTCGCCGTTTTGTTTTGTTTTATACGCAAAACGTGTGATTAATGGAATACAGAACATGGCCCGCAGGCGCTACATTATTATTTGTGTGCTGATGCATGATGTTTTCGGCGGCGCTTGGGGGAGGGTCTGGTAAGGGAGTGTAAGGGGAATGCACATAGAACTGGGTGCTGGCAATGGGCAAGGCCCCTGGGACTCGATATCTGAAACTGAAGCCCGTCTTGAAACAGTCTTTAGTTGGAATTTGAAGGGAAATTTGTTGATATTTCTGTTACTTTACATTGCTCAAGAGCTTTGCACTATTCCAGGCTGCTTTATTGATATGATTAAAAAGCTAAAAAGGCAATTCTTTAAAGCCTGGCCTCTTTTTGAGTCCTGAATTATGTGACTGGAAACGCTTGCCAAACGAATTGCATTATTTCAAAGAATAGGCATTTTATCTAGGGAAGGGAATATATCTCAAAAAATATCACAATTTTATTGACTCAATCTAACTATAGAGCTACGATATAGCTATCCGATGTTGTTGCGATTAGTCTCAAGCATGAATCACGCGTAAATGTCTATTTCAATTATTCAAATCCTCAACAAATAAGCTGGTCCTTAACACAGGACTTTGCTTGTGGACCGTTCGTTCCCGTAACAGCTATATAAGATAAAGTGGTCCGATTGTGCCTCTAACAGAAGGCGGAACCTGTGCAGAGTTACAGGAGAATTGTCCTTAAGCTGAGCATATATTCAGCATAGAAGACATGCAACAGGATCTAGGCTATTGCCAACAATCGAGAATGTATATATATATGTATATGCATATATGTGTGTGTATTTGAATATATATTCATATAGTTGATTCCCTATTTACATCTATGCTATTATCTATCTATTAACACATTAAACGACAAAACTTTAATATCTGTACGTAAGATTATATTCTGCTTAGCATGGGCATGAAAAGCAAGTATTTCAAGCTTCTCGTAAATCAATTTAAAAGTGGAATTTTATTTAAAGCTTCCCGCCACCTCAATTAGTAAAGTTTCTCCAAGACGCTATTAAACACCTATATAAAGAATGCCAGTTTTTTAATCGTAAACTGTGAATAGTTAGTTAGAAAGAGCACCGAAGACTTGATACCCTTGTAGACCATAGTAAAGCTCAAAAGAGAATATTTCTACAAGGGTTTGCAATTTGCCAACCTATAAAGCTATATCAGAAACCTTTCATATTTCAGAAACCTTTCACTTATATCAGCTGCATTCCTTTCCTATGCCCCTTCGCTGCATTAACTTGTTGAGAATCGCAACGAAATAAGAAGCAAAGTGTGTTCGACTTTTCATCACTTTTACTAATCTTTCAATGTGTATAAAACTGATAAATCTGTTAAGCTCTTGAATCGCAACAAAATGATGATAACTCTCAGAAAAAGTCAACTTTAGGCTCAATAAAAAATATAGTTTAAGGTCTTAACCTTTCTACCAAGCGCAGAACCTGAAGATGCAGCCAAATTACACGCGAACTCTGTAAACCTGATGTCAGAGTTAGCGATATTCGTGTTGTAACTCGAATGCCAGCATTGAATGTCGAACGTTGCATGCAACATTTTATGGCAGCGCTCTCTTAAGCCGCAACTTGTGGCGCTCTTTGAATGTCTGTCTCTTTCTCTTTGCGACCGAGTTGTTAGCAAATGTTGGGGCAGGTTCAAAAGGGGCAATGGGTGCGAGCTGTAAGCGACGGCGGGGCTGTAAGCAGCATTTTTGCCCATGAAAAACTTCAAGATGAAAACGAATTTAAAACTGAGCTGAAAATTCAAGCCAACATGACAAAAATAGATGTAGCAAATCTGTGCGAAAATGCGGCTTAATTGTGGTCTCTGCGGCCAGAAATAACATCGATTTTTGGCTTCTAACGACATTTATAATGATGCGGCCAACAATCTGTGCCTCTTCAAATGATTATGCTGCTTATGCTGCTAATGAGGTTGCCGAAGTATGTCAAACATCACCAAAATACGAGCTCGACCTGAACGAATATATTGACAGTTTGCTGATCGATGCACGGCCTAAACGTTAAGGGCTGCGTAACTGACAGAAGATGAAAGCTTGCGTTTCGATTGAAGGGTTTTTTGAAAACTTAACCGTCAAGTGGGGATAAAATGTGGTGAACGTGTTGCGAGCGTGACGGGTTGGGCCTACGTGACTTACTTGACTGAGCGTCGAACTAGCAAGTGAGAAAGCGCCAGTTCAAATCTAGCAGCAAATTGAAAATTTTAGATATGTTTACCAAATTTGTTACTATTAATAAATAAAAAAGCGGCTGACCACAAGAATAAACAAGCAGCTATCTGAGCGTCGAACTAGCAAACGAGAAAACGTCGGCTCAAATCTAGCAGACAATTTTCAATTTGATGTAAGTTTATTCAATGTGTTGCTATTAATAAATAAAAAACTGACTGACAATTAACAATAAGCAGTCTGAGCGTCGAACCAGCGAACAAGAGATCGCTGGTTCACATCGAGAAGAATGTTTTAAATTGTACATCATTTTAAGTTTAACATAAAAAAACGACTGAAATGAGTAGTAACACATGGGTGTCTGAGCGTCGAACTGGCAAAAGAGAGTTCGCTGGTCCAAATCTAGCAAAAATTTCAAATATTTACACATATGTACTAAGTTTCTTGTTATTAATAGAAAAGCAGCTTAAAATAAGACTTAAGACGTCTAAGCTGGGAACTAGCAAGTGAGAAGTTACAGGTTCAACTCTTAACGACGGCGTTTGTGAATCAAATTTCCATAAAGACTAAATGTATATAGTTTTGTAAACTTAATTAGAAATTATGTACTTTATATTCATTATAACTTAAAGCAAAAGTTGTTTCTTTTGTGCAATTAAGTCGAGATAAAGGTAAATGAATATGAGCAACGAGAGCAGCATTAATGAGTTTCTTAACCCGCGTTTACCTGGTGCGGCCACATAGACGCGTGCTGGCAACTTGAGCGGCTTTTGTTGTTGCCCAAACGATTTCGTTGCGACGCCGGGTAATTTCTTTTAGTTATACATATATAGAGTTATATACAAATAGGCAACCGGCCCGTCTCCCGTTTTCGATAGCCGCAAGCGCTTTTAGCAATTACGATAGCCTTAACCGTTTAATCGTCCGGGCGTGGAAAAGCACAAAGCCAAAGCCAAAGCTGCTGCTGCTGCTGCCAGGTAATGGACCATATGATAATGTAAATCAAACCCAGACAACAGACCGACAATGGGGGACATCGCCCCTTCGAGGCCTCAAGCACTAGCAAACTTTTTTGCAGGTCCGACCAAAAACTTGCCTGGCAGCCTGCTTTGGGCTGTTTGTTTGTTGTTTTAAATATACCCCGTAGAACGGCTCTCTAACGGAGTATATGCATGTAAGAGTTTAGCTAGATTCTTATCGAGCATATAATAGAGCATGCTTTTCATGTACAGGGTATCCAAGACGCGTTTCGTTTCTTTCATGTATTGTTCGACAGATCAATTGAAGGCTCATGAGAAACTAACTTTTATAGATAAAGTCTTGATATTTGGAAATATGAGAAAACTTGTATAATGGTTCTTATCAAAGCCCATCATAGCGCACACTTTCAACTTGTGTAAGAATCTCAGCCAGAAGAAAGTAGTTTCTGTACATCTATATAGACATATAGTTTTGTAGATCCATTAAGAGGGTAACTACCTATCTAGCACATATTTTTTTGCGACTTGCTTGTTATACAGTGAATGCATAAGGGTCGTGGGCCGGCTGCAATAACCCAGATGTATGATAGTAAAAAGGCATTGTAACTGGTCATTATGCATGCTCATGCGAGTATGTGTCATGGTTAAGAGAGAGCGAGAGAGAGAGGGAGAGAGAGAGAGAGAGAGTGAGATAGAGAGAGAGAGATATGCGTGACATAATTACAATGTGCCCAGCAATTACCAAAATAGACCCGACAGCTTGATTAATTACAGGTAACAGGTAACAGCCAACACAGTAGACAAAAGCAAACCTTCTGCACTTGACACCCAATGGCCAAACAAACGGACAACCAAACAGAAGAAACAGTCGAACAGTCGGACAGTCGGAGAGTTGGACAGTCGAACAGTCGGACAGTCGAACTGACCAGCAAACCACCGACCGCACATAGTTTGCCATGTATTTGGTTCTTTGCCAGGCTATGTAATTTTTCTTCGAAACGATTGTATCTGCGTCTGGGCACAGTCAGGGCCTCGAGGCATAAGTTAACAGAATTAGAAGCAACTGCACTTCGCACTCCTATAATAATCATTGTATATTATTCATAAGATAGCCGCCAGATACGAGAGCACGAAGTAGATTTATTTACTTTGTCATGCGCTCAAAGCAATTGTTGCGTACATTTGGGTAAATAGACTTAAAACAAACAAGTTGCCAATTAAAAGAAAAATCTGAATTGTAATTGAAAAACTGTTCTGAATAGAAAGAAAGAAGAACAAATGAACAAGGAACTCGTGAGTTCGTTCAACGAGAGAACTAGTTCACATTTGAAATTTGAATTAGAAGGGAACCGGTTCAAGGTCAATTTCTAATTCTAATTCTAATTCTAGGAAAACAGTAAAGGTTATTGCCATCGGGCCCATTAGCAGCTAGCAGCTACAACTGTTTTGGACTGTCAAATATGCTGTGAGCAGGTCCTTTTGGTCTCTGGCACTTTGCCTTATGATTTATGTATTTGCATTTTGCAATAGATGCGACGACTAAAGCAAATGCAATCATTTAAATATTTATTTACAGATTGTGCCTGGCTGCAGCATTTCTTATTTGCGGTGGCTTTTCTTTTTAAACAAATATTGCCCCAGTCTCACAGACATATCGAGTTCGAATCCAACCCAAACCAAATATTCTGCTCAAAATTCTGTTAGCCAGTCGCAGGACGCACCAAACGAACTCAAACCGGGTTCGAACCGGCTTCGAACGAGTCCGACTCTCTTTTGCTCTCTCTCTCTCTCTCTCTCTCTATCTTCCTTCTAGCTCGCTGGCACTTTCTCTCTCTCTCTCTCTCTGTCTCTACAACCTCTACGCTGTTGGCCAGTTAAGAGCATGCCAAGGCTTTAACATAATTGCCATCAAATGGCCCAACAATTTGTCTGGCTTTTCCCGCCCAGATGTGTGTCAGTGTGCCACAGCAACCCCTCTAACCAGCCCCTGCCCAACCCCGCTTCCACCCTTCCACCAACTAACCGCCTTTTGCTGTTGGCCACGCTTTTACTGCTGCAGCTTAGCCGCCTCTCCCTGGCCTGCGTCTATCTACAGGTGGTTTCTAATAAAAATAATTGTACATTATCATAACTCCTTCAAACTATTTTCTCTGCCCTACTCAACAACTATGAGTTTATTTTTATTTCAAAATAAAAGTGGATTATTTTTATTAGCCATGCACATAAAAGAGCCGGTCGTGATTGACTAAGTGAACGACGGATGAGCAATCAACGCACAGCTCAAACCATAAAAGCATGAAAGCTTTAAACTTTCCGACGCTTTCCTTTGGATTAAAAGTTAGCCCTCAGGCGGGTTTTTGTTAGATTCGAGCTCTATTTTGAACGTAACGGTGCTCAAAGTTGTGTCCTGAGCCTGCGTGGCTTAAGGGGTTTGAGCGTTGAACTAGTAAACGAGAGGTCGCCGGTTCAAATATAGCAAAATTTCAGCAATATATCAAAAATAAGTAAAAGGCTCGAGTCGGAAGCTCCCGAATAGGGGATACCCTGGACCGTCATCTACCAACTCCAAAAACATGTATGCTCATGCACACAGAAATTCTTGAAATTTGCCGCAAACACGTGGCTTGACGATATAAGATCTTAACCGATCTTGATCAGGATTTCGATATCGATTCTTATCGTTTACTTGGAAACGAGACAAGTTATCGGTTATCGGAAACTCGTACAGCGCGGGCAAAAGGAAGGACCTACGTTCAAAACTTCAAGTCTCTAGCTCTTACAAGTTCTGAGACCCTTGCGTTCATACATACGGATAGACGGACGGACGGACACGTCTAAATCAGCCTGACTTTTGATGCTGATCAACAATATATATACTTAATAAGCTGTCGGATGCTTCCTTCTGTTACACAAAAAAGTATTCGCTTTTTACACATTTTCAGTGGGTTCGGGGCATTACAAGATGTGGAAACATTTACTTTAGGCTCCTGCCTTAGCTGTGATTAATTAAAGAATGTGATTTTTCATAAGTTAAAGCAGAAATTCTTCCACTGAACAGCTTAGGCAAGGCAACAAATTTGTATTTTCCTCAAGTCAGACAACAATAAAACTTCAAATTGTGCAGAATATGTGAAATATAAGACTATTTATCACTCTTATCCCTTAAATTGTGAAGCTTTCGTAAGTGAAGCTGTGGGATTGTTGATTGGAATTTAAAATGAAAACAAATGAAATTGAAATGTTCACAACATTCCTCAATGTTGATACGAATTAGAGCGCATTTGAAATGAAATGCCCTGCACCTTTGTGACAGATGACAATATATCATAAAGCTGCTAACGAAAATTCTGGTTAAATTGTGTTTGAGGCACTTTGCTGACTTATTTAAAGTTTCTCGCTTAAGTCGCTGGACTGAAAACGCAATTAAGTGTTTGTTAATGCACATTTAAGTGCTATGAAATGCAAATATTTAATGTTTGTATTTGTATTTTTGCTGAGCTCAACGATAAAACTGAAAGCGCCGGAGCCGGAGGAGAGGAATTAAACCCATTGAATGGAGAATTTATGCACATTTAACGGCCACCGAATTGTTGACAAACTTAAAGCCAAGTGCAAAGCTTGCCACATATTGTGGCAAATTATCATCAGAAAGTCGTTTATGAAGGAGGACACCTTCGGACACAGCCAGACAACGACGGTGGAGTTATTAAATTCCATTTAAATGTACTGCCTAAGCTCTACCAGAAACCCAAAAACCCAACGACCCGACAACCGAATGCAAGGCGAGAGACTGAGAGAATAGATAGAACGCGATGGGGTTTTTGGGGCTGAGGCAGAGGCAGAGGCTGAGGGGCTGAGGCTGAGAGAATGTTGTTCAAATCACTTGTTAATTAAGTTTATTGCGGCACAGTTGTTCGGCTCGTCTGGCAAGTTTTTTGTTTAAGGGTTGGGCCTCCCATCCCCCCATTTAGAGGGGTGGGCATTGGCGGTTTGTGGACTGGTGCGACGGATGGAACTTGGCCTCTATTTGGGGGCGACTTTTGCTCGTTATTGCTGAGCCTGTTGTGCACTTAAGTAGCCATAATAGTGTCATGCGTATGATAAATGATGGCCCATGTTCAGCACACACCAGCACAGACACACACACACATATATAACCACACACACACACACACACACACACACACACACACACACACACACACACACACACTCGCACCCTGTGTGTTGGTGGGAGGGGTTTTTTGCACTGGCCACACAAAATGCGTGTATGCAATATGAGAAATCTCTTCAAAAACTTTGCACAAAAGTGCATAACCAATTTAAATGTCAAATGCAAATGGGCTGAACAATAATTCTCCGTGTCCGTCTGGACATTGATAGACCCACAAAACGCAATCAGCCCTGTCCCACACCCAGCATTTTATGAAACTTTAATGATCGTGCGCGCGCAACATCATAAATTATGTATAATGGGCACAGCCTAGAGATGACACATAACACATTCCCGTCTTCACACGGACACACACAGGCACACCTACACACACGCACACACACACACACACACACCCGCGCGTCCATCTTAGTCTCGGTTTCTGCTCACTTCCGTTCAAAAGTGTCAATTTCTGTTTGACAGACAGTCGCTTGAGCGGACGGACGGACGGACGCACGGACGGACGGATGAGGGCGAACAGCGCAAATTCAACGTCTCAAAATGAATTGTTCCACATGTCACAGTCAAGTAAATATATTTGGACGCATTCAGCGGCTATTTCTAGTCGTTGTGGTCTCCTCCACACCGTCCATCCAGTCTCTCTCTCTCTATCGCTCTTTCTCTGCGTCATTCTCTGCCGCCCACTCCCGCTCCAGCTGCCCTTTGACCGTTGGCACGCTTCGCGCTCTAACGACATCGTTCCTTATACCCGCACCTAATCAGTTTGACAGGCTATGCACCACACTTTGAGAACGATTGAAAAACATAAAAGCAAAGCACATTATCAACAAAAGCTTGCATCAAAAGCTTAAGCTTTTAAAGCACATGAAAGCTTTCGAGATGAATATTATTTTAAGAAAGCGTCAAAGATTATAAAAAAGCTCCACACAAATAATGATATATTCTGATTACAACAAAGAACGTTTATCTAGAGCTTTAAGTGTACAAATAAAGCTTTGAACTTGGAAAGCCTTGATAAAGCGCCCAAATCGTTCATCTACGCTAGTGACAAGAGCCCATATCTGGAATGAAGCCTTTTACGGGGAGCTTTTAAAGCACATTAAAGCTTTTACGGTACATAACTATTAGGCTTTACTCCCACAGGATATACATAACACTTATACAATTATTCTGCTCTGCTAATATACTTAAGCGAATATGAGCTTTCGAAGCTTGGGACTTCCAAAAAATGTAAGAGAGAAGCTGCTTAACTCAGCCGATATGAGCACAATACAGCAGCTTAAAGTGTCAAAGATTAAGCTTTAGGACAAACCAGAAGGTAAGCTTTGAAAGCAGCTTAAAGTGTCAAAGATTAAGCCTTAAGATAAGCCAGAAGGTAAGCTTTGCAAGCTTTTGAAAATATCGTGCATATAAGAAATAATGTTAAAAATAAAATAATAGACAAATTTTAGCTGAGCAAAAACTAAATTGCCCGGGCATATTGCAGTCGGATATGCCCGGCAAAAGCTTAACGAAGCTTGTGTATTTCCGAATGTACATTAAATAGTTTTGTGCAGCGACAAAATGTGTGACATATTACATAATAATTTTCGCATTTTTATCCTATTAACGTCAGCGTGGCAAAAAATAATTGGACAATGTCGTAATTCTGCTAGCGATTTTGATTGGAAGTAACGTGTGCGGCAGCGAGAGACGGAGAGGGAGAGGAAGAGGGGGAGAGAGAGGAAGAGAGACAAAATATATTGAGCGACAAAATATAAACAGGAGACAGCAAGAGACACAAGACAAACGGCGACAAATAAGTGTGTTCTAGTTGAGTGCGTTCAACTAATTGATACCCTGTTCCCAGCGCCGAGATGTCATGCTCAATCTTAACTCAGCTGGAAAATAGCATTCAAAAGTTCGGGTATGCCAAGTCTTTGCCTAGTCCAGGGTATGCTCAAAAGACCCCATCGATACTCATATTATTCGATGTGTTGTGTAAGCTAAGCGAAAGTTAACGAAAGTCTTTCAGACAGACAAACGAATAGCCTGTTGCATATTTCGTGATCGATCGATTATACCCGCACACGCACATATAGGCAGTATAGGGTATAAACAGCGAGCATATAAAAGGTCGCTATAAAAATATATTTATATCAACATACATATGTATTTGCAGATATTATTTTTAGCGGAAATGTTTGCCAATAAAGTGAGTCCTTGTGTGTGAGTGTATGAGTGTGAGTGTGAGTGTGTGTGTGTGTGTGGGAGTTCAGCTGTGTGTGTGTGTGTGTGTGATTTGAATTGAATTATGAAGCGCATGGCAAATGCTGGGCACATGTTGTGCATCAATGAATCAACGCAACTAATGCTGCCCACCAAATGCAATTGGACAAAAATGCTCGCAACAACAACAACAACAACAACAACAACGACAACAGCAACATGCGACAGCAACAACAAACAACAAAAACAACAAAAAACAACAAAAAACAACAGCAGCAACACGCGAACGCAACAACCATTTGTAATGGCCGTTGGGCTAATTAGTACGTTTCTTAGATGTGTGCAAATACATAAATAAACACAAATTTGTGCGTGTGTGTGTATGCTTTTTTCTCTCGTGTGTGTGTGTGTGTGTGTGCGTGTGCATGTGTGTGTGTGTGTGTGTGTATCTGTGTGTGCGTGTCTGTCTATCTGCATTGCATTTGCAACAGTAAATTACGTGACAAAACTGAGCAAAGCTCATTTTAATTAGAGCCAATTCGTGTTGCCAAAAACAAACTCAATAACAACTGCTTCAGACGAGAGTAGCCGATCAACAGATACCCTGTACGCAGTTCAAGCCAATCGACTCGGTATAGAAATAGATTTCCTTGTTCTTTATCGCATTTCAAATCAAATCTTGTCTTTAAATTGTCTGCTTAATGCTCCAAATGTCCAAATAGCAGCTGACGATTGTTGAGTTTGAGTTTGAGAATGAGAACGAGTTGAAATATATATTTGAATAAGCTTTTCAAACCGAATCGATATCTACGACAGACCCCCGCATATCAACAACAAGTTGGAACAACTGAATCTCAGCATATTCTATTTCCTTTGATAATATGTAGTTACATCATAAGAATATACTCCCCCTCCCCCTGACTATTCTCTTGCAAGTACTCTTGAACTTTTCTAGACCTACTTTTTCTAAGTCAGCTGCAACATATAGAGTAGTTTATAGAGAGAGTATAAGCAAGGGTATTATTAAATCGGAATGTGAATAAAGTGTGACAGATATGCTTGAAAAATAAAGCTAATATTTGCCAGATCTGTTTAGAATAAGTGGGAAAGCAAAATGTTGTCCTCAGCAGAGCTTAACTTATCCTTGTTTACACGAAAGAAACCTTGAAGTAAACTTGATATGCGACACGTTTTGCTGCTGATCAAACATATATATATGTATATATATATGTATATGTATATTCCACTTTTCGTTGGATTGTCGTCTTGCCTGTTGCATTCATTAGCACAAGTTCATGCTGACCTTTCTCTAATGGATACAGGGTATTACAATAGCTCTGACAAACAAAGCAAATGACACAAAAACAGCGCCTGTAAATCCAATAAATAATTGACACATTAATTGAATGCAACACGTAAATAGATCTAACACTCCCAGTCCCACTCTCTCTCTCCCTCTCTTACTCCACCTCTCCCTCTCTCTTCCTCTATTTGTAATATTTTAGAAACAACTTTTGTCCCAACAATAGACTTTCCGAAAAGCCGCTTAAATTGCCAACATTGCATTCGCCCTGTTTGCGTTGTTGACTAAAAACAAAATAACAATAATTTAAAAACTATTGTTGAAAAGCTTTTATTTTTCAGAGAACAGTTTCCTGAAAAATTACTATAACAGTTTTTTGTAAATAACTGGAAATAGCTACAGAACTTGAACCAGCGACTCCTCTTTTGTGAGTCCGACGCTCAGGAAACTAAACCTGAGTTTGAAACTTGAATTCAATCTATATATATCTATATATGTATCTATATCTATATCTATATATGTATCTATATCTATATCTATATCTATATCTATATCTATATCTATATCTATATCTATATCTATATCTATATCTATATCTATATCTATATCTATATCTATATCTATATCTATATCTATATCTATATCTATATCTATATCTATATCTATATCTATATCTATATCTATATCTATATCTATATCTATATCTATATCTATATCTATATCTATATCTATATCTATATCTATATCTATATCTATATCTATATCTATATCTATATCTATATCTATATCTATATCTATATCTATATTAGTATTTAAGTGCATCAAAAAAATGTCATTCATAAAAAAATAGAAGAACATGCGAAAAAAATGTAATTTCGAAATGAGTCTAAAATGAAAATGCAGGACTTAATTGAAAAGCAAAAATTGTGAACAAAAAGTTATTTCGCTTGGAAAACTGTCGAGTTTTCGTTAAAGTTATGGACAGCGGAAAGTGGCAAAAGGGGAAAGTTAGGCAAAGGCCTGAACTTTGCGGACTCGGCAAAGTTGTGAGAATATTTGTAATTGTTGGGTGTCATTTGCCTAGGAAATAATTCATATTTATTCATGCCATATGATGTTAGTAATTGGTAATAATAATGTAATGCGATACAGAAAGTAACAGATTACTCAAAGTTGGAATTCATTAAATTGTAATTAGAGGAATATCAATTAAACGCGACACAGAGAGCTGTGACAAATGCGCTGATGGCATTTGCGTTAAAACAGCGAAAGCCTGTAGAAGCAGGAGCTGCGGCAGCAGGAGCAGCAGCTACTTAAGCTGCTTGTTGGTAACCGCAAAGCTTTATGCCAGGCGACAGTCGGGACACGAGCGCCAAGCAGCTCATGAAAATCAAGATCAGTTCAGAAGGCGCACGGCCCAGAGATAGACCCGAGTTGAGGGCTGGATGGAGAGGTAAACCAGACGCACGCCGTGCATAAAATGTTTTTAAGTGCCAGGAAGCCAGGCCAAGATGAGGAGGCGTGTCGGCAGTTGGTGACAGAACCGCAAGTGACGCCGGCAGCTGGCAGGGAGAGGAAGAAAAAAAAGTCCAACAAGGCAAAGGGCGCCAAATGGCGCTCGGCATTGGCAGCAACACGTTTCCCAGCATCATTATCTTTAGCCTCAGCCTCATCATCACAACCATCATCATCATCATCATCATCATGACGATTATGGTCGGCACTTGAGTCGCTGCTGTCGCGACCGCAGGACACGCATAAATGCAGTTGCAGCTGCCCGAAAATCCACCCCACCACACACTCTCTGGCAAACCACTCGCAGCTGCGGTGTTTGCGGGTGGCATTAACAGCAACAGCTCCAGCTGCAACTCCATTACCGACAGCTCCAGCCCCAGCTCCTGCTACATCTCCGGCATTCACATTAATGCAAGCAGCGGCCGGCTTCATGCCTAATGTTGAGCACGGCAAAGCCCCAAAACTGGGCAAGAAAATAGTTTTACACAAAAAAACCAAGTTTAAATAATATAGCTCGACGGGAACTTATCTGATGTAACGCAGATTCAGTGCAGTAATAATTAAAGTGCTCCGAAGTACGGATACGAATTTTCCCGGGAAATGAACTACAACTTCTATAAGATGGAGAATGCATGAAGACAGAGACTGATTGACTAACTGGCTTATTGGCTGATTGACTGATTGAATGAAGTGATTCACTCTTTAACTAACACTCATTGACTAACTGAGAGATTGACTGACTGATTTACAGATTAATTGACTCAGCTATTGACGGGTTGATAGAGTGACTGACTGACTGAGCGATTGATGCAAATTCACTTTTTGACCGACGGGTTCTTTGATTGATTGATGGACAGGCTTACTGATTGACTGAGTCGCTCAGTGGCTGACTTCTTAAGTGGGTGAGTGATTGACTGACTGATTAACAGATTAATTGATTCACTTATTGACGGGTTGATAGAGTGACTGACTGACTGATTGAGCGATTAATGCAAATTCACTTTTTGACTGACGGGTTGTTTGATTGATTGATGGAAAGGCTTACTGATTGACTGAATCGCTCAGTGACTGACTTCTTAAGTGGGTGAGTGATTGACTGACTTACTGATAGACTGATTGACTGACTGATTAATTAATTTGACTAACTGATTGACAGATAGACTGATTGACTAGCAGACGTAACGATAATACGATTCACTTCTCGTCAAACGGATTGACCACCCACCTGACTGACTGACTGACTGACTGACTCACTGACTGATTGACTTACACCCTGATTGACTGATAGGCTTACTGACTGACTGATTGACTCGCGGATTGACTGACATACTGCATGATTGACAAACTGTTTATCATTCGCCTGATTTCAAACTAATCTCTGGGAAAGTAAGTTTGCGATTACGAAAAGGCCGCTTGGCTGAAAAATAGACTTTAATATTTACTGAAGAAAAAAGCTAGGCTCTGCGAAGGCCGCCTAATACCCACTAGTACTTTTTATAGCCATACAAATTATATTTACAGGGTATACTATTAAAAAAAAAGATAATTAGAATGCAAAATTTAAATTACTTTTTGCGTTCGCGACAACAACCCGCAGCAGTTCAGTTATGTGGCCTCAGCTCTTGGCTGGCCAAAGATGCAAAACAGTTGCTTGTTATTGTTATTATTGTCATGGTTGTTTTTTTTTTTTTTGTAGCTGTTGTTGTCGTTGATGCCGTTTTTTGTTGTCATTCACTGCGGAAACTTTGCTTTGGCTCGGACTTGTTTGCCATAAGATTCACATGTTGGCTCTCGGCATTTATCCTCTTAGCTGTCAACATCGCTGGAAATGCCAGCGTGATTCACGAATAATTCATTAAGTTCAACAGGAAATCCAGTCAAAAAGTCAAAGTGGTCATACCAACAGGTCAAAGCTCTTTTCAAATATTTTAGCACACAGGAAACTCTAATTAAAAGGTGCGGAGAAAGCACATTTGAGTTACAAACGAAATGCGCATTAAGCGCATTTATTATCCGGCTTAAAGCTCACGTACGGAAAACTATTACGAGATTTTCACTTAGTTGAAATTTGTGATTATTTTTCACTCTTGCTGCGAATCTGTACAGCTAATATTTAACTTCCACTTGCAGTTCCTTGTAGCATTTATCTAAAGCTTTAAATGAGTTATGCTTAAAGCTTTAACTGCATTGGATCAATACACGTAAACACATTTAAAGCATGCTTAAAGCTTTAACTGCATAAGATCAATACACGTAAACACATTTAAAGCATGCAGTCGTTCTTTAAGCACAGAGTAAGCTGCTGTAAAGACTAACTTTATATATTGCACAGCATGCTTGCAGCTTAAAGCTCATTCGAAGCATATTCTTAAGCTTAAAGCTCATTCAAGTTTATTGAAGCATATTCCATCTGTGCAGCCCTTTACAATTTAGGCACTCACGCGCTCATCTCTATCCTTTTATTATTGGCTTTTCCTTGGGCTTCGGCTTTGGCTACGGCTTGGGCTCTGGTCCTGGTCCTCGTCCTGGTCCTGGTGCTGGTTGCTGCTGTTGCTCCTGCATCTTGGCTGTAATTAATCGTTGTTGTCACTTGGTTTGGCCACTCGAGCGTCCATCCGTTTCATTGCCGACCAGTCGGCCAGTGGCTGCCCTTTTGCCCCTACCGCCGCCGCTCACAGTCAGCACAGTTCTGTATTTATCTACTTGATTCAGTTTTGCGGCACTTTGGCCAGCTAATTTTTATCGTCTGCCTTTATGTGCATCACTTCACACCCAAAGAGTGTATTTTCCAGTTTACTTTTAGCATTGTTCTTGGGGCTTAACAGCTTTTTGTTTGCCCCGGGCAATGGGATATACAAGCATTATGTAGGGCAATGGGTTTTTTCAACGTTCTCTGTTGATTCGGTCTTGGTACGAACAATACAATGTGCTTGAAGCAACAAATATCTGAGAAATTAGCTCAACTCTACATCAATAACTGAAGAACAACTTATTGAAATTTTAATCAGGATCTTTGTGTACAAAGCAGGGGCAGAAATTAATAATAAGCAGAAGGGTTCGACAATATAGAGCAGGTCAAGCTATTGTTTAACTCTCAAATAAAGCAAATTATCATAGATTAGCTCATGACAAAGTATTTAACCAAAAAAGCATTTAGCTCTGATTTCATTTTTTAATAGTTGTGTTGTTTGATTTGAAATAAAAACTAGTTTTGAGGCAGAGCCAGCTTAATGCTTTAAAAACATGTCCTCTCGCCGTTTACCATGTCGCGTAGTAGTTTGAACCACAAATTGTGCGTGTCAAGACGCTGGTTCGAAGCGAAAACCGAAGCAGCGACAACCCTATTGAATTTGAAGCACCATAAAGTTATACAAACAAGCTGTCCAGAAATGTATTTAAAAGCTGCTGTTTTATATTTGATATATAATTACATTTGCTTTGAAAAAACTAATTTGTATGAAATTCCAGGAACTGCCGTGTTGACTACAACATAAATAAACGTGACATGGCATCAAACCTTAACATTTAATTCAATGGAAAAAACTTTGCAAGAGTTAAACAGCATCTATAAATAAATAACTCATTTAAAAGAGAACCATAATGATGCTCTCTACAGGGCCGGAACATGATGTGGGACCAAGAGATACAAATGTATCTCGAAAACTCAACGTTCAACTTCATAAATGTTATGCGTTCACGACAAAGTTGTGGGAAAGCTTTCAGGCAGAAGGTCGCCAAATTCAGTACACACACACAAGCTATAAATGAGACAGAGAGACAAGGCTCGAGAGAGAACGAGAGAGAGACAGAGAGAGAGAGAGAGAGAGAGAGAGAGAGAGAGCGAAGGAGAAGGAACTACAATGCCAATTATTATGCAGCATCTTTTTTGTGTGTGCTGGTGAAAAAGTTGCCGTGTACAGTTTATAAATTACGGTCGTACACGCAACTTAATCCGCTTTAATAGTTTTCCTCGCCTCACACAGATTCCATCAAGAACTTGAACCAAAAACAGAGAGAGCCAAGGAGGGGGCAGGGTAGAGTACCTAATAGCTAACCCTGCCATGCCTGTCCACGGCAAAAACTTCAGGTGAGTGCAAAAATGACCCAAATGCCTAATAAAGAAATGGCAGTTTAAGGAATGCCCGACTGCAGCATACTCTGTTCACATCATAATTATCGTGTGACTCTCAAACTGTGGCCCTCTAATAGTGACTTTCCAACTGTGAACTTAGAAGTTATCAAGTTTGTGCGGTTTGTAGAGGCGTGGCAACTTTTGGAGAAGGTCTTGCGTAGATTTCTGCATTACACAAGCCAATACACCCTTTGCACTTGATGTACAGGGTATTATATGTATATATATGGCAATCTAGTGAAAATCAAATTTTCAGTCAAACTTTTAACACACTAATACAAACGACATAAAACTACTGAGAGCTTTAAATAACTGACTTGACTAATGAATACCGTAAACTTTTACAAATCCATAAAAAGAATAATCTTTAGCAAGAAATCTGCATATGTTAAATTCGATGGGCCACAAACCTATCTGATATCAAACGTTTTAAATTGTAATAACACTGCCAGCCCACATACCAAATTTACCAACACTGGCTCTGACAATCTCTGAGGTCGCACAGGATAGTCTCTCTAGGATGTGTAATATAAAGAGTATAGGAAAGAGATACGTGGATCTACCCTATAGAATAGAGACATGTGCATAATCTCAATCTAATATTTGCTGCTTGAATAGAAAGCTGTGAGCTGGGTTTGCTCAATTTAAAGATACCCTACAGCTTACTAGCCTCTTACAATGATAAAATTAAAGGGTATTGAACTTCACTGCAAAGTACAAGAAACGTAAGTGTCAAGTCTCGAAGCCGGGCTGAAAGATGCCGTTAATCAGGGTCACGAACCTTAAACAAGAGCTTAGCACTGCACCGAACCAATAATATCGACTGGCTTGGTTTGCAGCTTGACTAAACAATTGTTTTGGCTGCCCTTTTTGATGAATTTCACATTTTACAGGGTATTTAAACCCTAATTCGCCAAGAGTTTATTCATTATGTGTGTGGATGTTGAATGGTGAATGCATGCCCCCCCCCCCCCTCCTTGCTCTTACTCCTCACTCAACTCGTACCCCACTTTAACCACCACCCCCCTCCCCCTTCAATGCACTGTGCGGATTCGTATCTTAACAACAAACGGCGCAGCGCAACGACTGCAGCGATGGCTGCCACTTGCTTCCTGTTAGAGACTTTAGCGGGTTGCTTAGTTGTTGTTGTTGTTGTTGTTGTTGTTTGACTGCGCCAGTTTGTAAACGTGGCAAAGGGGGTTAGGTTAAGGATAGGCGTAGAATAGAGAACGGGCAAGAACGGGGTTGGGTCTGCTATCACTGCATGCAAACGTTGTTTAGAAACGAATGTCTTCCGCTACCGGTGAAGTGCATACGCATTTAAGCAACAACAACAGAGCTCGTATGTGTGTTTGTGTGTGTGTGTGTGTGTGTGTGTGTGTGTGTGTGTGTGTGTGTGTGTGTGTGTGTCGTGTGTGTGTGTGTCGTGTGGGGGTTTAGTGTGCTTGAGCGCTGCATTTGGCAGTTGAGGCGTCATCGTCGTCGTCATCGTCATCGTCTAAAGGGGAATGCACTTAGGATGACATCAATTTCTCAGCAGCTGTTAACAATTTAGTTATATAGTATACCCTATGGGATATACCCTACCTTTTTATAGCCTTAATATATACTTTAAGCCGCACAGCTGACAGTTAAGATACGCAGTTAATTGCCTAGTTGCAAGCTTTTGACAGCATCGTGCATTTGCCGCGGGGCGTGGCAATCGCGGCACATTTCTGTGTGTGGCTTTCAATAAATACGCAATTCGAGTATTTATCAGCTCGGCAGCTGAATTAATTGGCCATTATTGGCAGCTTAACGCGCTAAGATTTCAATTCGCTAATAACACCGGCTTAAAGTGTCGCTCAAGCGTAAGTTAATTAAGCTTTTCGGGCAATAGCCAAAAGCTCAGCACAGCTTATGCGGCAATAACAATCAACTCGAGAAATGTTCAGCATGCAGAGCTTTCAGCTTTAAGTTTGAATTTAATTAATTTCCTTATTCTCTTTAAAGCTCGCTTAAAGCAAGTGCTTTCTAAAGATTTTAAGAGCTTTTAGCTTAAATTCAACTTAATTTGCTTAAAATAATAAGCTAATGCACGCTTAAAGCTGTCAAGCTAACAGCTGACGGCTTTGCGAGCTTAAAGCTTTAAGTCTTATTATCCTTAGCCTAACTGTAACTCGTTTGGACCTCAATTTCAGCTTCTTTATCAACACGCCATCCCGAACCGGACACAACCTGCCCCAAGCTCTATTGAAAACTGCTGCAAGATTTGAACCGGCGACATTCCGCTTGTTAGTTCGACG
Source organism: Drosophila kanekoi (assembly GCA_037075305.1). NCBI lineage: Eukaryota > Metazoa > Arthropoda > Insecta > Diptera > Drosophilidae > Drosophila > Drosophila kanekoi. The sequence goes on from JBAMCE010000451.1 coordinate 15,205,746, forward strand.
ATCAAACCAGGTTTTCGCGCAAGCTTTAACCACAATTTACCTCAACTTTGGAGTCGAATCTACCAAGTCTCCATCTTAGTGATTAATCACTTCGAATAAACACATTTTTTTACAGCTTGGATGAAGAAAATGCTACAATGCTTAACTCAGAGGCTTGTGAATGAACCTGAAGGCGAGTCACAGGCTTGAGCTACATACAATTTTTACTTAGGCTTGCAGCCATGATTAACTGAGCTCTTGATTAAAGATAGTGTGCTTCCAAAGTCGTTGATGGCCACATTAAAAATGTTGCACGATCCTCTTGTTGTTGGGTTTTTCTTCTCTTTTTTTGATTGCTTACTTGTTGGCATCGACTTTAAGGTGACAGAGTCCAGGCACGTCGACATATGCCTGGCATGTAGTTAAGCACACACTGACACACTCACACACTGCCACACACACAGACATGTGTGTGTGTGTGTGTGTGTATTATGTGCATTAATGTTGAGTTTCTTTTTTTCTCAAGCTGCGAAAAATTGTTATTGCGCTATCGACTTTTGTTTGCACTCTGAAAACATGAAATTGAAAGGAAGTAACTGCGACACAGACACACAGGCACACACTCGCACACTCACACACACACACACACACACACACCTATGTGAATGGGCTGGATTTGTGTGTGCCTGTGCGAGGCGTTTTGTTTCGAGACAAAAGTTGGCCGGGCGACTAGTGAGAATTATGAGTTAGTTGAATGCAATAAACTCGTGCAGGGCTCCGGCGTGGTTGTGTGTGTGTGTGTGTGAGTGTGTGTTTGACATGGAAATGCAGCCATTTAGGCGCACCAGACACACACACACACACAGACACACAGACACACACACACAGACACACGTACGCACACACGCAGCAACTTAGCCGAAGCAAATGTGTTAGAGCCAAGTTACAGTCGTGAGTCGTGAGTAAAATAAAATTTCATCACGGCAGCTCGTGACTTTTAAACGTGACCTTACTTCAGATGAAGTCACGCGTGTCGTGACCCGTGTCACAGGAGCGAGACGGCACTTTCTAGTCAAATAATGCAATATAATATATCGTGTTGGCAGCTCGTGTCACGAGATCTTCTATAGAACGTAGAAGAGCTCGTGACTTGTAGTTTCTGTGGGGCAGCTCGTGTCACGAATTATTTTATAGAACGTAGAAGAACTTGTGACTTTAGGTAACGTTTTAGCAGCTCGAAAAGCAATGTGGCGATTGCTGGTGTGGAAGACAACGCTGAAGTATACATTTGATTAGAGCAAAGTTTTTGGCAGCCCGTGTCACGCGGCCATCTCTAGCGTCCACTTTGATTGTCAACATGCATATGACGAAAATTTAACAACGCAACAGTGCAAAATAATTGCAAGCAAACAACATTTTTCTTTTGCACGAACAGACCAGCACACACACACACACAGCCACACACACACTTACACACACACAGCCACACACACACTTACACACAGGCACACCCATTGGGCCATATAATGCAACATAGTTTGCACTTTCACCCGACAGCGGTGACTGCAGCAGCGACGCAGGCTGAATGCTTCCTGGCTCCGCACACTGGGTCACACACACACGCACACCTACGCACATTGTTGTTGTTGCGGAATATGCAGGCAGACGGCAGCGTTGGCAGCGACGTCGGCAGCGCGTCGCCTGTAATGAAGCAAATTTGCTTAATTGCGTCGCTGGGCCAAACAAAAATATTGCACATACGCAACGTGGGTCGGACGAAGCATGCGGCAAGCGGCATACGGCATGCGGCATGTGTGTCTGTGTGCGTATGTGTGTGTCTGCGTATGTGTGTGTGTGTGTGTCATGAAGCAGTGCTTTGGCTAGGGTCTTAAAAACTTTCGCATTGCATTGCAGGAAGTGTTGCAACATTTCGCGGAAGTGAGAAACATGCACACAAAATGCAACCAAGCAGCAAACGTGCCACGCACACACACAGACACACACACACACAAACACACACGCACGCACAAGATGCAGCTCTGCTTCTTCTACTTGCCAAGTTCTTACACTGTGCATGAAGTGGGCGTATATCACAGTTATTGCCACACAGCTAAGGGCCTGGCATAAAGTGCGTTGTTGTATTAACCGATTTGTGAAGTTCATTTGACTTTATAACAGAGTTTCATTTTTTTTTTCCCCCATTTTCCATTTTGTTTTGAGGCATGTGGCAGGCAGCACAATTGAGAAATGAGCCCCAAACACGCCATTTAAAAATGCCCTTGCCCAGTTTCAGGCGCTGCCTAGACCTAAAAGGTCAAACCACAACTGATTATTACGACTTTCTCGAGGGTATTTGAACCTGTCTCGAAACATTTGACGCATTGACGCCTTCATGATCCGGAATATACATATCTATATACTTTATGGAATAGGAGATGCTTTCTTATCAGGCTGGGTTCAAAGTTCAAATGAATGTCCATAACTGACTTGCGGCTGGCATAACCGATTTCAAAGAGTTATAACTTATTTGCAGTAAGTATCGAAATAATTTATGCTCGTCGCCTCATCGCCCGCTGCCCTAACCTGATCAATTGCATTAACATTTCAGTTTCTGTTTCAGTTCGGTTGCAGTTTGAGTTTCTGTTTCGGTTTCGTCTTCATATTTTACGAGCACTCGAAATCCAGTCGATTGTACGCAGGTGGCGTGGGCGGTGGTCTGTTTCAATGTTGCCACGCCCATGCGCTCATATATAAAAATCACCGGCAATAAACTGATATTTAAGCTCTGATTTAATGGCGCGATACGTGAACCACGCCAGGGGGCTGATTGATTTGACTGCCGACCGCTCGTCCCCCCCCCCCCACCCCCCACCCCCTGAGCTCAGCTCAGCTTTGCCCGCGGACGCACTTGACCATTGGCCATTTGATTGATGGCGCTTGAAGTTGTTACCCTAAAGCTTCGCCAACGCCCCCACCCCTCCCCTCCCTTCCAAGTCCTCTATTAAAAATGTGGGTAGCTGTTACCCTGCCCCGCCCCTCTTTCAGCTAGACGATTTATATTGCCTTTGGTCTTTGTAATACATGTTTAATTTTTCGCCCACATTAAAAATACCAAAGGAAAAATCAATTCAGTTTCCCCTTTTATACTCTGTTCACGAGGAGGGAAGTGGGTTTATCCAATATGCGGTCCATCGGAGCTGAAGCTAGACCTTTGTCTATATAGGATATTTGAGCGTACGTTTCTCACATGAATTTCAACCAAGAATAATGTTTGCCAGATTTATATGCCAAATTGTTCTAGAGGTCGAGCCATGAACAAAGAGCCAAATCTCGTGAATGATCCTAGAGTCATAGTCAAAGTCAAAGTCAAAGTCAGAGTCGGAGTCAAAGTCTGAGTCAGAGTCAAAATCTGAGTTTTGTCAGAGTTTGTTGTTGAAAAACATCAACAACAAAACGTGGCTTAGCTGTGTTCGAGCGTCGGAATAACAAACAGCTGGTCGCCAGTTCAAATTCATCAGCAATTTTCGATTATATACAAAATTCTCTCAATGATCTCTGAAAATGATATTGAAACTAATCGAATAGTAAACAAAAACGTTTCATACAAACGTTTTTCACGATTTTTCCACACCTGCGATTGGAATTCCCCGAAACCCCTTCATCGCATAACGTAACTAGAGAAAAACTTGTAGCTTACCTTTACACTTTTGGCTATGTACTTTTCAACAATCAGTCAGTCAATCTATGGAGATAATGTGACATTCCGTTCCAATTGAAAGTAAGTTTGATATTATATGCGAGTTAATTAATAGCCCATTGCACGTGGCGCATTGTGTGCATGACAAATGGCTGAAAGCTTCTGCAAAGCGCAACAGTTCTGCGTGCACAACCAACGGCACTCGCATTGAACCGTAACCATGACCTAAGTCAGTCAACCCAATGACCCCAAAAATACCCGCGAGAGAGAGAGAGAGAGAGCGAGAAACAGTGGGAAGTCGAGAGGGAGAGGGTAAGGAAAAAGTTCAAAGCGCAGGCATTTCAGCTAAAATTGTCCAAAACTATTTTAACGCAAGGATTATGCCAGAAGGATGCTAGGCAGAAGGACCGCGAGTAGACAGGCAGGCAGACGACATTACCAGATAGAGAGAGAGAGAGAGAGAGAGAGAGAGAGAGGGGAGGGGGGAGGGGTGGGCAGGCTGGATTCGTATTTCAGTTGATTGACAAGCGACAGGCTGCATGCAATGTCATTCACTCCGAAAACAAGCAATGGGTGTGCGAAATGTTGAAATGAATCTGAAACTGAAACTGAAACCGGGTTCGAATCTCGTTGCTCTACGCAAAACCTAGCAAATGGCTGGAGCTGGCGGGAATGGGGGCGGTAGCTAGGCATAGGTAGGATGCGAGACATGGGCTTGGGCGGCAGTTTTCGAGGGCGATTGTGCTAGTTGAAATACTTTTGCCGGCATTTGCATAAAAATAATTTGCATTTCGAACTTCAGTTGCGTCCCAAACCTCCCCCCAAAAGGAGAAAAATACCGAATGCGGGGGCATTGAAGGTACACAGTAGAAAATTTCGGTCCACAAATGAAGCAGAAATTGAGGCAGAGACTTCTCGGTTGTGGGGCAAGTGCCTCTTCACTCAGCCCAGCGGACATTCAGGCTGGCAATAACTAAAGGACTCAAGAAAAGGAAGATAATAATCATATTTTATCTACAATTTTGTTCCTCATAACTTTAAAGCAAACATTTTGTTTGAAATCATAAATGGTTTTAAGGCCAAAAATTTCTTGCAGTGTGCTCGCACATTTTGTAGGCGTAACTCCGCATTTGAAGGCATCTTAAAACGAAGCTCAACAATTGAAATTGAATCAGCAACAAAAATCAGCATTCGAGCCGCAAGTAAATGAAAGCGCCAGCCATGGGATCAAGCTTGTTGAGCTGAGACGGAAGTCGCAAGAGGGCGGAAGCGCGCCCACAAATCAGTAGAAATAATTTCGCATTCAACATCAGGCGTCAAAAGCAATTCAAATGTTTAAAAACTCATTTGAATACCGCAGCAAAACGCACAGATCTGCGGCTTTTGTTTTTTATACCCTGTACCCATTGCCAATGTATAGAAACAAAGTAGGGTATAAGTGTTTGGTGCACTTGTATGTGACAGGCAGGTGGAAACACTTTGCAACGAGTTAAGTCGATGGAAATTTTGATGCAATATGTCAAAGTTATCGATATTTATCGATTTGAACAGAAAGTATTTAGAGCATATCTCGTTGATAATACACGAAGGAGACACGAAGCTTAGTGTATAGACTAACTTTTGGCACATGCTGATCCTGAATCTTTCACTTGTTTGTGTATATCCTTCCCCCTTCCCTTCAAGATTGAAAGAAAAAAACAGTCTGATTTATGGGTTGAGCCTTGACCTTTGGTATGCACACTTCTTTAGGCGCAATATTGAAAGATAGCATAGGAAAGAAAGTTGTTCATATTTCTTAGGCCAGCTGTGTGCAGGGTACCACCTGGTCGAGCACTCCTGCGCAAAGCAGTCTTGCCCAACTTTTTTTTATTTTGCTTCGAGACAAAAGTCGGTTACACAAGTTTTGTCTAGGGCAAGCCTCAACCTACAATCGGGCAGCCAGTCAACGGGGCCAACATACAACTTCCATCCAAACGGGGCATATTCATTTGTGGCACACGAACCCGCGGGGCGCATAGGTAATCGGTTTGCGGACCCACATTTTGGGCCCAAATACTTGGCGTAGAACTTCAGAAACAGACAAAAGTCGTTTCTGTTTATTAACTTAGCCAGATGATTGCAATTTTATTTTGTAACGTGAAACGTTTTCTAATATTTGAATCGATTTTACAAAATTTGAATTGTTTGTGCAACGAAACGCTTTAGAAACTGTTGGAGGTGTTTTTTTCATGTAGTGTGATAAAATATTATGTATAAACATAAAAAGTGAATTCGGTAGACTGCTCGTCCTGCTTAGGATGTCCTCATCCTCAACGAGCACCAAAAGAAATCAATCGAAATTGTGCAGAAATTGTCTCACAATTAGAACGAAATTTGCAGTCACAAATTTCAATTAATATTCTATGCTCGTTTATTACTGCAGGGTATTTGGCAGTCGTCTTAGGTGAAGCTCTCGAGATTTTTCTCTTATTTTTGTGTGGCGTGAGTTTTAAGTGAAAAGGATAGCGGAAATGGCAGAGGTAGTCGTTAGTGCGGTCTGGCGGCTATGCAACGCGAGTTGCAAGTGCCCCAAACAGAGTGGGGCTTGGAGAAGACGTTGAGAGAGAAGGCAAAGAAGAGTGTGACAGAGAGAGAGAGAGAGAGAGAGAGAGAGCGAGAGAGAGAGAGGGAGAGAGAGAAAGGGAGAGAGAGAAAGGGAGAGAGAGAGAAAGCAACTATGTAAATGTGAGCATAGTTAAGGGGTTATACTTAAGTTGAGCCAGTCGCACTTGCAGTTGATGATGAGGCAACAATTTTGGGCTGCATTCGCAACAATAAAGCACGAAATCCATTAGAGATCAAAAGCTATTAATGTCGCTGCTGGCCAGGCCAGCGCAGGACAGGACAGGACAGGACAGGACATAGACATGGACATGGACATGGACATGGACGGGCGTACACGTAGCCAGCGCTCTGATAGCGTCATTTTGGGAATAAGTAGTTCACTGATATATCGGGGTTACGTACTGGGCCGGAGACAGAGGCGCATTGGTAAACGTGTGCACATTAGGGACACACAAAGTGTCTCTGTGTGTATGTGTGAGTAGGTGTGTATAGGGGTGTGTGTGGGCGGGTTGAGGACAAACATTTCGTGTAATAACCACACAAAAATGTGTGTCAGCAACGATGGCCGTTCAGGCCATAGATAGAGCCATAAACAGATGCGTGATTTCCATTAAAATATAATGGAAATTCAATGTATCGAGATTAAGCCGCAACACACACACACACACACACACACACACACACCCACACGTAGACACACAGACACAGACCCACAGACATTCGCTTTGGGGCTACGTGAAATCATAAACAAAAGGCAATACCACAATTTGTGTGCGGCGGCGGGCAACATTTCGGCCAAGAAGTGCACCACGTAGCATGGCCAAAAGGGCTCACCGCCTGGCCATGACTACCAACTACCAAACACTGACAAGCCAAGCCCAGCAGCCAGGGCATTGCTCAAGGGGGCGCCGCGCCGCCCCACAATGTCCGACATGTTGCCCAAAGCCAGCAGCAATTGTGTGTCTCTCTGTGTATGTGTGTGTGCGTGCACATGTTTTGGCCATAGAAGCATCGGCTGTGATTATGGCCAAACGACTTGTGCTGCAGCACTTAAAGCATTTTCTCAAATTTCCAGCACTTTGACTTCACTGGCTCGAAACCAAAGCCCGAACCTTGCCCTATAAACAACTTAAAATTTCATTCGCCAATCGCAAGTTTTTTTGATGCAAAACTGTTTGTATCGAGTATGACTGATTGACTGACTGACAGACTGAATTACTGCCTGACTGATAGACTAACAGGAAGACTGACTGGCTGATTGACAGACTAAATGACTGACTGTCTTGTTAGCTGACTGGCTAATTGGTTGAATGAGTGACTCATTGACCACCTGAATGATAGACTGACTAAGTGATTGAGAGTCTTGACTGACTGGCTAATTGATAGACTGATTAGTTCAATGATTGATTGACTGACTGACAGAAAGTAATTGGTTGAATGAGTGACTCATTGACCAGCTGAATGATAGACTGACTGAGGGATTGAGAGTCTTGACTGACTGGCTAATTGATGGACTGATTAGTTCAATGATTGATTGACTGACTGACAGAAAGATTTGATGACTACCTTAACGACACACTGTCTCATTGACTGTCTTGTTGACTGACTGATTGATTGATTGACTGATTGGGTCACTGATTGATTGATTGACTGCTTAACTTGCTGGTGAATGACTGACTGGGTAATTGACTGACAAAGCTCTAGACTGATTGACCAACTTATTAGTTGACTGACTGATTGATTAACTGATTGATTGACTGATTGATTGACTGATTGCTCGCTGACTGTATGACTAGACTTACTGAGTAGACTTACTTCTAGACGAATGACTGATTCGCTTACTGATTGATTGATTACCTCGGTAACAGCCAGACCAATTAAATGACCGACTCATTGGCTACCTGATTAATTGTCTTAGTGATTGACTGGTTAACCTTCTAATTGACTGAATAACTAACTGGCTCAATCAGCTATACCTATAGATAGACTAACTGCCCTGCAGACTAACCAATTGACGGACTGATTGACTTACATAATATTCGACTGACTGACTAATTAATTGATTGAATAATGGAATGATTGACTGATAGACTCATTGACAAACAGGCTGATTGATTGACTGGTTGTCTGGCTTATTATTATCTTTTGACAAACTGAACGACTTACTAACTAGCTGACTAGACTAATTAACTGACTGACTGATTAACTCAGTGAAAGGCTAAATGGCTGACTAATTGATTAACTTACTTACTGATGACTGAATGATGATGAAGACTCGTGAGGAGCACGACTGTCGATTGTCATTTCAACAATCAAATTCTAAATTTTGAACAACTTTTACAAAAATTGTAAATTCCTGCATCACATCTGACACATATCCTTCATCACCAGCGCAATATATATTGCATTATCTCTTTCATTTTGTTCCATAATTAACGTATAAATGACGTTTCATGGTCAGTCATGTGTTCGGTGTTCGCCTTGCTCAGTTAGGTGTAAAGTTAGGCTTAACATAATAAAATTTAATTTTCAATTTGAGCGCCGCATAATTAATGCATTATAATGCATATTTAGATGCAGTTAATTATACAAATGCTGTTTTATATTTGTGGAACCAATTAGACGGCGTTCTGCTATATTCACAAGCATAAACAATAACATTAACGAGAAAAGACGCGGAAAAAAAGCGGAAAGCGAAACGAGAAACGCGAAAAGAAGACAAAACACACAACAACAACAACAAAAAAAGAGGAGGAAAATGGTTAGTTGGGTCAAACATTAAAATGTGTGAATTTATTTAGAAGAGCAACAACAAATAATACAAGTTAACAACCAAATAGAACAACCAAAGAATTCGAGGGAATGTTTTGGGGGGAGGGGTGACAGGAGACAAATCCGACGTCGGTCGCAGCCCTTTCACATAATTATTAACAGAAATTAAATGTCAAGCAGTCGCAGCCTCCATTTCCAACTGCAGACCCACCTCATGTTTTGCGCTCAAACAAGGCAGAGGAAATTACAAAAAAATAAATATATATAGAAGTTTATCGCAGAAGATGGAATACCCTATACAAAATATATATGCGAGGGCTGCAAAATCAAAAATCGCTGGTTCGATTCACAATGCGAACCAATGACTCGCCTTTAGGTTCTGCTTGCGAGCGTGCACTTTTTTCTATCAGTTGTTGATTATTAAAATGAAAAAATAACTAATACGGTTCAAGATTTGGTTCGGAGTGAAAAGCCTACAAGTTCCGGCCGTAAACCAGTTCATTTCGAAACTGCTTTCCAGCCCTGCTTGTGGCTCAGTTCAAGCTTCGGAACAACTCCAAAACATTTTGTCCGGTTTATAAACCTAGTTATCTACATCAATGTGCCCAGATTTTGGTTCAAAACAAACCAATTCTGGTTTGGTTCGATTCGGGTAACTATTTGGCTCGGTTTGGAATCCGAATAGATCAATTGGAATTCTAGGCTCGAACCGGTTTGATGCAAAAGCGGTTTGCAGAATTTAAGCTGTTATAAACATTTTCATAACATGTTTACCATGACTTTACATCGAGATAGACTTATACCAATAGATGATTTTGAATTTGATGCGAACCGGTAAATATGGTTCGGTTCGAGAAACTGTTTGGCATGGTTCGGTATTGCGATACATACATACTAAAAGAAATAAATTGGAATTCTAGGCTCGAACCGGTTTGATGCAAAAGCGGTTTGCAGAATTTAAGCTGTTCATAACATATTTACCATGGCTTTACATCGAGATTTTGAATTTGGTTCGAACCGGTTCGATTCAGAACCAGTTTGCAGCAGAAGTCGGCTGCTGGACTATGGACTTGGACTTGAAACCAGGCTTTGGTTCGAACCAAACCATTTTTGTAAATAAGTATGGTTCGGTTCGAGAAACGGCAAGGTTTGGTTTTGGGATAGATACATACTAAAAGAAATAAATTGGAATTTCAAGCTCGAACCGGTTCGATGCAGAACCAGTTTGTATGATATACATTTCCATAACATAATTAAGGTACCCTCTCCGCCAAGGGTATGCAAAAAACGAATCATAAAAAGTTGATTCGGGTGCCGGACTGAACTTAGCTCGGACTTGGACTTGGCGGGGTTCGGCAGTCGCTTCTGATTTGTGGCACGTGGCCCAAGGCCCAAGCTGACGAGCAGCAGCAGCCGCCTTTGGCCGTAATATTTTTCTCGCCCTGGGTCTGCTGCCTGTTTTTCTTTATTTTTAAAGCGGAGAGGAGCGGGGGGGGGGGGTTGGCTAACTGTTTGCATAATGCGAGCGCAGCATAAAGCCCGTTAAGTAATTATTTGGGCCGCTTCAGCTTATCTTTTTGGGAATGGCGGCAAAAGTTTATAAAGTACACAACAAAGTCGTCGCAACATTTTACGCGCTCGGTAAATTAATTGATTATGTTAGAGAACAACACCTTTTTTTTTGTTTTGTTTTGTTTTCTTCTTTTTTTGTGCGGTCTTGCTGGGAATTCGTTGTGTACAAGCCCACACATTTAGGCTCATATTTTATTTTCGCGCCTTGCTTTGTGGCTTTATCACTTGGCCGCGAGTTAATTGACCCACCCCCACAGTTGGCGTTCGGCTCGGCTTGTCTTTGCCGCACACAACTCTAAATTTCTTGAAAATGAATTTGCACGAAAATTTTCAGCTCTTAAATCAGCGCTGATTTATGGCGACTTCTTGCCGAGCGCTTGATTTATCGCGCCTTTAATTTGAGCTGCGTGACCCACAAAAATGGCCCCAGATAAATTGCAATTGGATATAATCGTTCAACATTAAATGCCCCATATACTTAGCAGTAACTAATACAGAACAGAACATTGCTTAAAAGTCATACTTAAGCAATAGATTAATCTCATGAAAGCAAACGGACAAATGCGAAGAGCTTGTAGGTGCTTTTACAGCTGCCTTGGCATTCTACCTAACAAAATGAATCCACAGATTAAAGCTCGTGTAAAGCTATTAGGTGCTATGCAATGTAGCTTTGAGCTTTTAGTTTAAGATCAAAGTCTTTTAAAGCTCACTCAAAGCTTTTATAGCTCTAAAAGCTGCCACAGCAACTAACTTTTGGTCAACAAATGAATCTAGGCCCAAGCTTTCAGAAGCTTTCGAAGCTGTTTTCTTAAAAGACACTGCAATTATAAGCAAGAGAATCGCTTAGAATTTTAAGAGCTAAAAAAGACTGTTTTGTTGCTACTGATATCAGATAGATTGCCCATTCATAAGACTACAGAAAGCTTTGAAAGCACATTACATAGAGCTTCATGAACATGTGCTATCCTTTTAATGATAACAGCTTAGAGAAAGTTCTAAGGAGCTTTGAAAGCGTTCATTTTTCAGAAGCATTACTTTAAGCTGCTAGCATTCAAATGCTTTGCTTTATGGTTTAAGGAACTGACTAAATGTTTAACTTAGTTGATGCTTGAGCAAAGATATTAACGTACACAGTTAACTTACATATGTTGCTTGCTATCGGAAGCTTTCAAAGCACCTTTTTTTAGATAATATTTGCAGCTTCATGCTAAAGAGCTTATTTAGAATGTACAATCCTCTTTATGAGAGCAGCCTAAGAAACTGATCTAAGCTTTCGGAAGATGTTTCGAACACAAGGCATTCAGTTGGATTAAGCTCTGAGAGGCCTTCACAGATTTGGTATTACAAAGAAAATGCATTAAATGCACAACTAGATATATATAAAATATATTGATATATTGCCAAAGCAATCAGCTCTGTGAGACTAAACTTTCAAGGGGGGGTCACAGCAACTGTTATCCATTGGAAATCAGAGCTCATGGCTGGACCAGAGTCTGGAGCACGATCAGCTCTGGCAAGAGGCTCAAGTTAAATGCTTAACAAATTGTTTCGAGTTTCAAAGAAAATTCAATAGCCGCAAAAGTTGTCTGAACCAACCGCCCGTCTGCCTAGAGTTGGCCCGGCAATTCAGTCAGCCGTAAGGCAGCAACAAACAAAAAATAACAAAGACAACAACAACAACAACAAAATGAAAGAAAGAAAAAAAAATCAGTTATTTGGCTTTTGGTTGTTTTGCAGGCTGGCTGGCATATTGCGTATACGCAACGAGGGACAACAAGGACAAAACCTAAGGACAATAAGTGGGCGGCGGCACAGCTCCAGCTCGAGCCGGGCCCATTTATTGCTCTTGAGGCCTTAAATTAAAAACCAATTAGCAACATCTGTTGGCCATGTTAACCATTTGTTGGCCACGTCGATGGCTACGGTGGCTGCGGCTGTGGCTGCTGCTGCTTCATCATCATCAGATTTGCCGTGTAGCCTTTCCCTTTGTCCTAGAGCAAGAGGCACAGAGAGCGGGAGAGAGAGAGACGACGAAATAGACAGAGGGAGAGAGAGAGAGATAGATGCTGTAATTCGTCTCTAATTCCTAATTCGAAATTTGTAATTCGAGCAAAACGGTTTTTGTCATTGTTTTTTATACCCCGTACCAGTAAGAAAGTAGGTTATATAGGGTATTTTGGTTTGGTAAAAATGTCGGTGACAAGCAGGAGGATCGCAGAGATCTGAATTGCCAGAGACTTGATATATTGAATACCTGATTGGAGCACCTCATTGCAATTATCGAAAGCTTGTCCTGTTTTCAGAAAATCAATCAAAAGCGATATCGACTTACTTTTTATTGAGCGAATCTCAGAGCTTGGATGTTGATTCTTTTATGATTAACATAGAAAACCTTTATTTTGAATGCCATTTTCATGCCCTGAAAATTTCAAAAGGTTTTACCAACAAACACTCGGGTTACTTCAGAAAACTTCCAGTCAGAAGCTAAGGTAGAAGGAAATGTAATGTGTCGCTGCGTAGAGGGTATCTCGCAGTCGGTCACGTCTGACTACAGCACCCTTGCTTGTTTTTTTGGTTGCTTTTGTTGTTCTTCTTGTTGGCCATGTTTTGTGGTCCTGCAATATGTCAGCCTGCTTAGTATATCCTTACAGGAAACACCACGCCACGCCCAGCTCCGCCCCCCCTTCAGCCTTCAGCCCGCTCTGAGTGTTGTGTAATGACGCCTCAAGTGTCGTTAATTGAGCACAAATCAGGCCAAATGCGGCTCAACGACAGCTGCCTCAAAGTGCACTACAAGTGGAACTAGAACTGGAAGCCAACTACAGACTCTGGCACTGAGAGCCACAAGAAGGCCTCGTCCGCATAGATATTATAATATTGAACAGCCTCTCGAATGCTCAACGATTGCCTTATGCCCAAGCTATTGGTTCAAGTATTTACGTCGAATTTAACTATTTCAAGTATTTACGACGCAAGAATTGGAGCATTTTCTTTATTTGCAGGCACTTTGCAAGCTGGACTTGATTCGGATTAGAAAAGTAACAACTTTTAATGTTTAACAAGTTATTGTGACTAAACTAGGCTAGTTAAAACTAAGCTGCTTGCAAATGAGTTGAGACTTGCATAGACTAGCATAATGGAAAGCTCGAAAGGAAGAATCAGTCGAGGAATGAGATTTTGTATGGCAAAAAGAGTTTGTTATCCAAGATACTTTAATCAAACTAGCTTAACTATGCTCAACTAAGCTGTTTGCAAATGAGTTAAGACTTGTTTAGACTAGCATAAGGGAAAGCTCGAAAGAAAGAATCAGTCGAGGAATGACTTATCCAAGATACTTTAATCAAACTAGCTTAACTATGCTCACATATCTGCAAAAGTGAAATGTACGCAAGGGTATCAAGACTTCGGCGAGCTGGAGCTAAGCTTTGTTCCTTCGTTTGATTTAGTTTAGAGAACAAATTCAAATAGCATGCATTAAATGCAATTTGGTGGGTTTTGCATAAACTAGCTAGCATATTGTACACTATTTAGTTAGTTGTAGTTAGTTAGTTATGGAAACTAAGAAGCTAATTACTTAAGAGGCACAGAACGAGGACATACTCTGGCCAAGAGTTCGAGCTCGCAGTCGGCTGGTTAAACTATTAAACTTATTATAAAGCGAATTTCAACGTGAAAAGGGCTTAACATAAAAGAAAAGCAAACGAAAAACTCTTGTTAAAAAGAAGATAAAGCTTAAAATAAAATAGTTGCAGCACGTTTTTCTCTTTTCGAGCCAATAATAGCAGCAGATAATGCGTACGCGAATGTCATAAAGAACTTGCGCGCATTATGGAAATATGAAGTGCTGCGGCAGCATAATGCCGACGGGCTGCCAAACCGCCCCCTCGCCCAACCTCCCAGCCTCCCAACCTGCCTCTCCCCCCCCCCCCCCCTTTCAGTCTCACGCGTTTGGTTATAATTAAACGGATTAAGCGAGCGTCAAGCGGGTGGCAACGAGTAGCACTTTTGACGCCAGCGGCCATTTGATGGCTGAGAACGCGGCAATGCTTTTTTGCGCTGATTACGCAACACTGTGTGTGCGTGTGTGACACACACACACATAAGCGCACCCCTGAGGCATGGAAGCGGCGCCCTTTTGTTGCTCTCTGTTTGTGTGTGTGTGTGTGTGTGTGTGTGTGTGTGTGTGTGTGTGTCGAGGCTTTGCTTGAAAAATATGCAAAATCGTCTGAAGAGCCGCGTCGAGCTGTTAATTACATTAGAGCGTGCACACACAAGAGATAGAAGGCGAGGGGGAGCCGGCAGTAGGGGCAGAGAGAGGGTGAGAGACCGCGCACACACACACACACGCACACGCACACGCACAGCTCGGCGTCAAGTGGCATCTAACAACCGCCTTGTGTCAAAACATTAAAGTGCAAAATTAACTGACACGCGGCGTCGATTTTGTGCCGCAAGCAGCCAACCCTTGGACCCCACACCACCCCCCAAACCACAGACCCAACCCCCAGCTCCATCTACTGGCCCTAGACTACCATACCCACCCCCTGCCCCCCTTCGAGCTGCATAGTGCCCCGTTGCGCCTAAATGCCTGTTGGCCATACAAATGTTAACGCTGTGAATATTATTTTATATATATTTTTTTTTTCCGCTTAATAGTTGTTGCCTCCGGTCGTTCGACGCCTCGAAAAAGATGTCGCTTTGTTACTTTTATTGTTGTTGCTGTTGCCATTTTATGCGCTGCGCTGCGCCGCTTAACGATCATAAATTGCCGGCATTTTAGATACGCGACAAGTGGCCAAGTGGACCCACCAACGCCTACAACAGCTTCATAGAGCGCGGCCCATGCGGCGTATGCGCAATATTTACTAGCACACATATTTGTGCATTTTTTAAATATCGCATATTAATACTTGATGCTTAATACTTATAATCATAAAATGTTAATAATAGTCGAGCCAAAAAGCCCTTTACCCGAACAATAACTTTGTGAAATGCATCCTCAATTCACATCGGTGCATATAGTCCGATCTAAGGGAAATTATCAGAGCTGAATATATACCAAATCTCAAGGCGCTATCTTTTACCCAATTTCGCTATTGTGGAGTAAATGCGAAGAGTTATCGGACAAATATAAGCTCGTTCTGCGATATCGTATAGAATACTTTGTTGGCTTAGACGGACAGACGAACAGGAAAGCGAATGTACTTAGATCATGCGCCGAAGATTTAATACCCTTCTAGACATTCACCTGACGGCCTTGCAGATATGTGACCAAAGTGAGGCACGTAATGCGAAGTTTGATGAAGTTGTTGCCGCACTTAAACTCATTCCCAGCCAGTTTCTATATAGCTTACATATTATTGTAATGCGCTAAGAGATCTGTTAAGATTTGATTCGTATATCAGCAGAATACTTTAGATAGGAATTGCCGAGCTTTTCACTACTTGTCGTCCGATCGTGCATTAGGCCAGCTTCGACATATGCACTCTGAGACAGCAGTTCGCAAAGAAACAGACCGACAGACACACGGAAACGCCTATAGTTACTCAGCTGTTGCTTCTGATCTGGAATATAGATGCTTTATGTGGTCGGAAATGTCTCAATCTCCACGACAAGGGTGTAGAAAATGTTGCTCATATAACTGTGTTATATATGCCATGAAACGAGGCGGGCAACTACTAATTAACTAATTTAATAATGTTTTTAGCATTATTTACTTTTAGAATGTAACGTTTCACATGTGCCACAAGGCGTATACGTGATATATGTTTGTCAAATATCGCGTATACGTCACGTTGAACACCAAAAATGTATTTTGAAGCACATGAATTTTGATGACGCTGGCGGTGAATGGTAAATGGTGGAGCGGTAGCGGAAGGGGGAGCGGGAGGGGGCATTGAATGGGAAAGCAGAAGCTCAATCGAGCGAAATATTGAAAATTACAAAAAGCGGGCCGCATGTGCATAAAATTAAATGCCACCACATGCACCACCAGAAGCACAACCACAAACGGAACCACGCAAACATACACAAGCACACACACACACACACAACACACACACACACACACACAAGCACATACATTAACACACATGCAACATCCACTTTAAAGGCAAATTGAGCGCGCGGTGTAGTCGCTTTTTCATTTTTCAACACTCTCAAGTTACGCCCACTAAGTGTGTGTGTGTGTGTGTTGGTGTGTGTGTGTGTGTGCGTTAATATTGACTTGCTACTTTGGCGGAAATTGGGTTAAATGGAGCAAAGCGGAGATTGTCTCCTTGCTGAAATTGCATTTGAATTAAATCAGCAGCCAATCTGCAGTCCATATTGCCGCCTGCCCCACATACAGGACAAAAGGCCAACCCTTTACCCTAATCCCACAGCTACCCTTCCCGCTCCCCCCCTGCAGCTGCTGTCTCTCCGCCACGATGGGCCACCAATTATGGGCATTAGTGGTTAATAAGTCACAATGCCCTCAATTGGATCCACAGTTACTAATTGAACAGCATTTTTTTTTGCCCCTTTTTTCGAGGAGCGGCGGGGTTTGGAGGATTGGCTCTCAGAGTGCGAGCCTGTGGCTGTGGGGATTGTGCCGTAACCAAGGCGATTATGAAACGCATCATTTCAATTAAGCCAAGACAAAAGCGAAAAAGTGGAAAAAGAAAAAAACGGAAGAGAGCTTTAACCGAATGACAAGGGTAAAATCAAGATGGAGCGACTGCAAAAAAAAGAAGAAAAGAAGCGAAAAGGAGATAGCAAAAAGAATCAATGAATCAGTCGATAGACAGATGGCTAAAACGCTAAAGATGTACGAATGTCGAATAAATGCATAAAACGTTGCCTGTTGCGAAACTTGTTGGAACCTGCCCGTTTAATATACCCCGAACCCATTGAGCTTAGCTGAGAAGGGGGTGTATGAGATCTGAGAGCAAATGCATGTAACAAGCAGATGGAAGACATCGACGAGCTCGAGTCAACAACTTGAGCTCTCGAACTGCAAGTGCTTGAGAATTGTAATCAAAAATATAATTATTTGCATTCATTTCATTCTCGATAAACATAACAAATATTTCATTTAATAGGATATCTGCCCCTTCTCCTGCCAAAAATGGCAAATATTTCCGTTATTCTTTTCCAATTACAAAAAAAACTATATGTATATTCTCATAACCAAACGCGAAACGAGTATATCATCAATCTCTTCTTCCGATAACTTCTCATATCGATAACTATCGATTGGGAGACTTGAAGGAGTTTATTGTCTGTTTTCAAGTGTTCTCAAGTATCTACATTTCTGTAATATCGATAAGTATCGACTTAAAGACTAAACTTCTTGAAGCACAACTCCAAAGTTGAAGTTTTTATTCAATATTCAATAAATGAATTAATTATCCCATCCGGTATGCACAAGGCTGTTTTCTGTTTTATCGATAACTCTTTACATTTCTGTAATACCGATAAATATCGATTTGTAGATTTGGTTATTTAAGCGCAACTCGAAGAGCCTATAATAGCTTTTATTGTTATTGAAAACTTGGCTTGTAGGTGCTCTTCTGTGTTCACAGATAACAAATAATATCCTTTTCGATACCTCTCCTTATATTTCCCGGAATTGGAATATTGGCTATCCTTAAAGATAGAGCCTTGAGCATCGGACTATAAGCACCGAAATTAATTGAGGATGCATTTCACATGCACAGTGTAGGGCAGAGATTGAAAGAAAGAAGCACGACCGTTGATGCTTGATACTTCTGAATCGAACTTACCTAAAAAAGGATTCTTCAATATTTACAAGGACAGCTTAGCGCTTGATTAAGTGTATGTCTTAGTCAGGCATGTCCGATTGGAGCCCAATAACTTCAAGAGCTTCACTTTTCGACAAAGCATATGCGAAGAGAGTGAAGCTTACTTTATGCTTTGCAATTTGACTAACTTCAAACTTCAAATCTTAGGCTATGCTAACCGAATGTAGCACAAGATTTAGATGTGCGTAAGAGTATCCAAGCTTCGGCTTAGTTTCCGCCCTAATTTTGAATCAATTATAAAACTTGCCCCGCATTTGGCATTGATCTGTGGAAATGCATCTATTTGACATTTAATTGGCATTTCCATTAGGCAACCAGCAGCTCAGTCCATTAATTGCTTTTTTTTTCAACCTTTAGTTTTTTTTGTTTTTGTTCGTTCGCATTACTGTTGGAGTTTATTCGTCGAGATTATACCCATTTGCAGGTTTCACCTGGCCGGCGGTGGCATTTGCGTCTTGCTCTGGCTTTGGCCATTTAATAAACCCAACGCTTTACAGCTCTTGGGCAACTTTTTGGTAGCCGGCAACTTTTTGGCAACTTAACAACAATTTTTGGTTATGCAAACTTGCAACTTTTGAACCAGCGACCATCCGAGCCATTCCACATCCATCCCCAACGGCCAACAGCCAGCAGTTCGCAGTTTTCGAACATTTTCACTCCGCGGCAAACAGAAAACTTTGGCGTTTTACGCGGTTAATGCTGAGAAGCTGAAAACTCGTTGCATGTGACGCAGTAATTTATGTGTAACCTGCACCAACAACAACAACAACAACAACAAGAAGTGGCAACACCTTGGCAAGGACTCCATTTTAATGCTCATCTTCAGTAGCTGACGCAACCTTTCCCTTGCTATACCCGCTCGTCGTATTTATGGCCATTATTTGCGTGGATGTCGAAAAAGTTTACAACCTGGTCACTTGGGCAATGGCAAAGGTCGTGCACTTGCTGAATGTGCCGCTCTCAAATGAGGTCAACTGCTTGGCCGGGCATCTAAGCCCTTCGATATGATTGCGCTGAAATGCCAGCGTTAAATGAAAATTTGATTCGGGACAGGCTCAATGCAGTTGACATGCTGCCAACGTACGAGCTGTGTATGCAACACGAGCGACCATGACCCGGCATTGATCGAACCAAGACAATAAGTTTGAAGCCGATCGGATGATAAACCAAAAAGTTTCATATTGCCCGAAACCTCCTTCAAAAGGTCCAGCTTCATTACATAAGTAAAAATTTCAGCTTCCTAGCTATAACGAATGTGTATTGATCACCAATCAGTCGGTCAATCAATCAGTCAATCAATCAGTCAATCAATCAGTCAGTCAGTCAGTCAATCAGTCAGTTAATCAGTCAGTCATTCAATCACTAAGTCAATCAATCAGTCAATCACTCAGTTATTCAATCAGTCAGTCAGTCAGTCAGTCAATCAGTCAGTCAATCAATCAGGCAATCAATCAGTCAGTTAATCAGTCAGTCATTCAATCACTCAGTTAATCTATCAGTCAATCAATCAGTCAGTCAGTCAATCACTCAGAAATGCAATCAGTCAGTCAGTCAATCAGTCAGTCAGTCAGGACAAACTTGTTGGAATCATAACTTAAATAAATTATTGATAAATATTAATTTAATATCTAGCAGCAATTACAATTACTCGCACACACATACAGCTTTCTATTAGCTTGAAATTTTGATTTGCTGTGCAAGTTATTTGATTGCACTTCGTGCAACGCATTTTGCAATGTTGTGAATTGAAAATTAAACTGTCTAATAAATAATTTAGGGCATGAAAAGTCGCCCATAACTGTGACGCCCATTCAACAACGCCAACGTCCAAGTCAGTTACCTCAAATTGTGTGTGTGTGTGTGTGTGTGTGTATTATGTCTGCTTCCTGTGCCGAAAGTTGGGTGGATGTGTGTGTTTGGTTGGTTGGCTGCGGTGAGCTGTTGTCTAAATTAAATTATAGCTGACACACCGTGGACTTCACCCCCCCTCCCAAAGAGCACGAGGTCCACGAACCGTGCTCAGCATTAGAGATGGGCGCGTGACGACACAAATACAAACAGAGTTGGGGATAAGAGATTCCAAAAAGACAAACAAAACAAATATAACAACTAAGCCCCCGTAAGAAACATTTTAGCTTTCCACTATGTACACACACTGCAGCGCACACACACACACACACACACACAAAGGAAGCGAGTGCTTCCTCTTCACCTTGCCGCACACTATATCCGGGAATGACATCCTCAATTAACTTCGCTGCTTAAAGTCTATCTAGCTCTTCGAGTCTTCGAGTTACTTATCAATATCTTTTAATTGGGATCCACGGGGATTAACAACAAGTGAGATAATGTTCGACTAAAAGCTGCCCATTCCTCTGTTAATTTGTTTCTAATCAAACGACTCTTAGCATCTTTGATAAAGGTTTGAAAAAAAGGCGATTCGCGTTTCGTTATTTAACGATGCTGAGCAGATACGTGAGTATATTTACTTTAAAATATACTTGATCTACATTGAGATCTCATGGTTCTACTAAACTCTGGAAATGTGTCGCAAAAGAAGCCTTCTCTTTCAAATAATAAACAGAATCTACTAGAATTTAAGGTCTTCCTCAAGATTCAATGGAAGATCTAACTCACGTACATGCGATTAGGAAAACACGGTTAAACACGCTCGCAGCTCCAACTTCAATTTCTTACACAAAAGACGTGCATCTGGCGTGTCACGAAGCTCAACAGGTGCCCATCTCCGATAAGAATCAGCTGCCCGTTGGAAGGGCGTGTTCGTGTCCATAAAGAAAAAGTAAACCTCTAACAAGACACGAATGAATACCCAAGACAAGCACGCATCACTAAGCAAAGGTCATCAGTCGTGCCAGTTCGTCTCACGAATGAGAGCACAACTCACGTGCAAAACAAAGTTTTACACTCGATTCGAAGGTCGTGTCTGGTGGGTGTTCGTGTCCATATAGGAAAACCGAAGACAAGACACGAATGAATGCACATCAGCTGTGTTGGTTCGTGTCACGAGACACTTATCTTAATCCCTGATACCAAAGTCGTGTCTGGAGCGTGTCACGCTCGATTTCAATAACGATAGTGAACACGTGACACGCGCTCATCCCTAAACAGTTGTATGGTTAGCCCGTTATTTGTCGGTGCCCAGGTGAATTGGCGGCTTGCATTTGTCTACCGACTTTTATGCCCTTACAGAGGGTATTCGAATTTTTTGAGAAAGTGCGCATAGAAGGCAATCAAAGCCAACAGGCCAAGCCAACATAGATAGTCTTGATTAGTGTGAAGAGACCTGTTGATTTGGCTGTGCGGCTCGCTCTGTGAGTCGAAGTCAGCCACATCGGACTTCTATAGCATATAGCTCACATAGAAACAATCAGACAACAATTGAACTCTTCATATAGTTCGAAAGCCTTGAGTTGCAGGAACAGTTGTCCGAATCAAAGTCCGTTATTTGCCTAAGCGTCGTACTGACAAGCTAAAGGTCGCCGGTTCAAATTGAGACCTTGTCAGGGTATTGATTCTTCGTCGAGCCGAGGCGAGCTCAGCTCTCATGCTGCTCTTTTTGTTTGTGTTTTTTAGTCCTAAAATTGTTGTGCAAAATTTATAAGTAAATTGCTTTTTATTTTGTGCAAAGTAAAACCACTGAAAAGCTGTTTAGTCTCTCGCGAAGTGTTAGCAAAATACTTTCAGCGGCTTGTAGTTGCGTTCGGGTTTAGTTACTCGCATTCCATGGCAACGGACGGATGCAGGAGGCTGGGTGGGGCAGTGTTAGCTAACTGCCAGACTGCTTGCCTGGTATGCCCAGCCCCAACCCCAGCTGGAGCTCCCGCTCCAGCCTCGACTAGCCCAGCTACACCTTAACCGGGCAAGGTAGGGGTCAGGGGTGTGGCCCAGCCGCGCAATGCGCCCACCATACAAGTATTTTGCGTTATTTTCTTCTTTTTTTTTTTTTTTTTTGCTAAGCTTGTGTTTGTGTTGAGCTCTGGAGCTGACGTTAAAAGGTTTCTCCCATTGAAGTTTCTGTTACAGCACAGCGTGCAAAATTAAAGCCAACGGATTAAGTGATGCACTATCCCTTGCCAGCAAAGTAACACAAGAAATTTCACCCCACTGCCGCCCCTTCAAGAGTCCAACAACACTTCAAGTGCTCCAAATCAAATGGGTTAAGTCTGTTTGGTAATTGCAAGTGGTTGCCTGGGAAAGAAATCAACATTTAGATGTGAAGTCCAGTCAGCCTACCCAAAGGGAAAACAAAAGGAAACGGCTAGCTTCGGCACGGCAAAGATTAAATACCCTTGCAAAGAAGAGAAACTCGAATTGCAGGGTAAGCTTAAATTATCCTGAAAAACATCCATCGATTCTCCCTAGAGTTTAAATATAACCTATAGCTATAGCTTCAAACAAGAAAGTAAGGATAGCTTCGGCACGCCGAAGATGTAATGCCCTTGTAGACATTTCCCTTATGCACATTTGTGCAAGAACTTAATCAAATTATGCCGGATAGCAAAACTTTTCAAATATATCAAGAGTTTATCAACATTATCGCTTATCATTTTATCAATTAACTCATCATCGAGGTTGACTGTGCTCAGAGAATCGAATTTTAACATTTTTGAAATGTTTAAGTTAAAGCTTTTCGCTACTTACCGTTCTGCTCCGGCTCTGTTCCGCTTTTAATGCAGCTATCGAGCACAGATCAATACCTACGATTTACAAAATGTTAAAATTAATAACTTTTCAAAATGTCATGTGGAAACAAGAGTTATACAAGTTTAGTACACACTGGAGGAACAATTAAGCCTTAAGATTAGTTAAATATCTAAATGGGAGGACAACACGACACGTCTGTATTTAGGAATATATACATACACATGATGTACATAAAACCAAAGCGAATTTTATCATTTTTTGCGCTTCTTAGGCTTTGCGCCTTCTTGGGCCAGCTGGGACTTATCCTGAAACTGCGGCAAGTCCGCACAGAATAGAACCTGCAGGAAAAGAGAAGAAATAAGTCCATTTTGTTAATCCTCATTGACCGCCCACTCACCGTTTGCGCCCAGCCGGCGTATTTGCCATGCAATTGCTGAAAATGCTGCGCCACCTCAGCATAGATTTTGCTGGTCACGCTCTTCTGGCTGGCCAGGTGGGGCAGGTAATGGCGCTGCGCTATCTTAAAGATGTGCGTATCAATGGGCACCGACTCCAGATGGCCCAGCGACATGAGGCAGATGCAATCGGCCACCTTGTAGCCAATGCCGGGCAGCTGCACCAAAGCCTCGCGCGCCTCAACGTAGGGCAACCGACGCAGCTGCTCGAACCAATCATTGCCGCCAAGCGCCTCAATCTGCGACAGCGAACGGGCTATGAACTTGGCACGATAACCAAACTTGGCGGCACGCAGCTCCGCATCCAGCTCGCTGCAGCTGCGCTCGCTGATCGCTTTGAGTGTGGGAAACGTGTACTCATCCTGGCCATGAAAGTGTCCAATTTTGTGTCCGTAGGCGGCGCAAAACCATTGAATCATGGCGGAAATGCTAAGAGACCAGAACTATGAATGCCAATTGGACGCGAGCAGGGTTTATATATATCACCCTTGACGAGTTAAAGGACTTGGCTACCGTTTTATATTATTATTTTGGCTGCACATGAAGCAAACAATGTTCTCCAGCGGCTCCTGTGACAGCATGCGCACGGGCTTGCCCACAAATTTGCCAAAGTGCGCATCCGCTTGCATCCAACCGGCCTGCTCCGTCTCCAAATCAAAATCGGCCCGCAGATAGTCGCTCAACAATGAGCCGAAATTGTGCTCCGGTTGGGTGTCTGCTGCATGCGCTTCATAGGCAATGT
Organism: Drosophila kanekoi; assembly: GCA_037075305.1. Lineage (NCBI taxonomy): Eukaryota > Metazoa > Arthropoda > Insecta > Diptera > Drosophilidae > Drosophila > Drosophila kanekoi. The sequence continues at coordinate 15,230,037 of JBAMCE010000451.1, forward strand.
GCTCGTCCTCGGGCATCAGCACCCAGTAGGTGTTCAAGGCAACGCCACAATATTTGACTTTGGGCTCAGCGCACAATTTGCGCCAGCTAAAAAGCGCATTTTGCTAACTATTTGCGAGCGACAAAAAGTGTTTATATACGCACCGAAAACTCTGCCCGCCCAGTAGGGTACGTTCCAGGTCGCATAGTCTGGCTTTTAAGCGTATTATGCCGCTTTGTTTTATGGCTTTTGTCATTTGCGTGTTCAAACTGTAAATTGAAATAAAAAAGCGCGAACAGCTGTAAAAATGCCGATAAGTTCTAGCACAGCCGGCGTGGGTGTGCTTTCGATAACAAATCGATACTAGTCGCATGCATCGATACTTGTGGCGTGTCTTAACATGCATTAACACTTAGGTTCTTCATTTTTTAAAATTATCTTTATCCGATATTCAATGCAGATTAGACATCTGGAAATTTAATTATATATGGCCGGAAATATCTTTGAACTTAATTCTTAGGCATATAAAGAAGATGAAGCTCAACAAAACCAAAAAAAAATTTTTGCTTATGCTGCCCATAAGGAGCAAGGCGTACCTAAGGGTTAATTATCGCGCTAAAGTACTCGTTTTGTTGTCCTTTGGTATTTCTTGCTGCATATCAGCGTAAATATAAACTATTTGAACTGATAGCATAAACTATTGTTATAAAGCAACTGTAAACTGTAGAAAATGAGTGCGTTTTGCGTATGCTATCAAATTCAGCGGCGAGCTCGTGCACGTGTCACGCGCACATCTCTAGTTTGAATTTACACAGCTACATGGAAGTCAAAGTTATTTAGTGTTTAAAATAAATAGTAAAGCAGTAGCAGCAGCAGGCTTACACATATACGAAACAGGGACTTAGGAGCATTAACATTAGAAGGGCTACTCAAGCACACGCCACAAAACACAATATTATGTCAGGCAGCATCAACAATTACAAGACTCTAATGTAAGTGGAACTCGCATAACGCAACAACGCCCGCCACTAAACTAACGCTCGCTCTTGCCCACAACTCAAACAAATAAATAAAGGCATGCAACGAATCGTGGTTACGGCGAACAGACGCAAGCACAGGCAGAGGATATCCCACACATGCAGGCAATGCCGCAGCTAATCGGTGATCCCGGCGCGCAGCTGTTAAACAGGTAGCTAGAAACCAGGCAAGCATCATATACACTCTTCCAATTATATAAATATGTGCCTTAGCCTCGACGAACGCGACAAGGCAATTGTGGAGAACATAAATGCGGATCAGAATGCAGTCACACATCTGAAGTACATAAATTCGGAGCGCGATCTGTCGCTGCCGCTGGAAAAGCAGAGCAAAGCGCTGGACAAATATATGGACAGCCAGGAGGATGGTTAGCTTATGGCTGCAGCCACTTCATCACAAGCCTAACTAAGCTAAGATCTTTTGCCCACCCACAGAGATCTCACTGCGCAAATATCTGGTCTTTGGCGTCCAATGGGTCTCGCTGGTCACCGAGAATCTGCTTAGCCATCCGTTCATCGTGCTGCGACGCCAGTGTCAGGTTTATAATGCTTCGCAGCGCTATCATTTGCATCCATTTCAATTGCTGCCCAGCATTGTGCATCTACATCGACGACAGGGCGTCACCACACTATGGAAAGGCCTCGGCAGCTGTCTGCTGGTGCGCGGAATGACCCTGGCCATAGACGATGTCATCTGCAAGGTGACCAGCTGGCCAAAGGACGTGGATAGCCGCACCACACTCAAACGTTTTGGCCAGCATATCTTGCTGAAATGGCAAGTCGGATGCAGTGCAACCTCTGTATATATATTAATAGATATGTATGTCTTTTTTTCGTGCAGCATCAGCATTGGCCTGGTGGTGCCCTTCTATGCCGCCTCGCTGGTGGAGACGGTGCAAAGTGATATTGCCAGCGAGAAGCCCGGCCTATTGGATGTCTTTCGCGAGGGCAGTCTACGCTTGTTCTACTGGAGCTCACCACAAAAGGGACGCATGCTGCCCGCCTGGGCGCTGATCGGACCCAGTGTCTCGATAGGCATAACCAAATATTTGTTCAGTCTGGTCATACGAGGCGTATCCTCACGCATTATGCGACGTCGCCTGATCGTCAAGCAGGAGCAGCGTGGCGCCAAATTCCGCGATGATACGCTCGAGCATCAGAATGCCGAAATCTATGCGAGCCTCATCGCCATGCTGACCACAGAGGTCCTGTTCTTTCCGTTCGAGACCATACTGCATCGCCTGCAGCTGCAGGGCACGCGCACCATCATCGACAATCTGGACAACGGTTATGCGGTGGTGCCCATATTGACCAACTATCAGGGCGCAATTGATTGCTATCGCACCACCATGCTGACGGAGGGCGTGGGTGGCCTTTATAAGGGTTTCGGTGCGATGATTTTACAATTTGCCGCCCATGTGGCTGTTATTAAATTAACCAAATGGATTGTCGGACAAATTACGGAAGTTATCTCGAATCGGCCGCCAGCACGAATTGTACAATATTATAATCTAGATCGCGGTGCTGGCAATTCCAATTCAACAACCATATCGCCGAGCATCTCGAGCACCGAACTGGACGTGCAAAGCGTGGGACAGAATTCGCTCGATTAGCTTTAGGCTTGGTTCATTTTATTTCATTGTTTTCCAAACAAATTTTCTCTTCAAAATTTCATGTATTGCCATTGGGGACGGGAGTTAAGCTCTCTTTCTCTGTCTATATATATATATAGGGTATATTTTCGCATGAGAGTCGGGCAACTATATTTATATTTATATTAATTTTTTTCTTCTTTCTTTCCTTTTTTTTTTTGATCTTCTGTTTCATTTTGCTGTGATAACTTCCGCGCTCGCCCAAGCAGCGAGTCTTGTGTTTCATACAACATATATATAGAGATTCTTATATATACATATATATTTTTTCTCTTTGTTTTCGTCCAATCGAACAACCAGCTTAAAAATTAGCCAAGCATGTTATATTAATTGAGAACTGAGCGAACAGCTCTATTGTTTAACCCGGCATATCATTCGATTATTGCCAAACTAGATACATTGTAATTAGAACTTTGAAAGCAAAAAAAAATAAAATTATTAACAAAATCCCTTAAAATGTAAGAGTGTAAAAGCGCAATTATATAAAGTGTTGCTTTAATGATTAAAAAGTTCTCTTCTCTTTTTTTGTGTTTCCCAAGTGGGATTCGTAATCATATCTGCTCGAAGATCCGATCTGTTGTTCGTTCGTAGATTTTAATAAATGTTACCAACCCTTGACCCCAATCGGAGCATCTTTATAAGCCTGCAAAACTGTACACTTAATATTATTTAGTAAGTTTTTGAGCTTTTGTTCAAGTGTATAATTTATTTGTAGGCAAATATATACATAAATGTCAAATGTCTCGTTAGAAAGTGGAAAAAGATTCGCAAGATCAAGAATTTCAATTAATATTGTTGCAAAAACATGTTCGCTAAATCAACAAAAAAAGTGAGGTTACTTTTTTGAATAGAAAAGTGAGGTTAAGTTTTCGAACAAAAAAGTTAGGTTACCTTTTCGAACAGAAAAGTGAGGTTAGGTTTTCGAACAAGTTCGAAATAGTCAGAAAAGTAAGGTTAAGTTCGACGCACAGTTTCGACTGCCTATGGTGAACAGTTTCTAGAGCTGATTTCAAGCCTAGTGCAAAATTACCCACATTTTCTGCAAAAGAAATCATAAGCTGGCTTCAAATTTGGGTAATTAAAGATTTGTGATTTAAGCCTAAAATCGGACTTGGGCTCTACATAAGCTATAGATATTGTCAATTTGTAGAACATAGAATCAGTTCTTAAGGAGCGACTACTGTACTTAATAAAAATGTTCACAGATCTTTAAGAGATCAACATCTTTGGGTTGTAAACTGTTAAAACAAAAGTTCGTGGCTGTTTCTTTCATTTGTTTTGTTTATCTAGGGTATATTCAAAGTTCTATACATATAGTACAACAAAAAGTGGGTAAAACGAGCTTATGGCTAGGTACTGATTACTCTGGCTTGTAGGTGATGGTCTCATCCTTGAAGTTGTGCACCTGATCATACCAGATGTCCTCCGGCGCATCGTCCTCCGTTTCGTAGAGCGTGGGAAATGGCGGCGCCTCCTTGGGCTTGCGCAAGGGCAGAATTGTGTCGTAGATGTAGACCAGGCCATTTGTGGAACCGGGCACAGCGCTGCCCTGCACCCACATCACATTGTACTTGGTGTTGATGCGCCAAATACGCAGTCCCTTGATAATGCGCCAGCGATTGCCCATATGACCGGGCATCTTGGTGCCCGGCCAGACACGACCCTTCTCACCGCCGCCGCCAATGTTGCCGGGACGACGATGCGTCTTGGTCACACCATGTGATGCCGGCATGCCCTTGAAGCCGTGCCGCTTGACCACGCCCTGGAAGCCATGATCCACGCTGCAAATTGCAAATTGGTTACATGAAGATTCAAATTCTGCTTTCTACACTCACGTCTTGCCGCGCACATCGACGAATTCGCCCACCCGAAAGTGGCCCACATTTAGCGGGGTGCCTGGCGCCAGGGCCGCCTGCGGCGAGACTATGAAACGCGCCAAATTCTTTGTGGGCATAACGCCCGAGTCCCGAAAGATGCCGCAATACTCTTTGGTCAACAGCGCTGGATTTGTGCTCTCCGCGCCGACCAGCACGCAGCCGTATCTATTCAAATGCTTGACGCTGGGACGCTGTGCGGGCGTATATTCGCCGGGCGGTATATATTTGACCACATGATTGTCCACCACCTGCAGAAGGGTAGTGCGCACACGTTCGCCATTCTTTAGCCACAGTGGATATTGGCCAATCTTGCGGGCAATCAGACCGCAGCGACGCACGGCAGGCGTCCAGGGCTCGACGTCGTCTGTGGGCGCCACGGGTGTCTTGATCAGTTGCTTCTGTTCGTAGGTCTGTATGCCCTTGATAAGAGCTGGCTTGCCGTACGTATCATGCACCACCTCCTTGATAAAGCTGCGATTCTCGCCCGTAACCAGATCATCCGTTTGCTGCAAAACATTCGCTTGATTAGATAGGGAATTCTGACAGAGAGTGTTGGGGTCTTCTAGAGCACCACACCTACCGTGCGTTCCTTGCGTATAAACCAATACGGATTCCTCAGACGTGGCCGGCTTAGATGTCCCTTTTCGCGCACTTGTGTAACCAAAACGGCGGCCGGGCTGGCGCTACCACTTAGCCTGGAAATATAGGTTAAAAATGCGCAGAGCATCGATTCATTTTTATACTGACCGTAGGCGACCTAAATCGCAGATAACAGTGCGCAGCATATTACTTATATAATTTTTTAATACAAAAATCAACTTAAATACATAAATAACAATATGCAGCGCACATCTAGATTCTAGTGATGTGCAGCGACCACCGAAAAGTATCGTCCATAAGGTCGAAATAGGTATCGACATGCTAAAGCTATCGATGCTGCTAAAGCGGGTGGGAAACCATGTTTAAATTTAATTATCTATTGATATCTATTCACAGTTGTATTTATGTTCTGGCATGCCGGATGACTTATTTTATATTTAAGCATTATGAAATTAATAGAAGTCGATGCTTGCGAGCAAATATATCGATAATATGTAGGTGGTGGCAGCGCTGTCAGCTGTTTGCCATCTGGCAACGCCAAGCAGCAAAGCAACTTTAAACACGTGCATCGCGCTGGTGGCGGCGTGTTCTGTTTCTGTTTCTGTTGCCGTTTAACTTAGTTTAGTTTGATTTCATTTGATTTGATTGGACAACAGCAAAATGGGCAAGAAAACGAAAGTTGGAAAGACACGCAAGGATAAGTTCTATCAGTTGGCCAAGGAGACAGGCTTTCGATCGCGTGCCGCCTTCAAGCTAATCCAACTGAATCGCAAATTTGGTTTCTTGCAACAGTCGCAGGTATGCATCGATCTGTGCGCCGCACCTGGCGGCTGGATGCAGGTGGCCAAACAGAATATGCCCGTATCGAGCATTGTCATTGGTGTCGATCTGTTCCCCATACGCCCCATCCCTGGCTGCATCGGCCTCGTCGAGGACATCACAACGGAAAAGTGCCGACAATCGCTGACCAAGGAGCTGCAATCGTGGAAAGTCGATGTGGTGCTGCACGACGGTGCCCCAAACGTCGGACGCAACTGGCTGTACGATGCCTACCAGCAGATCTGTCTCACACTGAACGCCCTCAAGCTGGGCACACATTTTCTGCGCGGCGGCGGCTGGTTTGTGACCAAAGTGTTCCGCTCCAAGGACTACAATGCCCTGCTCTGGGTGCTTAAGCAGCTGTTCAAGAAAGTGCACGCTACCAAGCCGAGCGCCTCGCGTAAAGAGTCAGCCGAAATCTTTGTTGTTTGCCAGGGCTATTTGGCGCCGGATCGCATCGATCCGCGTCTGCTGGACGCCAAATATGTGTTCGAGGAGCTGGATCTGGAGGGCAAACAAAAGAACAGTCTGCTGCATCCGGAGAAGCAGAAACGCATCAAGGCCGAAGGCTATACGGAACAGGATATTGCACTGCGCAACGATTTGGCTGCCTCAGAGTTTATGCAGGCGGAGAATGCGCTGGCCGCTCTGCAGGGCATCGGCTCCATACGCATCGATGATGAGCGCATAGCCAAGCACAAGCGGACCACCAGCGAGATACTCGAGTGCTGCAAGGATCTTAAGGTGCTGGGTCGCAAGGACATCAAGGGTCTGCTGCTCTGGTGGAAGCACATCAAGCAGGAGCTGTTCCAGTCCGAGGCGGAGGGCGTCATCGAGGAGCCGGAGGCCGAACAGCCGGCCGAGCCACTCACACAGGACCAAATCGAGGACATGGAGGATGCCGAGCTGCAGCAACAAATCGAAAGCCTCGCCACCGAGGAGCAAAAGGAGCTGAAACGCAAACGGAAGAAGACGCTCAAATCGAAGGCCAAGCTGCACGAGAAAATGAACCTCAACATGGTCATCAAGGGCGACGACGGGCCCGTCGAGGAGACCGAGCACGAGATCTTCGATCTGAAGGACATCAACAGCGTCAACGAGCTGGACGCCATGCTCGATGTGCAGCCCGATTTCGATGTGGAGGGCGATGCCGTGGAGACGCCCAAGCTGCCTAAATACAAGAAATACGACAAGGACGACAAACGCATGGACGACGATGCCAACTACGAGAACGATGACGAGCCCGAGGTGAGCGCCGAGGAGGACAGCGATAGCGACTATGAGCAGCAGGGCCTCGGCCTTAGCGACAACGACGATGAGGATCAGCCCGAAAGCAAGGGCAAGCAGAAGAAGAAGAAACAACGCGGCGAGCATCCGCTCATCAAGTCGGGAGATTTCCGGGACAAGGACACTCGGCGACAGCAGCGCGTGGCGCTCTGGTATGAAAAGGACAATCTACAGAACATTGGCAACGAGGACGATGACGACGAGGAGAACTATGATCTGGACAATCTGGCGAAGGCATACAAGGCCAAGGGCGTGGCCGTGCTCGGCGAGAATCGCCCGGCTCTGGAGGACTACGATGCCGGCGGCACCCTTGCCCTGGGCAAGAAGGCCAAGCGTCGCGCCCGTCACGATACGCAGAAGGAGGACAGCAGCTCCGAATCATCGGACTCCGACTCCGAGCAGGAAGTGGATGAGGATCAAGTAGCTGGCGACATAGCCAAAGGTGAGATTAGAGCTAAGAATTGCAGTTCAATGAAGGGCCAACTGTTTATGAAATGATCTTAGATATGCCAACTGTCTATAAAAGGGGTAGATACAATGGAAGAGCAGAAGAGAGAGAGATAAGTTGGGTTATTTTAGAAAGGTTGGAACGCCCTGTCCGCGTGACACTCTTTACTTATTCTTCCTGGGTAATATAATGACAAATGAGCTGAGATCTTTCAACTTACTATAAAAAAGAGAGATATAATGGAAAAGAGCGAGAGGGGAAATAGAATAATAAGAGAGAGAGAGATCGAGCCTTACAGATAAGCTAGGTTAGGTTAAGACCTTGGAACTCCCTGTAGCTTGAAGTTAGGAGCTAATAGCTAAAGCTACTGCATATATTGACTATAAATATTAATAATTCGTATTTACTCGCAGCACCCAAGGCGAAGAAGGTACGTCTCAGCGAGGAGGAGCTGGCGCTGGGTGCGCTCCTGGTGCGTGGCAAGAAGACGCGCCGCGAATTGATCGATGCCGCGTGGAATCGGTATGCGTTCAATGATGAGAATCTGCCGGTGTGGTTTGAGCAGGATGAGGCCGAGCACATGACCAAGCCGCAGCCGGTGCCCAAGGAGCTGACGGAGGAGTATCAGCGCAAGGTGCAGGAGCTGAATGTGCGGCCCATCAAGAAGGTGATGGAGGCAAAGGCGCGTAAGAAGCGTCGCGCCACCAAGCGTCTGGCCAAGGCCAAAAAGATGGCCGAAAAGATAATGGAGAATGCCGACGCCACCTCCCAGGAGAAGGCCAAGCAGCTGAAGAAGGTCTACAAGAAGGCCCAGGAGAAGAAGAAGGAGATCACATATGTGGTCGCCAAAAAGCACACAGCCTCGCGTCGCGCCCGCCGTCCAGCTGGCGTCAAGGGACGCTATCGTGTTGTCGATCCGCGCGAGAAGAAGGACAAACGCTCCATTGTCGCCAAAAAGCGTCGCGAGAAGGGCAGCAAGGGTGGCAAGGGCAAGGGCGGCAAACGCAAGTAGACCAAGAAAATGCTCTACGTTCCGTCTCCAGCCCCGATTGTAGCTTGTAGTCAGCTTATGTAAATGCTAATGTATAGAATAAATATAATCTAGTGCATAATAGATTTGGAAATTAACATCTTTGTGTTTAACTTGATCGGAATGTTAGTAACAGATGTTATTAACAGCAGTTTTAATGCTGTTAAAATTACCCTGAAGAATGTTAAATCCATAAAGCTGGTATTTGCGAATTGCTGGTAATACTAGTACAGCACGCCATTTACACAGGGCTTAACATAAGCTTATTATGTTAAATAGAGCAACTGTTAAAGCCGCATTTGTAGTGTAACAGCCAGACTGTAGAGTATATGAATACTTGTAAGAGTTTAAAGACATTTCAGTTATAAAGCTGCAAAATCAATTTAACATGAACCAAAAAAACATTTACATAATTATGTTAACAGATGTTGGGCGCATCTCTCAGAGCGCACTGTTAGGCTGATACTCGTAGAACTTCTCGTCGTTCTGCTCGCTGAGCCGCAGCTTGTGCTCCTTTGTGAGCTTGCTCAGATGGTGGTCAACATTGTAGGCGGCCGCGGGCCACAGCTGCTCGGGCGTCTCCTTGTACACCACCTTGACCACATCCATGGGCTGCAAGCGCTGGCCGGGACGCTGGCTAAAGAACTGCAGTATCTGCTGTTCCCGCTGATTGCGATGATTTATATAATACTCAATCTTGCCCACGGGCTCATCGATCACATTGCCATGCCCGGGATAGATGCGCTCCGGACGTATCTTTAGTATTTTATCCAGGCTGCGCATATAGTCAAACAGATCCTCAAAGACGGCGGTGCCCTCGCCTGAAAGAAGGTGAGTGGGATTAGGTCGAGTGTGTCTTACAGTGGGGGCCACCCAAGACTCACCCAGTATGCAATCGCCGCTAAAGAGTGTGCCATCGTCCGTGGTAAGGACCACGTGATCTGTGGTATGTCCGGGCGTGTGGACAATGCGCACCTTGGCGCCATCGACGGCGAACTCCTGGCTGTCCTCCAGTCGCTGCACCGGTATGTGGCTGGGTATCTCCGGGCAGACATCGCTAGAGTCGCTGCGTCGGAACTTGAACACCTGACAATCTGGATTGAGGAGCACTTTAATGACAACACAAGAAGCTAAACGTTTGGTTTTCTATACTCAAGCTGGGGAGTACTCACCCTTGTCGGCCAGCTGGGTGCCCACAATGTCCTTGACCCCGCCCACATGATCGTGATGCCAGTGGGTCAGTATGATGGTGGATATGGAGGCCTGCTCCTGGCGCAGCACACCGTTCAGGTGCTCAATATACTGCGGCACATTCTCGTCGCCCGTGTCTATAAGTATGCGCCTGTTTGCGCGAATTTTACGTAAATCCCAATATCAATTTGAACTTTGGATACACGCTCACTTTTTACCGTTGCCCAGCAGATACGTGTTTGTGCCCTGCAGTGTCATTGGGCCGGGATTGCAGCCGAGTATCCGTATTATGGAGGCGGTTAGACGTGTCACCGGCGGTATTAGTGCCATGATTCCTCAGCGATCGGGCTTTAGCTGCTATGCTCTTCAGATACTTTATCACGTAAATAAAGCAAGTGTAATGGGAGAGCGCTGCCAAGCTGTTCCGCAACAGTTGCGCACAAGCTGTGATATGTACACACTGTTTTGCGGCGCGCGTTTTATTTGCATTTAATTTTTGTAGTATTTCTTCTACAATAACTTTTTTTTTGGATTTTTAATGATCTGGTTTTCTTAGGGTATATAACGGTTTTGTGCATGGATGTTAACAAGAAAGTCACTTTGTATACCCACAGCCTGGCTGCTTAGCACATGAGCGATCAGTGTTACCACACCTTATCTGAATGCATAATAAATAAGGTAAGGCAAGCCGTACTATCGATAAATGGCGCCAACTGCTAAATGTATCGACATTTAAGAATTGATTTAAACTTAAATGCGCGCGTTTGCTTTTCTGATAGTTATGTTATACGATTTTTAATGCTGTTTATATATAACGTATATAACGCTTTTGTGCGTATGGAGGGACATTGAAGTCACACTGTATACCCACAGCTTGTCTTCTTATCACATGACCGAATCAGTGTACCCACACCTAATTTAAATGCATAATAAATAAGGTAAGGCAAGGCGGACTATTGTTATCGATATTTAGCGGCAACTAAATGTATCAAGATTTAAGAATTGATACGAAATTTGAATTTGAATTAGCGCGCTTTGCTAAACAAGGCAATTTTTGCAATCTTTGCAGTGCCAGAGCCCATTAATAATAACAAAAAGGTTTTGTTTGTTTTATTATTTTTCGTAAGTTTTCTTTATTTTTGTTTTGTTTGCTTTTCTTTTGACTAGGATGCAGATGCTGTATACATACTATACATGATAACTATTTTGTTTTTGTTTCTTCATTTTGATGCGTTACAAATTACAATATGAACTTAAAACATTTGCACAGAAGTTCAACTACGTTTTGTTTAAATCTTTGCTCATTTTGTCACATACATACGAATTGCATTTGTTATTACAAAAAAGATATAAAGAAAATACGATAAGGACAGAGACGTTGTTTGGCCAAAACAGAGTAGAGTGTGGAAAACAAATCAATTGTGCCTGCATACAAGGTAAAAAACAAAAAAAAAAAAACAACATATTCGAAATACAAATAAAAGTTATTATATAAATATATATATATATAAAAGGTAAGTTGAAAATGCGCTTGCCTAGCGTTAGAACGTCGTATATAATATACATAATAATAGTAATACATAATCGAGATACGTTAATAGTTGGATAATAATATAGCATAATTAACTTTTTCTTTTTGTTTCGTGTGCATGTATGCGTGCGTTTAAAAATATTCGACTTCTTTAATAAGATATCATTTTCATATGGATTCCGTATAAGCTAAAATTAATGTTTAAGACAAAGTATTTTTTTTTTCTCTTATTTTCATTTTAAATATTCTTGTTTTTTTTTTTTTATATATATATAATATTGCATTATTATTTGGAGTTTTCTTTAAGTTTAGGTTTTATTTAATGGCCACGCGTGTTTTTCTGTTTTTGTTTATGTCTTTTGTTTTGTTTACACCCGAAGACACATTTCCGAAAAAAAAGTGTATAAATACTTTTGTTGTTTGTTCGCTTTTCTCTTTCTTTCTTACTTTCTTTCTTTGTTTCTTTCTTTTATGGTTTATGCCATTGTTGAACACATTTTGACCTGGCTAATTACTAAAGTATTTTGTTTTAGCTGCTTTCATAATATTGTATAATAGATTTTTCGTTTGTATAAAAATAAAAAAACGACATGCTCCATATACGCTAATTTCTATATATATATAGAGAGAGAGAGAGATGCCTGCTATATCGTATAGTAATAATATTTGAAATTTTGGAAGAGAACATATTATGTTAAATATTATAAAGTACAACCCAAAAAATGGCGCGAGAAAAGCTTGACTAAACTACTGGGAACTATTCTCACAATTATGCACTATGTATATTTGATGGTTTTTTTTCTTTCATTCATTTTCCATTCTTTTTGGGCTTTCAACTGTCTATATACTATATATATGTATGTAAATATCTATATAAAAATGTATGTACTATATATCTATACATATATATATATATATATGTGTGTATATATGTATATGTATATATAAACTGACTGATGGCTGTTGCTGTTGTGTCGTTTGTTCATCTTAGCTGATCATCTCGCGGTATTTCAATTTGTGCTTGGTCAGCATATCGGTGACAGTGACCAGTTTCTTGATGGATAAGATATTCGATAGTTCCTGCAGCTCGGGCAAATAGGATACGCAGATGTGATGCAATGTGGCTAACTCGCGGCCTGTGGGCGAGAGACAGAGAGAAAACGAGCATAAGCAAGAGAAGAATTATGGCGATGTGTTCTTTTTGTTTTTATCATTGACTTTGCTCTTTGTCGTGCTCACCCGTGTCCTGTGCATTATGATTGGGATTCTGCTCGACAAACATGCCCAGCGGCGGATTGGGATCGCTGACCAGCGACAGCTGATCCAAGAAGACAATCATGCGCTCTTTATTCTTGAGTATAAACGGATTGACCACCTCCATATATTGTTCCTGCAAGCCGCATTAAAGGCAAGTCGATTAATCGATTTACTGTTGGTCAATTCAAAAACCTACCTTGCCGCCAAATTCAATGAGATTCGCTAGATTCTGCAAGCACTTGGCCACCATGATCAGAGAGCGTGTGGCCGCCGTTGGCGGTGTCTCGCTGACCAGGCCAAATTGGCGGGGATTGAGCAGCGCCGGGCAGAGCAGACGCAGGAATATAAAACCAGAGACGACACGTGTGCGCACCAAGCGTTCCGTTGGCCATTTGGCCACGACGGCCTTCTGCAGGCAATTGCATATGTAGCGTACATTGCGCGGACAGGCGTCCGGCGATGTGAATATCGATTGGGTGACCAGATCGAGTATCTGCAGCAGGAATTCAGCATTTGTGCACGCATCATCGTTGACATCCATTTTGGTTGGATTCAGCTCCGCCGACTGTTTGCTCTCGAGTATCCGCTGGACGGTCTCACTGACCGCCGACTGCAGGAAGCCGCTGCACTCGGTGCGCATATACAAATCCATAAGGGTGGTCGCCAGCGAGGCGCCGCGGAAGAGGGTCGTCGTCTCGTTCTCGCGCGCCACCTCGGCCTGGCAGAGGATGCGTATCAATTCCGTTTCGCGTTTCTCGTGCCGGAAGACGCGCAACAGCGCCGTCGCCAGCGGCACCCGATCGTTGTGACAGAGCTCGGCGAGCGCCTTGACCGCATACAGCTCCGGCTCGAGCAGCAGCTGCTGCAGCGGGCTGTACTCCTCGCAGGGCATTATCAGATCGTCCAGATAGCGCATGCGCAGACGCAGCGAGCCCCATTCGCCCATCGGTGTCATGCCCGTCAGCTTGTACCAGTCCTCTGTCTCCTGGCCGTTCTTCAGGCTGGCCAAATCGATGGTCAGCTCGGCCACCTCCGAGTCCTTGCCGCGTTTGCCGCGCGACACAACCGTTATGGTCAGGGAGACAACATCGGGCGGCACATCGCTGCAATTGAGAAACATTTCCTTTAAATGGAACGATTGAAACAATCGAAAGGCAACAACTCACTCGAGCACAAACTCCTCCTCCCAGACGGGCTCGGGCGCAATCTTGACACGCGTCTTGCCCACCTTGACCTGGTTGAGCGAAATACTGCAATAGGGATGCGGCACCAGCTTGAAGGGCAATCGATGCGCCTCCAGCACATGCAGATTGAGACAACGCAGCTCGCGCAGACGCGACACCTTCTTCTGGGCACGGCTCAGCTGGGAATCGCATTGCGCCTTCAGCGCATTTATCCATTCCACATAGCTCTCCTGGCTGGGCGCGCACAAATACGTGACCGTGGCCAGACAGGGCAGCGCACGTTCCACAATTTGAAAGCAATAGGGTCGCTCCCAGAGCGAATCATGGCACTGATAGAGATAGGCGCACGACAAATCGATAAGGCCCTTGGGCTTAGTCTTTTTGGGATTGTCATAGAAGCACAGCTGGGTCTCGGTGCCGTCGTTGATGAGCGCAAAGTACAGCTGCTTCCATTTGGTTGTCTTGTCCGACTTCTTGTTCAGATGGCCGTGGTGCTTGATGCCCTTGATCTTCTTGAGGCCAATCTGATCACGGCATTCGCGCAACGTTGCGTAAATCTTTTCGGCCGCCTTCTCTACCACATATTGCTGATTGAACTCCGGCTGGGTGCCATTCACTACGGGATGGTTCAGGGAATGGCCCTCGACTATTTGCTCCTTTCGATAACGATTGATCACCGCATCGAGGCATTCGAATGTCCGGCCGCCCATCAGATAGCGTACGCCCTTTTTCTCGATGCGAAATCGCTGAATCTGATTGTTGATGTGGAAGAAGAGCGAATAGTCACCGGGCGAATTGTCGCTGGGTCGCACCAGAAAGCTGCCAGGACCAGCTGAAAAAGCAGAGCACAAGTTATCCAAGGTTATCGATTAAATGTTACTATGCAAATCGATATTTATCGTTGAGCATAACATTGATTTATGAGCGGGGCGTTAATAATAGCTGCAATATAACGTGCAGCCAGCTGCGAACCATTTCACAGTTCTAATTCAAGAAAAATTATCGATAAGAAACTGAATTTCTACTAGTTATCGATAATGCCTAACCCACAATATCCAATGTACTTGACAATCATAGCTCGGTTGGTATGATATATTACAGAATCTCTATTAAAGCAGTTCACACTTTCACATGCTCAGTTATCGATAACTTTATTTATCGATCTAAGAAGTGTTGCGTACTCACCCTTAACCAGCATATCGACTGCCTCGTTCTTGGTGCAATTCGGATGGAACCAGGGAAACACCGTATTGGGATCAATGGACACATCCAGATCGTCGACTAGTTCACGGAATATCATGCCCTGCTCTCCGGTGCGATGCGCCGTCACCCAGAGCCAGCCATCGCCCATGTCGTTGTGCACAAAGAATATGTCGCCCTTCTGGAAGCTCAGCTCATCCGTTTCCGGCATTTTCGTATACGGCAAAATTGCCACAACGCGCTTCTTATCATTGACCGGCTCCGGCGGGGCGACGGGTATGACCAGACGTTCGCGCTTCAGCAAATCGCTGCACGATGTGTAATAGCCAACGAGATCGCTTAAGGAAATGAACTGACGTCCGCCAATGTAAAAGTCGCCACAAACGGCCGTAATGCTAAAAGAACACGGGAATACGTGGTAAGTAAAGTGGGACAAGACTTTTTTATAGCGGCAAAACTCACCGGAAATGATTGATGCCTGTGCGTCCATAATAGCTGAGCACATACGAGCCGGGCTTGCGATCACTTTCGCGCACTTTATAGAAGAAGAAGCAACCGTTTAATATAACATATACATAAATGTATATCATGATATCAATTTAATAGATACGCACCAAGATAACTGCCCAATTTGCCGCTGCCACGAAGACGCGCCTCCGCCGAATAGCGATCGAGTCTTCCGTGATACCATTCGCTCTCCGGGGGGGCAATTATCGCCGGACGTTCGCCTGCAAGCAAATAATGTTGAAAAATGTGCCAAATTAACAACATTACACAACACGCGACGCTTTGCAAGCGCAAAGTGTGACAAAAAGATATGAAAAACAAACGCAAAAGAAACCGATCGGAAAAGGGGAAAAAAACATTTCGTGGCACGCCAAACATAATACACCCTAACTTGAGCTGATATGAGTGCATATATTTCACTGATTAGGATGGCTTGCTGTGATAAAAATGAATACATGAAGTTATCGATAACACACAGCTTTCGGTAACAATCGATAATAATAATAATCGCTTGGCTTTAAACTTACTTTTTGGAATTAATTGCGAGAATTGTTAATTAAATCGTTTTTCGTTCAATTTGAAACATTTTCTTAAGAGACAGCCAAGTCAACTAATCGATAATTTATCGATAAAAGTGTGCACCAGCCTGGGGCTTGTCGCACAAGCCCGATGGCTCAGCCAGTGTACCCTATGCAGTGCAATATATATTGCACATACGAAATCGTCGCAAGCATTTTCCCAAAACCGATAACACGTGCAGAGTTGCACCGAGAGCCAATAAAGTAGAGGTTGGCGACGACATTAAAAGTGGCGCCGGATTTGATTGTTACCGGTTGCACTTGCTATAATTAATAATAATAAAGAAATGAACATGTAAAGAAATGAACATGTTTCCAATACAACACTCGCTGCACCAAGAAGCGTACTCAAGTACTTTTCTAATCAATGAAAACGAAATTATTAAAAATATATATGTATATACATACATGTACACGTACATATTTGCAGGCATTGTTGACATCTTAGCTATTTTCTAGCTAATTTTGGCTTTTTTAGAGCTCGTCAGCCGAAACAGCGCTCAGAAAGCTGATTCAGCTTCTGTTAAAAGCTAAAAGTAGCTACTTTTTTCTAGCTAACTTTGCAGCACTGAGTGCAGGCAGCGGCCATTTTGCCAACTACTTTGCAGCACTGCATACGAAATGTTGACAGCGATCAATTGTCAACAGATGCCTTTATCGGTTATCAAACAAAAATGTAATGCGATAAACATACACACATACACACACACTTAGCAGCTTAATGTCGTGCGATTATGCGGAAGAGAGAGAGAGAGCGCGCGCATGACTCACAAACAGCTACGCAGACGCAGTAATTGGCCAGCTATAGTTTGTTGTATTGTCGCTTGAGTTTGTGACGCATGACGCACGAAGCACGACGCGCGTCGCGCCTGACACAATAACCGTGCATTGCACCTTGGGCAACCAGTCGCAAGGCTGCGTTCACAACAGCTGATGATTCACCTAATGTGAGAGCGCATAGATATGTATGCACATATACATAGATGTTTGCGTGGGTGTGTGCATAAGCAGGGCAAAATCATATGCTGCCATATGTTTACAATTAGGGGCCAATGCACGACACAAAGCTACAAGTTCGGTTGTGTGTAAATAATAATGTACAACTTGTTCAATATGAGTTTAAAATTTTCTTTTTTGATTTACTCACCATTTAACATGTGCGGCCCATCGAATTCGTCCTGATCCAATTCCTGTGCCAGATCGGCCAAATCAATACCACCAGCGGCCATCATGGCGCCGAGACCCGTTATACCGCCCAATGCCGCTAGGTTGCCGTCATCGGAGCCGCCCGTTGGCGAGCCAAGTTTATCTTTCTGTATGACAACGTCCACATTACCCAAACGCATTAAATCTGCCATTGATTGGTTATTTGTTGTGGTGTGTGTGTATGTGTTTTGGTATTTTTTGGTTAGTTGTTATATGTTGTATAATGCAAATGCAATATGCGTATGTGTATTTATGCGCTGTGTGCTGTTTATTTATGTATGTATGTGCGTAAGCAGCTGTGCAGATGTTTGTTTGTATGCGTGTGTGCGTATGAGCTATTGTTGTTGCTTTGTTTTGGCTCTGGCGCTGTGCAACAACAGGGTACGCTCACAAAAATAATTGTTTCTGATACTGTTATTGTTGTTGTTGTTGTTGTTGTGCCGGTGATGCGTCGCGCTGTAATAATAATGCAAAATAGACGCAGGCGACAGAACCACAAATAGAGAGAGAGAGAGAAAGCATGAGTTAGTGAGAGCGCATGTACGTATGTATGTGTGTGACTGACTCTGTCCGTGCATGCGTGTGTGAGAGCGACTTTGCATGTGTGTGGGTGGCGTTAATAAGCGGGTGAATATATGCAACCAATTTGTTATAAACAAAGTGCAACCTGCATGACTGCCGCATTTATGGCCTTGCGTGTGTGTGTGTGTGCCGGCAAAAGCATGCAACTTGAATTGTAAGCACAAAGCGCAGACAAACAGACGTCGCGCCGCTGTCTCGTCGTTGTCGCGCACTTACATATATGCATGCATGTGTGTGTGTGTGTGTGTGCGTGTGTGTGTATATGCTGCATTAGAGCTGTGCTGCATGATTCAGTGTTAGTTAATGTTCAAACGAAGCAACTGAACGAAATCCCAAATTACTGTATATTATATTTGTTCATGTCCCAACAAAATTTCGCTTTTACTTATTTTCTTGTTGAATATTTAGTTAATATGATCGATCACAAGGCGCTGAGTACACACAAAAGTATAGCCAAACATTTGCATTTAAACTAGAGTCCAAAATAAAAAATGAACCCAAAAAATACTCCAATGAACGGGAAAGCACAACTCTGTGCTGTCAACACAATACACACACACACACAAAGGCTTTTACGTACAAGGAGCAATGGCACAATAAAAATCAACTGGGTCCAAGAAAAACGTTGAATGAAAATTTCTCGTTTCCGTTTTGCCGTCTGACAACAAGCAGTGCGCAGCCCCCCGCAACACACACACACACACATCACCGCCCCACCCCATCCAAACCAATTTTAGTTACATCCCAGAGAAAACAACGAATGAAGTTTTAGATTTATGAGGGCAGGCGACAATCGAGGTTTATTTATTAAAAATGTTTTGAACATTTGTGTCCTAATTGCTTGGCAATTGCGGCTATTTAACGGCAAATGCCAATACCGTTTTAATTAAGTAATTTATATGTGTGACTGATGATTCGTTGACCATAGCAAAAAATATAAAAACAAATATACGTACTCAAATTTTGGACTCCACCCTCTTGGGGTATGGCCACCCCTTTTCAGATACACGGACAAGATGCGACACGCACACACACCCAAGGCAGACGGGGCAATGCAAATGAACAAGGCAACAAAAGAAACCAGCAGAAATTTTCTACACTTACAATGTATACGTCAGTATGTATGTATTGTAGATATGTGCGTGTGTATGTGTGTAGGTGGGTATGTGTAAATTTTAGCACCATACACGAGACGGCGACACACAGACACACGAGACGCACACTAGCACAAAACAAAAACCGATCAACGCTTTCAGGACATTTCCAATACGGTATTGTTGTGTCTTTTTATTTGGCAAACTAATTCACTGATTTGTCGTTGGATAGCACAGCCAATTTAGAAATACTCGGGGGTTCGCCTTCGCTATGTGTGCCCGCACCGTACCCGTACAATATGCGTTTTGTTTTTTGCGGCGCACACACACATTGGGGATGCTGATATCAACGCATATCGATACATCGATGTTATTGCCGTACGCCAAGCACAACGATACTTTTAGGCGATACTTAAATTCAAATAACGATACCGACTGCAGCTGACAGCAACTAATATCAATAAAAGTCAATAGCTAACTTAGGCATGTGTTTTTAATTTTCTTAAAAAAAAACGGCTGTTTTTTAGTTTTTTACGAAATTTTGACATATCATATCACATATCATCGTTCGCAACTGCTGTGCCTCATATCGAAATGTACCCATATCTGTAAACGATAGGGTAGCACTTTTCATCGATATATTGATCGGTTCGTTGTCACATTTCTATTAAAGAGTGTTGCTATTATTTTTTGACAATGCGTGCGCGTTTTCGTCGATTGTTGTTGTGTGTGCGCGCAAATAGTTAAATTATTAGCTAAAGTGGATAAACGCTGAGTGTATGCATTATATCTATATAGGCAACGCTAGTTGAATTGATAAGCAGCTAATCAAGTGCACCGCCATTGGCAGCTAGCCGCACTCTTAGCCAAATAAACACATACAAACACGATACACACATATTTAGTAATATTTGGCTGCAGGTTGCAGCTGCAACGAAAATCACTAACAAAATCAACTTAGAATTCATATAATGATAAATCTGGACACAACGAATAAAAATCAATCGTCAATAATGCAACCTCTGCACTATTTTCAGGTAAGAGACAGAGATCAATACGGCAGTGTCAATAATTGCAACAGAAGCAACAACAACCAAAAATCATATGTTCCAGTTGACATTCAATGTTATTGTTGTTAGGGCCAAAAGTATTGCGCATTGTTAATTCAGTTTTGCTCATGAATCGCGCGTTGATAAAAACAAACGCAAACACACACACACACACACACACACATACGCACGCTTACACATGCATGCACATAAATACCGACATACGCAAACAGCCGCAGCTGTTCTACACACACATGCGCATAGCTATGTGTATAAATTATAGCAAGGCTTTTGGCGCATAGCATTTAACGGCTGTAAGCCCAGCCCCAAAACAGCTGCGTCGCACTTTACATACGAAAAGGGGCACGGCAAAAGCAACGATAATCGTGTATGCCAAACAACAACACGAGAACATAAACAATGTGTTCGAAAACAACTCTAGCTTTACAGCAACAACAACAGCAATAACACTGATATAACCGAGCTACGCTTTTGCCTTTGTTGCTGCTTCTGTTCCATTTGCCATCTCTTTCACACGCGTTGTTCCTGTATGGCGAAATAAAATTTAAAAAATATAAGTATGTAACTATGCATGCAATAGCCGCAGTTGGTTTTGTTGTTTTTTTTTTTTTGGTTTGTGGGCACTGATAAGCTCTTGATAAGCGACTCAGCCATAACAACAATACCGCGGCTTAATCTAAAAAACTATATTATTTTATTTAAAAATGAAATTGTCCATAAAAAGAACAAAAAAGATCGACAAAGAAAAGATAAACAAAAGCCGTTAACGAATTACATTCACAGTATTAAAGCGGTTAACATACTGTTAACATACTGCATTTGCAAATTAACCCTTAGGTGATCAAAGTTAAAGAAGGGCAACACAACGTACTTTTTGCTTATTTTTTTTCGTAGAGCAACAAATGTTAAGGCCTTTTCTTAGCACACTATTTGCCATCTACGAAATTATTGCTATCGGAAAATAGCCACATACGAACTTTTTGATCAGCAAACATTTTATAATGTCAACATTGACAAAGTTAATAAAAAAAAGTCACTTAGGGTTAAAGTGTCAACACACCTAGACGAACCCTGTTAAAATTGACAGAATGTAAACTGTTAACAGGCTGTAAACGTAGAAATATGTTTCTACTCTACACACACACACGCATATACATGCAAATAATAACAAAAGAAATGCCTGATGTTTATTTTTTTTATTATAAATTGCGTCGTCACTTTTTGAGCAGCAGCAAAAGCAAACGTTGCCCGCAGGCGCTGAGTCATAAAAATCAACGCTTAACTCGGCTGTTGCTGCTGTTGGTGCTAGGCTAACGGCACCTGTAAATTGCATACGGCATTGTTGTTGTTGTTGCTGTTGCATAGGCTAAGATCGTCTGCGAATTTCCTTTTGACGATGGCTTTTCTAGTCTCCATAACAGAGGTGCGCGACAAAATGTAAATAGCCCCGAGCATGTTAACATAATTCACACATTCCCTCTCTTCTCTCTCTCTCTTTCTCTCTTTGAATACAGGACGAGGTATTGCGACCGGATGTGATAAACGATGCCGAGTTCAAATCGATACCTTTTATCGATACCAATGAGCACGACTCGATTGACAATGCGAATGGGACGGCGGCGCGCGCCTTTCTCTTTCTCGATGCCGATGAGAATTTGCAGATAGCAACGCCCGAATTGTTTTGCAAGAAACTAAAATGCCAGGAACTAGACAAAATCAAAGTGATCTCAATATTTGGCAATACGGGCGATGGCAAATCGCATACGATGAATCAAGTATTTTTCGACGGTGAGCCCGTCTTTCGTACATCGCCCGAGCAGAGCTCCTGCACAATTGGCGTCTATGCGGCCATGCAGCGGGAACAGGGTGTTCTCTGTCTGGACACCGAGGGGCTCCTCGGCACCACGGCCAAAAGCAGTAAACGCATGCGTATGCTGCTCAAGGTAATTGCAAATTAATTGAAATGCCTATCGATTGCACCGCTTGACTTATCTTTGTTTTCTTTTTTATCGATAGATACTCGCCATCTCGGATATTGTCGTCTATCGAACACGCTCGGAGCGCCTGCATAGCGATATGTACGAATTTCTGGGCACCGCCTCGAAGGCGTTCTGCCTGCATTTCACCCAGGCGCTGCAGGCCATGGGCAACGGCAGCACCCTGGGACCAGCTGTGATCATATTCCATGAGACCCACTACACAAAGCCGTTAGAAAGCTGTACGTACGGTGCTTACCTAAACTTGTGGCTCTTGAATTTGCTTGCTTTAAGCTTATTTTAAACCTGCTTTAAACCTACTTTAAGCCTTTTCTCTTAGCCTATTGAGATCCTGCTT
This sequence comes from Drosophila kanekoi, assembly GCA_037075305.1. Taxonomy (NCBI): domain Eukaryota; kingdom Metazoa; phylum Arthropoda; class Insecta; order Diptera; family Drosophilidae; genus Drosophila; species Drosophila kanekoi. The sequence continues at coordinate 15,252,500 of JBAMCE010000451.1, forward strand.
TTAACCTATTTTAAACTTGCTTTAAACCGACCTTAAACCTGGTTTAAATGTAATTAAAACTTACTTCAAAGCGACTTTAAAGCTGTTCAAAACTGGTTCAAACCTGCTTCAATTCTGCTTTTAACCTAGCTTAAGGCTACTTCAAATCTACTTCAACCCTGCTTAAAAACTTAAGTGAAGCCTTTTTTTAAACCTGCTTAAAACATATTTAAAACCTGCTTTTAATCTATTTTTAACGTGCTTTAAACCTATCAAAGCCTGCTTTAAATTTATTCAAACCTGCTTTAAACCTACTTTGTACTCATTTGAAAATTGCTTTAAATCTACGTGAAACCAGCTTTAAGCTTGCCTTAATCCTATTTTAAACCCCTTTTACAGCCGTTGAGGAGAGCGCTGAGGATAAGCTGCGTAACAGTTTCGCCCTGCTGAACTATGAGACAAACGCGTTTAGCTCCCTGCGCTATGTGGGCATCCAGACGGACGCGAAGAAGTCAACGAATTTCAAAAAGATTAGCGACGCGTTGCGCTTGGAGATTGAGAATACGGCGGTGCGTTCGCCGCGCCAGCCATCGGTTGTGTTCAGGGCAATGAAGCTGTTGAACCAGAAATTTGCCGGCGAGATAATCGAGAAGGCGATCAATCCATTTCCCGAGCAGTATTTCACCTGCGGCGCCCACTGCGAGTCCTGCAGCCGTCGCTGCCAGCGCTCCATGGGCCACGTCAGCGACGGCGAATCCCATTTCAATACGCAGCCCTGCAACTATCAGCATCAGTACGAGAACAAGCTGTATCTGTGCAAGGCGTGCTACAACAATGGCAAGGAGATTGTCGTCAGCATTCGCGCCCAATCCCAGACGGACACCGCCTGGTCCGGCCTGGCCAAGTACGTGTGGAAGGGCGATGTCATCGAGTGTCCCTATTGTGGCGAAATCTATCGGGCGCGCCAGTATTGGTATGGCAACAAATCGCCTGAGGCATCTGTAGTGCAGTAAGTCAATCAATCTCAATCTATCAATCAGTCATCCGAATCAATCAATCAATCATTCTGTTTATAGAGTCCAGGTGGTCCACGTGTGGAAGGGCGGCAATGCAGCGTTGCGGGCAAATGCCCATTCCGCCCAAATGGTGCTCGACAGCGTCAACAGCATCAGCGAGGCCTTCACCAACATCTCGGCGCCGTGGGCCAAGGCCATCAGCGGAATGCTCGCGGACAAGGTGGCGCCCAGCTACTGGCGTCCCAATCAGGAGATCATTGTTAGTTATGCTAAGTGCCAGGCTAGTTAATGTGCTCGCTAAGGCCCAAATTGCAGCTATGCTTGGGTGATCCGTTCGTATAAACCTTATCTATTCTGAAGCTAAGTCCGCAACAGGCACTAGAAGAGCTGGAGACAGTAGAAGATTATGTTTAAAGCCTGATCGATAGATATCGATTTAGATATTATCGTTATCGATGTCTGTCCGTTTCTTCAACTTGTCTCCGTCTTTGATGCAGCTTGTTCTATGCTCATTCCGGAAGGCACATGTTAGAGCTTTTTTCGATATCAACATCCAACATTTTTATAGTACCGATAAATATCGATGTACGTGTTCGACAACATCGCCAATTGTCATAGTATCGATCAATATCGATTTATAGAATTTTAATATATTATTCTCTATATATATTCTCCAAAGATATTTATATTTCCCTGGGTTTTAGATAGAGATGGAGAATAGAGATATGAAATCTTTATCTAAAATTTAGCCTAGCGTTAGGTAGCTCGCACAGCTCAGGTTGCAGGGTATCGTCTAGTCGGGCGGGCTCGTTCACTAATTCTCATTCTCATTGAACCTTTCTTTTCTCTCTATTGTTTGCAGCTGTGCCACGCTTGCAAGCGCAACTTCGAGAAGACTGGCATGCCCAAGCATCATTGTCGCGGCTGCGGCGAGGGCTTCTGTCACACGTGCAGCCAGCACCGGGTCCCGGTGCCGGCTCGCGGCTGGCTGCAGCCAGTCCGCGTCTGCAACGATTGCCATCAGCAGCTGCAGCGCAAATCGGACACTACGCCGGGTAAGAGCCCAATAACAGCACCCGAATCAGCTTATGCGCTCGCGAGCACTCGCTATCTGCCACTCTCTCTCTCCCTTTCGGTTGCCTTACAGCTCGCTTGTATGTTAACTCTTTGCTGTTAACCCAATGTTAAAGTGAGCCTTTTAACTTAACAGCTATTAAGCTAACAGGGATTTAACATAGACTTAACATTACATTTGAGTAACAGCCAGACTTTTTTAACAGTTGTTTTACATCTAAATGTTATTCAAAGGACGATCTAAAATTGGACTTCATTTTGACTAGAACGCGGCGAGGCACCCAATCCCGCTGTCTAGCTCTCTTTCGCTTTCGTGCTCCCGCTCTCTCTCTTTTACCCTCTTTCGCTCTCTTCTCTGTCGCTGTCTCTGTCTGTGTCTACTTGTCTGTAAAAGTTTCTTCGTTTGTTACACACAGCGCACAATCAAGATCAAGCTGAATTTACTTATCGCAATTCAAATCTGACTATCGCATGCACAGGCTCCAGGCCGACGAACGACGAGGGCGACATCCTGGTGCGCAAATATGGCGAGACCATTTACAATACCATCAGCAGCGTAGCCGCCGTGGCCATAGACTATCCCAGGGGTAAGCGGAGACATACTTAGCCATACTTTTGGTTTGTGTCCGGTATCTCTAATCCATCCCAATTTATCCCTTCCAGAGATTATCAAGGACAGCGCTCGGCCGGCGTACTGGGTGCCCGATGCCGAATCGCCCAGCTGCTACATCTGCAAGTCTGTCTTCGGGCGCGTCGAGGAGCTGGAGCTGGCCAAGCAGGCGGATGGCCGCAGCAAGCAACAGCAGCAGCAGCACCTGGGCAAGCACTCAAAACCAAATGGTGCAGCTGGAGGAGGAGCAGCTGCATCCGGAGCAACGGCGGGCGATTGCCGCCGGCATCATTGTCGGCGCTGCGGCCAGGCGGTCTGCAGCAGCTGCTCCAAGCGTCGCATGCCGGTGCCGGAGCGCGGCTGGCAGACGGATGTGCGTGTCTGCGATGGCTGCGCCTGTGTGCCGAGTGCCTCGAACCAAAGCGGCGGCGGCGGCGGCGGCGTCGGCGGCAGCATCTCCAGCGCCATATCGGATGCCATCAACGGAGATGCCAGCACAGAGTCCAGCGAACGCAGGCACAGCGAGAGGAACAGCAGCAGCAATAGCAGCAGCAACAGCAACAGCTGCAGCGATTATCGCAATGGCAATGCAATTGCCAGCAACGCCTGCAATGCCAGCGACGATGCCAAGGCCAAGACCGAATGAGACGCGGCGCGCCGGGCCAGCCACAGACCCAACAAATCCAATCCCAACAACAACAACAACACAGTCACAATCTGGACCAAGTGCCCAGGCAGGCGTTAGGCCCACGGCCACGCCCACCGCTCCCGGCCGCCTCAGGCTCAAGCTACAAGAAATCGTACAATGTGATACTTCCTCTGATACATGTACCATATACTACACATAAATATATATATATATAATAATTATAATATTGCTTATCGCCTTTGTACATATATATATATATTTCTCTATATATATATATATATATATTAAACATAGTTATCTTTTGTATTCGATCTGAATCCCTTTTGTGCAAAATGCTTAAATTGATTTTTTATTTACGTGTTTTTTTTCATCTTTTTGTGCTGTTTTATTTTTTGTTTTTCTTAAGTCAACTAGTTTAATTTATGGAAGAACAAATTTAATAAATTTTAAACCAAATATAACGAAGTGAGAAAATGACAATAAATTACCCGGCGTCGGCCGAAACTGTGTGAAAAATGCGCTCTAATTGCCACACTTTATCAAGGCCTTCTTGCATAGTTAAAAAAAGAAAGGGTATTCCCTCGTCTCAACAAAGTTCTTAGACAATAAAGGCGAGAGCAAATTGTTGAATATAACAAACTTTTGTTTTTGCTTTTGTGCATATCATTCGATTCGATTTGAGCCAGCGACCTCTCGCTAGTCAGTTCAAACTTCAGTAAAAAGCAAGTAAACTTTTTGTTTGTTTGTTTATTTAATTATAATATAGCATTGTTCGTGTAGGTTTTCTTTTAAAATAACTATAATTGTATTCCATATATAGATTGGATGTATATATATATGTATATATATACCGATCTGCTGTTTTAACAGATAGCTGAAATAGTTATCGTATTTGTTACTTTATTCGATATTACAATACTTTTTCCATAAAATACTAAGAGGAGTTTCTCTTCTTCCGTTTGAGGGAAAGTCAAGTTTTTTGCTTGGAAACGAAGGAGGATCAAAAAAAAATGTTTGTTCTTGTTTTAAATTTGATTTACATCGTATACATGTTTTGGGTTTTTTGTTAAAATTTAGTGTAATAAACAGGGTTTTTTTCTTTCGATTTTTTTTTTGTTATTCGTAATAGTTGCTGACAATTTAGTTAGGTTAAATCTGAACTGTTATACGGCGTATAACAGTGGCAAACGCTGCGCTTGCTGGTATACAATATGCTATGTATTTCAAGTATTTAGGTTTCGATAAATGGGCGTTACGTTCTAGTATACATTTGTTCAACTTTTCGATCGTCTGGTATACAAGTATATATATAGTATATATAGGTATTTTTCTTGATGTACTTCGTTCGTATTTCGTGGTATACATGCGTTTGTTGTTGTAAATTTAATTTTAGTATACAATTGTTTAGTTCTTGTTAATGTTGTTGTATTTAGCTTGCCGTTAAATAGACTACGAAAAAAAATCATATATATATAACTATTTTAACTAACGCCTAGTAGAAAGTTTTTCATTTTTACGTATTTGAGGTTCACAATTAATATAAAAGCGCAAAAAGCTTGTTAGTTTTAGTTTTAGTTTCAAAAGCCAAACAAAAATGGGCCTAAATTGATAAGAATACAAAAATCAAACAAAAAAAAAACGCTTTACTTAAGCTCTAAGCACACACAAAAAGCTAGAAAGAGATGCTGAACCAGGCTCAACTTGTGCAAATTACAATTAATGCATATTTGAAAAATAAATCTAAGTGTTATTTGCTTTTGTTTATGAATTAACTTGATATTGCAACACAAAGGGCTTCAGTTGTTGCCAACTGCAGCTAGAAAAGAAGCTGAATTGAATTGAAAAATAGCCGAAAACAGCTTAATTTAGCTTGCGGGGCACAAAATTTGCCAGAAAGTAGCTAAATCAGTTTGAAATTTCAACTCTTTACGGCTGATCAGCTTTGAAAATGGCCAAATTTGGCTAGTAAAGAGCTGAATTGGCCACGTTCCGATGAGAGTTAGCCTTTTGCTGGCGGGCACAAAACAAAAAAAGATATCCAAACGAAAGTTGTTATTGAAAACTGTTAAATGTTATTTGATTACTTTAAATTTTATATGCCATAAATGATCAGTTTTAGCTACTTTCAGTTGGCGTTAAGAATGCTAGAAGAAAGCAGCCTTTTTCAAGCCGGAACAAGCTAAGAATTTAGCAAAGTTCTAAACGTTCCGAAATGTTGATGGCTTTCAATATGCCCGATCTGTGTATACTCTACGGGACTTTGCTCTTTAAATGCTTTGGATATATGATATATGATCAAGAACAAGCTGAATTTCCTTATCGATGTGAAGCACACAGCAAATATATATATACATCTATATAGATAGGTATATATAAACATAAATACGTATATATAGCTGTATACTATATGCTTCTGCTTGTCGCATACATGTGTATTAAAGCATCATACCCACCAATAGAGTCAGGGTATAAAAACGGCTAAGAATTTAAGGCATACAAAATTTGAAATAAATCGCAAATAAATTGCATTTGAAAAGTACATTTAACACATTTTCAAAGCTTTTTGTTTTGGTTCAAAAGTTATTCAACTTTAAATATATATATGTATATTTTTTGCCTGCCAAACAATAGACTAACAACCACTGTGCATATGCAAGCATGTGTGTGTGTGTGTGTGTGTATAACAGTTAGTGCGAGAATAAGTGTGTGTGTGTGCGTATAAGTAGTTGTTGTTGCCGCGCGTGTGTGTGTGTATTTGTTGTTGCTGTATTTTAGTTTTTTCTCTTACATATTGCTTATTTGCAGTACGTAATAATAATTAAGACATAATCGTATACATAATTGATTGCATGCTGCACACACACGCACGCGCACACACACATTCGTTAAGTCTAGTTTTGTTCTGCAGCACTTTTATCGATACACACACACACACAATTTCATAGAGATAAACGACGAAAGAAAAAGAAGGAAATTGGGGGGAGAAAAAAGTACTTTCTATTAGTTTTGTTGTTGTTGTTGTTTTTAGCTTTGGCAAGCCTATCCTCAAGGGCTAAGGTCCTGATGCAGATTGGGATCGTATCCGCCCATGCTGTTATCGTATGGCTGCTGCTGATCGTAGCCGCCGGAGCCCATGGGATAGCCCATTGAGTCCTGCGGCGGTGCGGGCGACATCATGGGCGTTGTGGTGCCGCTGGGCGGTCCGGCCATTGAATAGGGCGAGGCGCCGGCTGCCTTCTTGGCCGCATACAGATTGGCCTCCTCCTGGGCCTTGCCGATGTTCTTCTTGTAGCGAATGCGCTTATTGCCAAACCAGTTCGATACTTGCGACACCTGCAGCAAATTGAACCAAGCATCGATTAGGTTTGTGTAGATTAGACATATCGATAACTATTTATCGATACCCACCGTTATGCCACACTTGCGCGCCAGCTCCTCCTTGGCCTCTTCGGATGGATACGGATTGCTCAGATGACTGTAAAAATACTCGTTGAGTATTTCGGATGCCTGTTTGCTGAAATTGCGACGCTTGCGGCGCGCGTCCAAGAACCGAGAGCGCAATATCATCACCGCCTCGCAGGTCGATTGCTTCAGCTGCATCTGAATCGAGCTGAATTTCTTGTGGATTATCTGTACCATGCGTTCGATTTCTTTGGGTGTGATAGGTCTGTTAAAATTAAAATATTTATAATTGATTAATTCAATTTGCTTAAAGTATCGATTTATCGATGTAAATCTTCAACTTATCGTAGATAACCTTCCTTTTTTCTTGTATCGATCGTTTAAATAAATAGTCTAGTGGCAACGTTGTGAAATTTCGTCAAGTTAAACATTCGTTAAGCTTGTCTCTCTCATACTCTCCCTTTCTCTCTCTCTCTCTCTATTCGCTCTCTCACATTGTGAAATTCAGTCGGGTTAAACATTCGTTAAGCTTGTCAAATAACAAAAGGTGGGCCATGTTTCTATAGCTAGCACTAGATCATCTGGCAACTCTCTTATACTCTCCCTCTCTCTTTCTCACCTGGTGCGGCTCTGCTCGCGCAGCAGATTCATGACGTGCGTGGTAAACTCATTGCAGGCCTGCTCGTACTTCTCCAGCTCCTGGTGATAGATCTGTCGGATCTGGGCCAGCTTGGCACGATAATCCGAATGCTCGATGGCATTGTCGGCGCCATCGATGGACAGTGAACCGCCTTGGCTGGCTGCCGCTGCTGAGGCTGCCGCGGCGCCGCCGCCGCCCTTTTCGGGCCCAGCCACGCCCTCGGCAATCAGCATGTTGTCGAGGCGCATCAGTTGCGGATCTGGCGGCTCCTCCTCCTGCGTGTTGCGAATGGAGAGCACTGCAAGATACAAATGAAAAGAGAAAACAATCAGCTAAGAATATTGCTTTAAAGTTTGCTGAAAATAACAAAATGGCGCCGGCGTTGCCAGTCCTAGCCGGCGTTGCCCCATCAGCGCTTATTGCATTTGCTCAGCTGGGGCTGGGCTGAGCGCAAGGAGCGCATAAAATTTTATTATTATGCGAAAAACAATAACAAAAGTTTTCACTACACACACACACACAAGCGCACACACACGCACAGTGAGTCTCACGTATTTGCTGTGCTGCCATATTGTCTAGGGAAATGCGTGTTGCTGTTGTGTATTATCTTTTCTTATTCGCAAGTCCTGGCTATGCATGAATTGGATTTTGTGCCACACTTGCCGCATGCCGCAGCTTGAATCTTAATCACGTTCGCCAAGGAGTTAGTCGGAGTTTGGCTTGCCACGTTTCTCGAATGGACTCGCAGCTGCTTCCTTAGCTCATCAGCATGGCCGGAGCGTATCCTTGCCCCTCCTTCCCTTCCTCTTCTTCGTCTACCACGTCTATGCATTATGCAGACAACGAAAACAATTGCCAGGAACTGGATAAGCACAAGCACAAGCCAAGTAATGAAATCCCAACACCGCCCCGCCCCGCCACATCCTCTCACACCTCACTTGGCCAAAATGCACGCAGCTCGCCCTTTCAACGGCTTTTGCCTTGAATAAAACATTTCTGGGCCCAGACTTGAATCTCACGCTGTGCAGCAAATATTCCCAAAACTCCAAATCGAAACGTTTCAAAGTTTTTGGCCAAAGTTTCAAATGACATTAGCCGAAAGATAAGAATATGCCTTAAGAATGCCATTCACAATGGGCTGCAGCGAGAGGAGTGTACGGCCTAGAGTGAGGTTAAGTCGAACTATACTCAAGTTTTCAAAGCTTTAAGGTGAATATTAAATTAATGACAATAGCTTTTAATTAATCAGAAGATAAAACCGAATAGTTCAAAGCTCTGAATGGAGAAAAGCTTTCAAATTTAGATGAAATCATGTCAAAAGCTCGAGCTCGGAAAACATTTTCTAGAGTGAGGTTAAGTCGAACTATATACAAGTTTTTAAAGCTTTAGAGTCAATATTAGATAAATAACATTAGCATAAAACTGTATAAAAATATAAGATCCGGCTTGTAGAACAGTTCAAAAGCTCTTAAGCGATGAAATCTATCAGATTTGGGTTAAAATAGAAACTATATCTGTAAGATTTTCTCATTCCAGAGCTTAAAGTGAGGTTAGGTTGTTCCATATTAAAAACTCATGTGCTTTCAAAGCTTTCAAGCAGTTCCAAAGCTCTCTTCAAATTTTGATTAAACTGTCAGATTGGAGTGAAATTCAGTCGTAAGTTTCAGCGAGAGAGGAAGAGAAGTGGCTCATATGAGATTAAGTTTTCATGTGCTTTTAAAGCTCCGAAGTAAGCATTAGACAAATAGCATTAGCTGAAAGCTTTATTAAAACAAAAGATAAAATCTATCTCAGAGTTCAAAAGCGTTTGAAAATCAAAACTTTAAAGCTTTCAGTCGCTCTCTTTAAGTTGAAAGCTCTTGATAAAAACGCACAGAATGCCATTAGCTCATAAGATGAGCTCAAAATGCAGGTGCTAACAGTTAAATTAACATTAACAGCGTCACATTAACATTTGTGCAGGCCATGTAATTAAATTCTCTAGGAAATTTATGGCTGCTAAAAGCCAGAGCAAGGCGAGGAGTGCAGAGGAAACATATTGCGCCACTGGCGACAGCTGCTCCAATATCCAAACAAAGGCCTGGGGGCGTGGCTGTCTGCCTGCCTGTGTGTGTAATGTTATTAACAGATTACAGAAAGAGGTGGTTGGGCGACAGCTGCTAATGTTGTTGTTGGTGTTGTTCTGCGTGCGACATCGGTGGTTGGTTTATTTGTTTAAGGTTAGCCCGAATATTGCCAAAGTTTTTCCAGACACACTTTCAAAGGGGGGCGTCGCTCTGTGGGCCAAGTTTTGGGGCGTTTGGGGCGTGTCTGGGCGCTATCAGCGCGTCGTTAGCTGCGCTTCTTCTGGCCAAGTTTTTGTTCGGGCTGATTACGCAAACTAAATTTAAGTTTGACAATTTGTTCTTATCTCAACTTGTAAATCAATCAACGGTCAAAGGATTTACACCAAATCTCAACTTGTTGTGGCGTGTTCTCTAGGAACCAGAAAACCAAGCTCTATGAAAAGTTTTTCTATGCTCTTTTCCTTAAACAGCAAGAGTTTTGGTTCAGCCTAATTCGTGATAGCAGTTGGGGTTTTATAGGACCTCAGATTTTTCGAATCCAAGACAGGTCAATGAACATTTTGTATAGAAGTATTCCGTATCGTGCCGATAATATCGTAAAGTATCTCCAAAAACCTATTGAACCCCGTGTTTATAAAAAGAGTGCAGTTTTTACCAAACTAGGACAAAATAGAAACCTTCCTAGCCTTAAGAAAAGTAATTGAGACCTGAGGCTATGAAAGAATCTAGATCATTCCCAGCCTTAAGAAAAGTTTCTTTGAAACCTGACTCTAGTTTATACTTGGCTTGGGATTTCTTAGAGCCAAAAAGCAAAAACATTTTCAGCCCTAAGAAAAGTATTGATAAGACCATTGAAACCCATTTACCCAACGTGGTTTTCGATGTCTCAGAGACAAAAGAAAACCTCCCCCGCCCCAAGTTCTAACAGTGATAAAAGTCTTTTGCTTTAAGGATCCGTCGAACCCAGCTGGTAAGAGAACCAAAGCTAAGATCCTTTCAATAGAAATTTTGCAGACATTTGCCATATGAAACTTCACGAGCTGCCTTTTGTTTGGATTCTAGCTTAACTTTAAGAGCTCGAGAACATCAAGAACCAAACTTACGAAATTTTGTATGCACTTTTTTAAAGCTTAGCCAATTATAATTCAACTCTAAGATCTAGAAAACATTGCATGCCCGACCAGTTATTTTAAGACTTTGGACTTGATTTAAGATTTAGGAACTTTGAAAGTTGCTCTCCTTGCTTTCCTACAGAGCATGCACAAGTCCATATCCATTCTCTTAAGTTTAGATCCCAAGAACCTACAGCTTCTAGAAATGACAACCCTTTTGTTTGGCGTCTTGAGCAGGCTCTTAGGGGGCGGGGGGTGGGCGTGTCTGGTAGGACGCGTATCATTTGCGTATCTAATGAAGCATTTAAAAGCAGCCAGCCAAATTGTAGATGGATACATAGATAAAGCTACCAATTGGAGGGGCTCAAGAGGAGGGCGCGAGGAAAAGGGAATCAGGGGGTGGGGAGGGGAGGGGGTCTAAATGGCATTTCCAGCTCGTAAATTTGAATGGGGCAAACGCAAAAGGACGACGTGCGCGGAGCAGAAGGAGGTGCCGACTGCCTGCTTTCATGTAATAAACATGCCGGGCTGTTGTATCCGTCAGTTACGAGTATATATAACTATATACAAATACACATACATATACATATACACATACATATACATATACATATGCATATACATATATATATCTATATATATACGCATCCGACTCGTCTCGAGCCGCAAAATACTTGTGCGTGATATTTTGCATGCCTGTCGAACAGGTTTGCGCTTTTCAGAAACTAATTTCAAGACGAACACAATCACACACACACACACACACACGCACACGCACACACACACACACAAGCACACACACACACACACGCGCGCGCGTTTAGACAAACGCAGACACAAGCTGATAAAATATGTTAAACAAGGCAAAATGTGGAGTCACTTCTTGAATACTCTACCATATTGTCGGGGAATCGGTTAATATCATATCTGACCTATGTGAACTCGGCTCTCAACGAAGCTATCTGCAGGAAACTTGGTATAGATGCTTCCATTTACCTCAGCAAGCACATACATAAGTTCAAACGAGTTGGATGGGTTTCATATATCATTTAGTTACCTATCTGAACTCGGCTTTCATTTGAGCTGACTTATTGAAACTTGGTACAGATGTTTTTTATGGCTGAGAAGAAGATATTAAGTTGGAACTAGTTGGGCGGGTTTACTATATCATATAGTAACCTATCTGAACTCGGCTCCCAATGACGCGATATTTATGAAACTTGGTACAGACGCTTCTGAATGCTCGAGAATGTGTTTAAGTGAAATCTAGTTGGATAGATTAACGATGTCACATAGTTACCTATCCGAACTCGGTTTCTAGTTAAGATATCTGAATGAAACTTGGTACAGAAGCGTCTTTTTGTTTTGGAAAGTGTATAAGTTGGAATTAGTTGGATATGATCAACTTATCGTATAGCTACCTACGTAAACTCGTCTCTCAATGAAGCTAGCGTTGGGAAACTGGGTAAAGATTCTTTTTACTGCTAATGAATGCGTTTCATATATCATATAGTTACCTATGAGAACTCGGCTTCCATTTGAGCTAACTTATTGAAACTTGTTACAGATGGTTTTTATTGCTCTAGAAAGTGCATAAGTTGGATCCAGTTGGATAGGTTTACTATATAATATCACTCAATGAAGTTAACTGTATTAATCTTGGTATAGAGACTTCCTTTTGCAGCAGACTTCTCAAAACATTCAACTATCTGAATAGGAGAACTTTATCAGGCAGCCTGATATATCAGATTGGATACGTATTTCGTAAAGGTGTCTTATAGTCTGAAGATATTAAGAGCAGACTTTCAAAAGTTTATATATTCTGAATACTTGCTTGGAACTTTCTTCGCATTGGACATAAAAGTATTTCGAATACTTATGCCTCCTTTGTCAGACTCTTTGCCAGGGTATTTCATCGTCGGACTTGTTCATTATTTTGCTCTGTGTTTTTTTTTTTGTCTTATTTTTAAAATACTCGTTTTGGTCATCAGCAACAGCAGCCCCCCCTCCCCCTCCCTGCTTTCCACCGTTCCCCCTCTCTGTAGCAGCCCCCATTCCCTAGACGTCGCACTTGGGGCTTGGGTCAAGTGTTTCTCGTCTTTTTTCTTTCATTTTTATTCTTGTTTACTTTGTCGGCGCCCGCCATCGATACGCTGGGCCCTGAAAGTGTTATCGCTTTGTACACACACACACACGCACACACACACACACACGGTTTGATAAAATTACTGTAAATATATATATATACACAAAATATTTTCATGTGCTTGAAGCGATTTGGTTTCACCTTGTGCGGCACTCGGCCGGGATCTAGGGCCGCATTAGATAGTTCACAAAGCTACCCCACGCGCAATTCCATACCCCCCCCCCCCACTCTCCCACCTAACCACGCCCCTTTTGCATTTGTCACCTGATCGAAGGCGCATATGAAAAGTGTGTGACCAGAGTCTGCGACCCTTTCTCAAGTTCCAACGGGAAATGACATTAAAAATAACTCGAAAGCACATTTCGAGAAATATACCCTGTAGAAAATAGCTGAAAGTGGGTAGGTTGGGCTGCGGAAAGCACATTTTCGGATCTGTTAACTGGATACATGAGTTTCTCAACAAGCCGAACTTGAGCTGGTTCTATGTGAGAGTTAACGAGAGACTTATCCTCTTGGTAAAGCTTTATCCCCTTGGTAAACAAGCTAGATTTACGCTAGAACGGAGAGGTTTTTCTTAATGGAAGCCTTTTCGGATTTCAAATTTTCAATTTTCCTTCCTTTTTATACTCTTCTACAGGGTATTATAGTTTTGTCATATATTTAACGCACAGAAAGAGACCTCTCCGAGCCCATAAAGAAAACATATTTAGCAATAGTTTTGTCTACAAGGGTATTAAATCTTCGGCTATATGTTAACTTTGTCTTTCATATTTCCCTGATGCTTGTGAAAACTTAGTTTAAAACTGATTTTCACTTATATGTAGACTATTAGATAAAGATATTATCTAGATATTAGCCAAAATAATAATAAGGGAAAGCAAATTTTCCTGGTCGATGAATAAGCCTCAGACTATTTCTGTATTATGAACCATAAACCAAATAGAAGAAGAGAAAAGCCATTAATTCTCGTTTAAATTCCCAGAACATTATAAGCAAAACCTCAAAACTAAAGATTGCAAGCATATATATTCAAGTTTTCAAGTCTTCAAGGGAGGACATTCAAGAGGAACCAAGTGTATTTTCCAGGGGTTTTCAGTTCGCACTTCGAGGACAGAGACAAAGACAAAAGGAAAGCCTCTCGAAAAGGGCCAAGACGCTGTCCAAAAGGCAATTTCGCAACGGTGCGCATTTTTGGGGGTTTCTTTTTCGTTGGGCAGGAGTTGGGGGCTTGCTCCCTTATGGCCGGGGGTGGAAAGAGATGGAAGGGGATGTGGGGGGGGGGGGGGGGTGTACTTTAGGGTTAGGCAATGGCAACGTCGGAGCCATTCAAAACATCTGGCCCACAATCAAAACGCGCTGTTATTGCCCATTTTGTGTCGCCGCGTGGGCGTAATATAAGGGAAAACTGTAGAGAACGAAAGAAATTGAATTGAAGGAAAACACGATTCGAAATTCTCTACAAGGTGCGTGTAAGGACAATAACGAGTAACGGGAGGCTCCGTGTCCAATGTGCAGGAATTTAAAGAGCTGGCGGCGCGAATAACCTTATTAAATTTCTGTTCTTTTCTCTAGTAGAACGTCTCAGAGGCTTTGGAATAAGGCAGAACCCCGGCTCGGAACTCAGGCAGCTCTTCAATTGAACTAAGTTGAAGAAAATCTCGACTTGAAGTTCTCAATAGGTCTATGATTACCCAAATCCTTCAGGCATTGGAATAAAGCAGTTGCCCAGTTCGAATCTCAGGATGTGGCTTTATTTGTGGTAGAGTTCGAGCGCATTTCAAACTTGTCTTAAATTGAAGAAACTCCCAACATTATGGATAAGAACGAGTAAAGTGGGAATACCCTTATTGAATTTCCTTTTTGTTTTCTATAGTAGATGCCTCTGCTGAGGCGTTTGCCTAGGTGACATTCCATTCTGAATCATAGAAACCCTCACAGAGGCAAATTTAACAGGCGGAAGCAGAAAGAAGCATTAACCGACCCCATTAGGTATATATATTCTTGATCAGCGTTAAAAGTCGCGTAGATTTAGTCATGTCCGTCTGTTCTGTTCAAGAAATCGATGAAAATCGATATCGAAAACCTGTTTTGTTAACAAATCTCTTCTGTAACTAGAATCTCTTCTAGCTAGAGTAACGACATCTAAAATAGTTCATATAGAGCAAGAATCTTTCATTTCATACCTATCGCCACCTCACTATTTTATTTCCATTTAGAATATACGAATATTATATGGCACAACAAGATCTACTGCTAAAAATTTCATTCAGATCGCTTAAGAAACAAAGAAGTTATTAAACGTGTGCTTATATTGATGTGTTTGCGCCAAATTCCAAACATTTCTGTCTGCATGTGCTTAATAGTATTTTGTATTCAATCTCCAAAACTTTAAAGTGGATGACTAGATGCCAATTATAATGCCTTTTCTTTGCAATTTCAGAAAGGAAAGCTGTCCAGTATAGTACAATACTAGACTCTACTATATACCCGATTGACATCAGCAGGTGAGTCAATATAGTTCTTGTCACAACTTTTTGGTTATTCCTATAAGTATTTGAATGAAACTTTCGCCTTGACAAGCTCGACAAAGACCCTGTATAAGGAATCAAATCCGAATGTCAATGGACTATTATAACATTAAGCTTCGAATGCCCGAAAGAGTATTCAAACATCGACGTGCCGAAGCTTGGCTTTGTCTTTCTCTCTCTCTAGTTTGATTTCTTTTTGTTACTCACCGGTCTTCTCCTTGATCTCGCATAGAACGGAGAACAGGGCCGGCTTCATGCGATGACAGTTGAGCGTATGCTTCCTGGCCTGGGCCTCGTCCAGGGATTGCTCCGAAATGCTCATGATCTGTTGCAGTATTTCGCCGATGTCCTTCTGCTTGCGCACCTCGTTCTCGTTGCCAGCATTTTGGCCATCGTCCTGGCCGGGCAGCCCGTAGCCCTGGGGTGCCATCATGCCGCCGGTGTGGGCCATCATGCGATCCTCCATGTTGTGATGCTGTCTCTCTCTCTCTCTCTCTCTCTCTCTCTTCCTCTCTCTGTCTGTCTCCGGCTACAACAACAACAACGTCTTCAACAACAACAACAATAACGAATCTCGCAGCGCACGCACTGCAATTATAATTATATTAAACAAAAACACGTTTAAACACTTCCGATTTGTGCAACAGGCAAAAACAACAATAAAAAAAAGGTAAATGCGCGCATACACTAACTAATCAAGAGATTTCATTTCAATCGCACCGTGTTTTATTCCAAACAAATTTCCCTCCTTCTACTTCTACTCTGTTATTCTATGCGCGCACACACGTCTGCACGCAACGGCAGCACGTTCAGAACTGGCGGCTGCCAGCACTCGCTCTCTCGCTCGTTCTTTCGTTAACTGTTTGTGTTTATCTCTCGCAGCCAAAACGAACGTTAACGTTAATCCGACTGTGCGCGTCGCTGCCTGCGTTGCACACTGTGCCAAGAACGTTGTGGCTAGAGCAGCGGGCGCGATGCGGGGCATTGGGCGCAAAAACAAACTGCGGCATTTAAAGTTTCAGTGCGTGAAAAGTGGGAGGCAGCAGGCTCGGAGCAGAGAGAGTGCGAGAGCAGCGCGTTGGGCGTCGGCTGCTGCAGCCTGTTGTATCTGTAGCAGAGCGCGGAGCTAGCCAAATTAAATTTATCCAAAGGATCTAAAATTGAATTGTTCACATTTGCATCGATAATTGAAGCTATCGATATATCGCAGCAGCTCATTGAGAACATATCAATACATAGCGGCAGATCAGATCAGATTTAATGGATACTGATATTGCTCTCTCGCTCGCACTCGCACTTGCATTGAGAAAGTGTCATCCCAGCATTTTGCAAGAGTTTCTTCGATTTCCCATTTAAATACCGCCCGCGGCTCTGTTTAAATGCAAAATGCGTGAGCATGCGTGCGTATGTGTGTGTGCGTGCAGTGTGGGTGGATGAAATCAGGGGACAATGGACAGCGGGCAGCTGGCACACGCCCCTAGGGGTAGGGATAAAGTTACCTGCGTACCACGCACAACTACAACGACACCGCTGCCCGCTGTTGTGTGCGTGTGTGTGTGTACGTGTGAGTGCATTCACATTTGCGCAAAATGTTAAAGTTAATTACTTGTTTTGTTTTTTTCTCAAGTGGCAAGGGCCATAAAAAAGAAAGGGAACCGTAATTATGTTTGCACAGCAGCCAAAAACAACGGGAGAAAGCAGCGCTGACCTTCAGGGCCGGAATATGCACACTTCCACACACACACACACGCACACACACTTGTGCTGGTGCTGCATGTGGACAAAGCGCATCAAAGGCTGCGCAAAAATAAAAACAACAGAGCATCAAATAAAAGTGTATGAAAACCTGTTTAATATGCACACACACGCACACACACACATATATACGTGCACACAGTTCTTGGAAATCAGAGCCGCTTTTTATAATTCTTTGCTACAGTTTTTGTTGTGTATAAGAGCGCTGTCGTATAACAGTGGAGGAGTATTTGTAAATTGCCTGCTGCCCAAATATTTTTGTGTATAATTCTGGCCAATAAAACATTGTTAACTTACACAGCACTTCAGCAAACGTTTTCAATTACTTTACAGGTACTTTTATATTGTTTTTTTCTCGCCAGCTGCAATTAGAATTAAACAAAACATGTATATGCACTTGCTATAAATATTTATGGCGTATATTGGAGCGCACTCGGTATTCGTTTCTCGTAAATTTTTTCAGTGCACTGCTTCCTCCACTTTTCACGTTCAGTTGCAAAACGTCGCCACTTTCTGCATGGTACACAACATTTTTTCTTTTTAACCAAGTTGGTTTATTGACGTTTTATAAGTTTCATAGCTACACACTTGTTTAATGTATACAATGTTCGCTTACGTATACTAGCTTTGTTGACATTTATATATGCACTAGGGCTGTCGAAAATGTATTAAGGTATCGATATTTTTGCACACAAAAAAATGAGTACTATATCGTGGTATTTCTTGCGGCGATATATCGATATTATTTTCGGTGATATTTCTACTATTCAAAGAGTTAACTAAACTGCCAGCGTAAAGTACATTACATCCGATTCCTATATATATTATTATGTAATACAATATTTATAAAATATATTTTTGATTAATATTTAAGAATAATTAGCCAATTGGTATATAAAATACGATCAGTCCGAAAATAACGTAAGATTTTCAAAAATACCAAAAATATCGATATCACCTATTTGGCTCTAATAAATTTAATATTTAACAAGAAAATGCCAGCAATACTGATATTATTCAATATTTAATTCCACAATAATTCCCTGTAATTTTTTTTCGACAAAAAATGTGTATGTGCCTTTGCAGGGCTTTTGCATTGATAAATTGTATTAATTCGAGCGCTTACGTTGCGTAATTTGAGTTTGCGTTGCTCAGTTTGGCGTTTGCGTTGCTTACGTTTGCTGTTCGTGTTACGTTGACATTACATTGTATAAATTCGTAATGAACAGGCGCGTAATTAAAAGCGAATCTGATTAAATTGTCTTACTTTAAAAATGCAATTGATCAAAAGTAAATTTGCGTGTATTTGACAGTTTGGCTAAGTTAACAGCCTAAACATTTAAAATACTTGGTCTTCTTTGTGTTATATGAATACGCTAGTTTTTTCCTGTTGGGAAATAGTTTTCAGCCAATATCCGACATCATTCGTTAGATGTGGAGCACGTGACGTAAAGTTTACAGTGAGGTTCGTGCGTTGAGCAACGTTTTGCGTGCAGCCAACTTAATGTTCCGCTTAACAGCCAATTGGGCGCACGAAACCAGGACTCAAGAGCATTAACAGCTGTTACATCAATGTTATTTCCAATTAACAACTCGTTGAATGCGGTCGTGTGTGCGCCGGTTGAGCGCGTTGCGAATTTTTGTTTCGAATCAAATTGCGCGCGGGCCTAATATGAAAAGCATTAAATGCAGCCAATAAATATAAATAAAACGCACATACGTATGCCAGTTAGAGTGCACAAATATCAATAGAGCAATATAAGTTTTGTTTTTTGTTATATTTTGTTTGTTGAATGTTATATTTTGTGTGCCCAAAAAGGGTGTGTACTAAAACAAAAAAAAAAAAAATCGTGTGCAGCTGTAAACAGGAGGCGAGCGCAGGAGTCACGACCAAAGCGGAGCGAGAGTGGCGAGTGTGAGCGGGAAGAGAGAGAAATAGTGAGAGTGAGAAAGAGCGAGAGGAAGTGCAGTAAGTGTTTTTGGGCATCAACAGCCACAACACAACAACAATGTTGTTGTTGTTTTTTTGCACATTTACCTAATGCCTTTTCTAATTCGCATTTTGCCAGCTCCTTTTTTTTATTTTGAAGTTTTTCGTGTGTGTGTGCGAAAAATCAATAAAAACAGCCGTGTGTATGTGTGCATGTGTTTGTTTGTGTTTGTGCAGCAGCCGGCTGCTCCTGCGGGCTCTGCCGCTGCCGCTGCCGCTGCTGGCGTAGGCGTCGCATGACTTCCAAAAAAAAATAAAACACCAAAATTATTATTGCTAATAACTGAGATAAGCTATGCTATTTTATGTGGCTTTGCGTGTTTAATTAGTTTAAAGCATGTTAATTTAACTAAATGCGGCCGCCACACGTTTTTGTTGTTATTTTTGCAACCACCAAAAACCCAGGAAAGAAACACAGTGAAAAAAAAGAACAAAAACAACAGCAACAACAAATGACAACAAAGCGTGCGCTGCAAAACGGTTTCTAACGGTGCTCAACTTAACGAAGCGCGCGTGAGAGAGGCAGCGACAAAGAGAGGGAGAGAGAGGAAGAGCGAACGCGAGCTTATGATAAGCGGCAAATGGCAAAACATGCAAGTTTGATCAAATCTCGCATCTTTTTTTTTATCTTGCGAATATTTTATGCTGATGTTGCCAGATTGGCGGCAGCGCTGCCCACGCACAGAACATGACAGTTAGCCGCTGTTATTAACATAGCCATAAACATGTGTGGGTGTGCATGTGCGTTCTTACACGGCTTACAGTTTGGAGTGCAAATGAAAACAAGAGAAAATAGCCAAATATTCAATTTCCTTGATGCACTTACAACGGTTTATTCTAAAATTTAACAGTGCTTGGCACCCATATGATTGATTCTTAACAGTTTCATTGAGTTCGAATACGTTCATCCCAAAAACTTGTAAAAAGATCGGACTGTGAGGTCCGAAGAAGAAGCAGAAGCAGAATGCTAGTAACGGCCGTACAGGGTATCACCTAGTCAGGCACTCTCGCCTAGAGCACTCTTGTTTTTCGTCTTTTTCTGCTTGACTGAACTTCGCTCTGCGCCCCAATTTCAAATAACTTTTCTTATTAATGTTTTGGGCTTGCGTTGAGTCACGTCATAAGTGTGACTCACACACACACACACATACAGGCACACGCACATGCATGCTCGGGTCGCAGGTCAGGCATGTTTGTGTGCGATTGTCCTTGACGGCGAGATTAACATCTTGCTTTGGCACTTAACAACAACCATTGTCTAATAAAAAAAGCTCAAGCTCAGCTGCCTTCAAATCTTTTGGCGCCTATGGCGTCACTTGGGGCGTGGCCGTCGCCTTGCTCCACAAAAATCCACAAAATTCCGACTCCGGGCGATGCCTTTGGCCGATGAGCTCACACCGAGAGGCTGAATAATAACAATTGGTGCACACGAACTTGACATTGAACTTACTAAACGAGAGCTGCAGGTTGTGGGTGAGGAGGAGGGGGAGCGAAGCGGAGCGGAGGGGAAGGGTGTGTGGGGACTGGGAGAGGTCTTGAGGATGCGCTCAACTTCTGTGGCATGCAATTCCATCCCAAAAAGAAACAAAAAAAGGGGCCTAATATCTTGTGAGTTGCACGGTTCGAACCAAGGCTTCGGCTTAAGCTGCTTTTCCACATTCGTGAACTTTGATTCGTTGAGTTTATCCCATTTGAAATGAAATTGGTCTATTGATTCGGCTTACAGCGTTAAGCTTGTTGAGAAGCGCAAAGAGAGGTGAAATGTATATTCGAAAAGTTATAAATAAGATACAAAAGATTCTGAATAAGTATCATATTGAGAAGCGCATAGAGAGGCGCACTGTAGATGCTAGAAAGATTATAATTCAGAGAAGCAAACAAATTTGAGAAAATTGTAAATAAGGAACGCAAGATATTAAGACAATAGAATGCTGAGAAGCGCATAGAGAGGCGCTCCATACATTCAAAAATAGTAAATTACAGGGTGTTCAGTAGCTAATATGGTCTCCTTCTGCAGCTGCCTTTGCCCTTACCCTTACCACCTTACCCATTAGCCTTGGCAGGCTCTCATCTGGTGGGAACCGAGCTAAAGCCGCAGTCTCAGTCGCAGAGCCGCCGCATCTGATTGGAGAACTTGGCGAACTGGCAACTGGGAAACGAGAACCGAGAATCGAGAACCCGTTGCTCGCCTACCCGCCTATCTGCCTGACTGCCTGGCCGCCTCTTTGTGCCGCCTACTGGCAAAAAGTCGCTGCCCTTTTTTGGGCTACAGCTGCCGTTCGCCTGCGCAAATTCCTGAGCATCGTTTTGGTTGGGAGGAGTGAAGGGCAAGGGGTGGATGGTGAGCGGTAGGGGACGGCGCGTGCGCCACGTTACGCTCCAAGGAGCCGCTGGGATAAGTTGGATAAGTGGAGCTGCTGCGGAAATTTATCGTTGTGCGGCGTGAGGTTTTTACTTGATTTCGCAAAGTGTTCTCTACTTGTTCACTTAAAGGGTATATCGATTTGGTCGCCCAATATGTAACGCATTGATAGAGGCCAAATGGGGATATGTATTTATGTTTATGATCATGTCAGTAGCTCTCCATACATATCTGTTCTATGTGAACCCGGCTTCCAGTGAGGGTATCTTGATGAAACTTGGCATAAATCTTCTTTTGGCTCCCGATTCTATATATGTCGAATGTGCTTGAAATGCTTTATTATATCATATATATAACTATCTTAACTCAGCTTCCAGTGAAGGTAGCTTCATAGAACTTGGTATAGATGCTTATAAAAGTTGTAGCTATCAAAACTGTTGAGACTGCTTGAAATGCTTCATTATATCATATAGCTAACTATCTTAACTCAGCTTCCAGCGAAGGTATCTTCATGAAACTTGCTACAGATGTTTCTTCTGGCTTCTTACTGAATATTTGTCGAATTTGATTGCCTTGGAGCATTATATCACATATGTATACATATATCATACAAAGCAAGCGTCAGATATGGATTAGGTTCTTGCTTGAGATCAGATGATGCTGTTCAATTGCATGTTATATTAAACTTTCAATATATAAGGTTAGGGCATTTCATATTCGTTGGACAGCAGCTTAAATGTGGTTTCCTTCTTGCTGTCTGCACTTGGGGGCATTTTTGCGAGCTGGTTTATGGGCTTGTTGTCAATGTCGCACATTCGCGACAAACATTCGCGATCAAAAATGCTCCGTTTATTTTGTTAACATAAATATATAAGTATATCTATATGTACATACATACTGAAAATGAAACCATGTCTGGCGCACTGCAAATTGTGGGACTCGGATCTTTTTTTTATTGTTGTTGCTTTTGATGTTGTTTTTTTCGCTGATTTGGCAAATTTGGTGAATCGGCGAACACATGAACTGAGCTGCAAATATATGGCTGAAGATTTAGCTGAAGATTCAAGTGAAGATAAGCCTAAAGACTCAGATGAAGATACAGCTGGAGACTTAGATGAAGATAAGGCTAATGATTCAGCTGCAGATATAGTTGATTTAGATAAAGATTCAGCTAAAGACTCAGCTGAAGATTCAGTTAATGATATAGCTGAAGATTTATATGAAGATAGAGCTGAAGATTCAGTTGAAGAAGAAGTTGAAGAAGGACTCAGCCGAATTATTCAGTTGAAGATTCAGCTGAAGATTTTGCAGAAGCTACAGCTGAAAATTCAAATGAAGATTCGGGGTGAAGAATTAGCTTTCGATACAGCTGAAGATTCAGCTGCAAATATATCTGAAGATTCAGCTGAAAATTCAGTTGCAGATATAGCTCAAGATTCATCTGAAGATAAAGTTAAAGATTCAGCTGCAGATAAAGTTGATTTAGATGAAGATTCAGTTGAAGACTCAGCTGAAGATTCTGTTGAAGTCTCAGCTGAAGATTCAGTTGAAGATTCAGCTGCAAAAGCTGCCACAGTTACAGCCAAAGATAAAGACGTAGATAATTCTCAGATACAAGCAGATAAAACAGAGCGCATTCTTGTTGTTTCTGAAATGATATTAAAGATCTTTTACTCTTTTTCTCACGCTTGTGTTTAAAGAAATCAATTGGAAATATTACAAAATAAATATAATCTATGAAGAAAATATGAATATATTTCTTATATATTTCTTATGTGAAAAGATTTCTTATAGTTTTTCTGCTCCATTTTCGATTGATCCCATTTGATTTTATTTGTTCCCCTTACTATTTCATATTTCATTTGTTAAGTTGGGTTGAAATCTCAATTCTTCACTGCTTGCTCCTGTGGCAGCTATAAGATATCTTCATGCGATCCGATCCGAATTCAATATATATGCATCTTGAGGTCCAAATAGGCATCTGTTGCAAATTTCATTAAGCTGGCCTTACTGAGAGCCGAGTTCATTAGATCAGCTCTATCATATAGGTTACATATGGGGTCAGTTACAACACAGAGGGAACAAATTATTATAATTTTCTAAATATATACAACTATTCTATATTCATTTCAAGCAAAGAATCTTTTTCATGCCGTTTGTGTGTTGAAATAAACCAAGCTAAGAATAAACTTTTCAGCTTCTAATGAAGCCAAGAACCGTTTCAGTTCAGTTGATACCCTTTAAAGGGTCCCATTATTCTGTCATCAAATGTGTAGAGCATAGCATAGTGCAAATATTCAATATATTTTAACCGAACTTAACAGTTATGTACCCTATCATAATACATATATATATGTATATGTATATGTAGGCTACGATATCATAAAGCTACCTTTGTTAACTCAGCTTCCAGTCAAGATATCTTTATGAAATTTGATGCAGATACTAATTTTACCTCTAAACTGTATATAACAAGAGATTGATCGCATCGGACTACTATATCGTATAGTTCTCATCGAGACTATCGATCGAAATTCGAGTTTTTGTATGAAAACCTTAATTGTTCTTTGCGATATCTAAGCCAAACTCAGGAATTATGAGATTTTGAATGCTCCCAACAAATCTGCAAAGTCCTTTGAGCTTAAGACTTCCATATCGAATAGCTAACTATGTGAACTCAGTTCCCAGGGAAGATATCGACATGAAATTTCGTACAGAAGCATTTTTTAACTCAACAGGATCGACTCAATGGGATCGACTCAACAGGATCGACTCAACAGGATCGACTCAACAGGATCGACTTACTTTGTTCCTATATATATAACTATCGTCTGAAAGGGTATTCAATCTTCCGCATGCCAGAGCTGTTCTTTCTCGTTCTCCATTCTTCTCTGCTTCTAGTTTATGTTCTTGGGTTCTGTTTAGTTTGGGTCTCCGTTCTGGTTTGGCAAACATAATTAGCATAAGCGGATGGGCTGCAAATTAAACGCTCGACTTGAAGCAGAACCTACCAAAAGAACTAAAGACTAACTGTGCCAAACTGTCCCGCATCGAGTCGCAGCCTCTATTCATAAAGTTTATTGCTCCACAAGCTCCGCATGCTCCACATTCCGGTGGCAAATCAAAGAGCAATCCGTGATCAGCGATAAAATTGTCGTTACTTTGCAGCACAAAAGGCCAAACAAAACATAAATTACTAAATTGAAAGAGTTGCGCATAGCTATGGGTTAGCTCAGAAGCATTCGAGGGGGCAGAGTGCGGAGAAGGGGTGAAGAGGGGGAGAGGGGAGCTGGGTCAGCTACTTCATCAATTGTTTCAAGCTGGGAATAAAGCTGTGTATCAAAACAATTGACTGCAAACGGCCGATGACACAGCCAATTCCAGAGAATCTATCTCTTTCAGCTCTCTCTCTCTCTCTCGCCCTCTCTCCCTCTTTCCCTGCTCTGTTTTCGAGTCATGGGATATGTCCAGCGTTTACTTCAAGCGCAAATTAAATTAATCTCATATGCAAAATTTATAAACTGTGCATTTGAATATGAATATGAATCGAGCCTAGACTCTATGTAGACCAGGCTCTGGTTCAATGTAGGTCAAGAACTACGTAATGTTTACGATCAATTATGGGGTTTTCACCTTGGAAGATTTCAAGATCGAATCAGTTATAAGATCTGGGATCTGCAGAAGAACAGACATTGAAGATATCGAAAAGGTCGATACTATATGTTTTATAGCCCTCTAGAGGGTATTATAGACTTTTCATGTTTCACTTTCTGGATACCTTAACCCATTCCAGCGCAAGATTTAAAAACATTTATTTCCTTAGTTAGAGGCTTGCGCCTTGGTATTTAACAACTGTTGTTTGTCATACTTAATCCCTGAAAATTTTATAAAGATCGGACCCTAAAGTCCGAAGGTTAATGAGAATGCATTTCCTAGGCAAGGTGTGGGACTAGGGGAAGAATAAGCGAAGGGGTAGCTAGAACGTTCAGGGTATCTCCTAGCCGCGCACTCCTGACTCCTGCCTCTTACGTGTAAATAAAGTATAGGGTATTATAATCATGAAAAGCTTAATGCGTAGAAGAAGACATTTCCCGACCCCATAGAGTATATATATTCTAGGTATCTTTACCTTCTCCTTGAACTCCTCTTGCGTTGAATTCTATATGCTTTTAAAATATTTAAATAAAATTATATAAATATGTAGATAAGATACGGTATAGATAAGATGAAATACCTGTACCAGGCATCTTTTGATATAGATAAAAATTGAGATAAAGCTATGGAAACTATGGCAATAGCTATATGTAGATAAGATACAGTTAGATTTCAGATATTAAAAAATATTCAGCGATATATATTAATGTAGATAGAGCTAAAAAAACTAGATAGAATATAGATAAAGATAAAGATATGCACAGTATAGATAAAGATAAGCCTTGGATTATGGGCATATACCATAAATTATGGAGCAGAGCGCTAAAGGTATAGAAATTGTGATTACCCGGCCTTGCTCGTCACAGGTCTAGTGCTTCTTCTTTTCACTGTCTAAGTCTGCAGCTTGGCTTGCTTAACTAAAGGGTATCTGCTAGTCGTGAGCTTAACTTCTTCTCTTTACTGTCTGAGTCTGCAGCTTGGCGTATCTGACTGCAGGGTATCTGCTAGTCGGGCGCTTAACTTCTTCTCTTCACTGTCTGAGTCTGCAGCTTGGCTTGCTTGACTAAAGGGTATCTGCTAGTCGTGAGCTTAACTTCTTCTCTTCAGTGTCTGAGTCTGCAGCTTGGCTTACCTGACTATAGGGTATCTGCTAGTCGGGCGCTTAACTTCTTCTCTTTATTGTCCGAGTCTGCAGGTTGACTTGCCTGACTACAGGGTATCTGCAAGTCGGGCGCTTAACTTCTTCTCTTCACTACAGGGTATCTGCTAGTCAGTCTACGACTCAGTTTCGCGCTTAGTTCGTTTATGTAAGAAAATTCCGTCTGGTCTTAGAGCGTATTTAATGCAATTGAAGACCTTTCACGACCTACTCCCAGCTGGAAGAAGAAGAGGAAGACAAAGAGTATGAAGAGGAAGAGTGAGACGAGGAAGAGAGAGACGAGGAAGAGTGAGACGAGGAAGAAGCAGAAGCCCTATGACTACGATTGGCTGCTCGACAATTTTATCTCTCGATTAATTTAGCATTCAAATTGCGACGCCTTCAATTGCAATGAAAAGAAGAAGCTCGCATTCAAGAGCTTCGATTAATTGTGCAGTCAGCAACAGGAGAGGTTGGAGGGGGGGAGGGAGGGGGGGTCTATTAAAGGGGGAAGGTAAGTGGGTGGAGGTGCCACCTCGCATGCAGCGCATTGCACACGCTGATCCGAATCTCTTGCGGTTTGTGTGGTCTTCGTCTCCGTCTGGATTATATTGTATTTTGTCATGCCATGATAAAAAACTTTCCAAGCTGTTTCCCATATATATCTATCTGAGCGGAAAAACATATGTTTTTCCTTTGGCTTTTACCTCTTAGATAAATGCATATTCCCAGTAAAATGCATATTCCCATGTTCAATTTAAGGGCCACGCTCAAAGACATCGACAGAAGTATTTGGCAGCCTTTGCTCGCGGTTGGCGCAAACAGTTACCGACAGTCGATCCTCCGGAAAGTTAAAGAATTTATATATATATTGTGGAAACTGTGAAATAAACAAGTTTAGCGCCCGGCTGGGGCATACTTTTAAATGCGATATGTGCGGGAAAAATATTTGTATACAATTTGTGTGAATGTCTGCGATATGCCCTGGGAAATGTAACCGAAATGCCAGAGCTGAGCCCGAACCGTAAATACACACACACACACACACACACACACATATATATATATATATGTATATATATGCATACATATGAAAACATATTTGTTTATATATAGATTGAAATATTTCGACGCTCACAACAATTAAATGTTACTTTATAATTAAGTCCGCACGTGCCTTGGGGGCGAGTTGTCTGTTCTCCCCCCTCCTCTTAGAAAGAGCTGGCAGGCCGAAGATTTGATGCCCTTCCAGACATTGGCCATTGGCAGATATGCGAGAGAAATGATGCATGGTGAGACTTATGAAAGCCAAGTTTTCCATGCAAGAAACTTCTTTTCGACGGATCTTTCCTCTGGCAGATATATGATATAGTATATATATATATTAAGTCGGCTTTTGATGCTGATCTAGAATATGTAAAGTTGACAGTTTCGAAATGCTCTTCCTCTATG
Organism: Drosophila kanekoi; assembly: GCA_037075305.1. Taxonomy (NCBI): domain Eukaryota; kingdom Metazoa; phylum Arthropoda; class Insecta; order Diptera; family Drosophilidae; genus Drosophila; species Drosophila kanekoi. The sequence continues at coordinate 15,280,073 of JBAMCE010000451.1, forward strand.
ACATAATTGGTATACCCTCTGGAAGAGTATAAGAAACAGAACAGAATATTTCGTTGCGACTAATTTTAGTTGAAAGTTTGGAGTTTTAACATGTGTTTCCCGATTTCTCTTGTGTTCTTTATTTTTGGGGAAATTAAAGATATGACAGCTGCGGGGTGGAAAGATTTGTATACCCTGTTGGGAGCTAAATTAAAGAAAGGGTATAATGGGACTTGCATAAGGCAAATAGTTGGCAATGAAATTTAATCGAAGCGAAGGCACATTTGGTTTGTTTTCTCTTGGCATGTGGTATTTTTGGTATATTTGGTATTTTTGGCATTTTCGGTATTTCTGATATTTTCGGTATATTTGGTATTTTTGGTATTTCTGGTATTTTTGGTATTTACACACATTTACCTTTTATTTGAAGTCGCAAAAGTTTGACAACATTTGACTGACAATGCCCAGCTATGTAGCTACAGGGTATCTGGCAGTCGGGCAGCTGCAGCTAAAGCGCTCTAATGTTGTTTGTTGTCTGTCAAGAACGAAATTAGCTTTTTACAACAAGCAGCAAAATAAATGAAAATACTCGCAAGGGGCGGCAAATACACGTAGACGTATTTGGTGTCCGTGGAAATAAGGAAATGCTGCAACTGCAGCTGGCATAGTTAGGATTCGGGGAATTTTTCGCTGGGCGCATATTTAAATGTACATAAATCAATGTGTAAATGGTAATGCCCCCCCTCGCCACCCTTCCCCCTCCCAGTCCATCTGCAGCACAAAAGAGTCTAGTTGAGAGATACTTTTGAGGCACTCGAAACGTCACTCGCAGCCCAAAAAAAAGTATTAAAGTGCAATCGATACGATTCTCAAGTCCTTCTGCTCAGCTGTAGTTGACGTCGTTCTGAATGTCGGCTGCATTTTCATTTATTCACTTCGCATATACCCTTTACCTGGTTGGGTATTGTCGCAACTTGAGTAATCGATGTGAGCTCCATTAGAAGGCCATTTCCTTGCTCTATGCTAGCTCAGGGGCTGGGCTCTCTCGCCCAGGGTTCCATCTATCTAAATAGCTGCCCATGTTAACTCAGCTCCCAAAGAAGCGATGTCCATTCAACTTGCTGCAGTTGTTCTCTTAGGCTTTACTTAGCAAATCCGACGAAGTCCGCTGCGTTGGGGAACCTATATCATTCAGCTTGCCAGAGGTAATGATCATGCGAACTTCAGGTTTTGTACAGGTAGAAAGTCAACCTTGGAACAAAGTATTTGATAGACTTTTGCTAGATGTTAGGGTATTTGAGCCGCGGCAGTCTTTAGATAACTGTTCTTGCCCGCTTGCCCTTCGCTCAAGTGCCAGAAGCAGGAAGCGAACTAAATATAAAACCAAGTCATGGCCCTAGTCGCGCCATATGTGGCGCAGGGGAAACCCGAACTCGTACTCGAATCCGAAACCCAAGGCCCGATGCGGCAAGCGGCTTGCGTCCATTACATTATTGCTACGATCTATTAGCGAGCGACAATTGTGAAGCGATTGAGATAAAAGGGAAACGAGGAAGTAGGGCCAGGGGCAGGGGCAGGGGCAGGGTAGGGCTGAGACCCGTCCAGCGGGCAGCTGGCAAACTGTGGCTAAAAATAGACAGACGCACACGACTCGCATGCCACAACGGAGGAGCTGGAGCTGGAGGCGACTCTCGAACTTCGATCTGCAGATTCTCAGCGATCGACAATCTGAGAAATGCGATCTTGATCTCGTGTCGTGTCTGGCGTTGAAAGGCTGCGCGCCAATTGTCATGCGAACGGCCAACGCACAGATGTGGCTCACGAGCAGATACCCTGTATGCTTAACCTCATTGCCAAATTTGCTAGTGCAACTAATTTCTTCCAACTGCCTCTTTCGTAGATATTTTCAACTAGACCAAAACCAAATTTTTTAATGAAATCCAATCGGGAAACAGGGTATCAAAGTGACATTCAAATGGCTGAGCGCCAGTCGCAATAAACCTGAGCATTTGCGTTGTTTTGCTGCAGTTGCACTTGAATTGATTGTTGTTTGACATGGCCACGAGCCGTGGGGCAAAGTGTGTATGTACAGATGGAAACGTGCATGTGATGGAGCCCTATGGTTAACGTCTAGACGTGGTCGGGCTGGTCGAGCTGGTCGCCCCGTGCGTCAATTAGTTCAGTTCGAGTTGTGTTGATTGTGTGTCGAGTGCTTTTGTGTGTTGCTCAGATCAATAAGCGACGAGGTGAATTGTTGCAGGCATCTCTACGCGTCCGTGAACATAATTTTTGACAATATATTCGATAGACATTGTCGCTAACATATCGAACGGGTGATCGATAACATTGAGAATACGTATAATGGGGCGCAGCTCCTTGAAGTCAACTCTCTTTTATGAATGCAAAAAAAAACTTTAGTATTCGATAACAAGCGGTAAATTTACCGTCGGTAATTAAATTACGAAGCTGTTATCGATAACATGTGACAATTATCGATATAGCACACATTCAATGAGGTATCGAAAGGCTTATCGATAACACAGTACAATTCTCTGACTGTAAATTTTCTCGCTCTTATCGTCGCAAAAGGAAGCCTTGGATTCTCTGAGAGAAAGAAAGGATGATGAAAAGAAAGGAAAGGAAATACATATGTTTATCGATAACATGGAACTTTTCTTCTTTTCTTTTCATCGCAATGTGTGTATTCTGCGTCCCAATGTGCACATGATATTCAATTATATATATAGACAATAGAAATATATTTATGGTATATTTAAAGGCTGATATGATGTATCGATAAGTTGATCGATAACAGAGCAAAATGCCCGTGGACAGTAAATTTTGTCGCCCTTGTGTCGCAGTCGGAATTTGTTTTCGCCCCGATTAGCATATGTTATTCAACTCTTTTGGCTCTTATCTATTTGCATGCGAAACGAGCAAATATTTGCCAACTGTGTCCGCGTCTGGCCAAAAGACAGCGCCAGGTTGGTGAATTTTAGGGGGGGGGGGGGAGGGGTGGTGATATGAGAGAAAAAGGGGGTAGGGGGAAGGGACTGAAGAGCCTGACGCTTGCAATCTTATCGCGAGCAAATGTTTAAACTTTTTTTTAGCGAATGCAAAGGTAAATGAAGTGCGACAAAGAGGATTGGGTCCAGCAAGGTGAAAGAGACGGAGAGTGGGAGGAAGGGAGGAGGAGCAGGTAAAGGGGGAGAGTGTGTTTGCCTTTGGCTTTTGGCCTTAAAGCTGCGCTAATGAAGGGGCGGGGCAGTTGACAGTTGACAGAGTGAGGCAGACTGTAGAGTAGAGGATCAAGGGATGACAGTGTAGGGACGGGGGAGGGGGTAGGGCATGTAGATGGGGATGGGTGCAGCCTGTCATTGACACTGTGCAGCTCGGCATTGGGCGTGCCAAAGGATGCAAAGGACGCAAAACTGGGCCCTTATCAGCGCCCGACGCGCCTCTCAACGCAGCCCGCAGCAAGCAATGACCTCTCTGCCGGAGCCAACCCTCAATTGCGCCAACTGCAACTGCAACTGCAGCAGCAGTAGCAGTAAAAGCAGCAGCAGTAGCAGTAAAAGCAGCAGCAGCAGCAGACGGCGGCGCGTTGATTTAAGCAATTAAGGGGCAAGGGCTCAGTTTCAGAGCCAGCTACAGTTTCAGCCGCAGGGCACAGCTCTACGCATACCCTGCATACATTCCACACTCGTAAAGAGGTATATTTTCTATGGGTAACTGTATTTGGTTGGCAGATTGGGTGAATCTGAATCTAGCAATCAATCTTACACACAAAGGTACGTTTATTCTGCCCGTAGGGTATGTTATAGTCGTTTAGTCCTGACTTTTGGTATACCTTTCACCTTTGAATATAATCTTTAGGCTTCGAATAGTTCCCACGGATCATAAAATTAACATGAATGATGTTGAATTTTACTTGCAAATGCATGTTAACGCTGCCCAGTGCTGTCTATAGAGTATCTGAAAGTCGTTCCGTCCAGACTTACATACATTCGAGTGCAATCTGTAAGATGTGAAAAGTTCCATTCAACACAGAAATAATATCTGAAAAAATGTATAATACAAATTTGTTTCTTACAGGGTATTTGTCAGTCGTTCAGCCTAACACATTTAGGCACTCGAGTTGCCCGTTTGAATGCGGGTTCCGTTTCGGGTCAATGGCTGCGTGATGCAAATATTTGGACAGCGAGCAGGGTGACCGAGTGCTTAATTGCCGATCAAATTGAAAGTCAATTGAATCGAAGAGCTCGATGACAATACAGTAAAAATGAATTTCTCGAAAATACAATTGTCAAGTGTTTGGCCAGCACTTTCACTGGACAAGAAAAGATGTTGCTGAGGCAATAATAGAACTATAGTAATAAGAGAAAACCAGCTGAATTGCTGCCTGACTAGGCAAGACTAGGAGATACCCTGTACGCAAGCCTTTTATGCCCCCGAAAGTTATAACAGGCAGAAGGAAGCATTTTCGAATCGATCTAGCTATGTGCATCTGTCTGTATGTATGAGCCCTTCGATCTCTGATCCCATGAGAGCTAAAGACTTGGACGAAGGTCCACCTAAAGCCCGCTTAGTGCGAGTTTGTTAAGCCGATTATCGATAACTTGCTTCATATGCAAGCAATCGATTAAATTAGATATCGAAATCCTGTTTTTTCAAATATGGCAACCACATGACATTGTCAGCATTTCGAATACCTTTTCTTTTCCACACACACACACAGTTCTTAAAGCGCCGTTCAGCTCCATATGCATTCATCTCATTTTTACAGGGTATATAACACACATTTTATTCTGTAAGCAATTAATATGCCTTCAACTGGCAAAGTTCTTTTATATTTCTGTTTCAAGCTGTTCGATCTTTAATAAATGTGTTGCCACATCGTTTACAGTTGCCGCGCTGAGTGGCAACCCGAAATGCCCGTGATGCCAGTATGGCGAAAGGGCGGAAGGGGTGGAGGGGGGGGGAGAGAGATCAACAGCTGTCTTCAGATATTTCACGTCAGTTTGTTTGTTTTGCTTGGCTCTGCTTGCTGTTTGGTTTGGCATTTAAGATTCGCATTCGTTATGCATGTGCTACATAGTTTCAAGACTTTCCACAAATTAGCTGACACCCCCCCGCCTCTCCCTCCTCGTTAGCTGCTCGAAGCCCCCCCCTCTTAGAATGTTGCGTGACAGTTGCTCATTGAGCAAAAGCAAAGCACGTTGCATGCTTTTCGGCTGCTCAAATGCCTAACGAATTTGGGTTGTTCTCCCTTTTCACTGCGCTAATGACATGTGCATGTTCGCCATTCATTCTTTGTCCATGCCCCTTGTGTATGGGAAACATAGGGTATATTGCAGTTGAGCTAAACGAGCAAAAGAAGGATCGTAAAAATAAGTTCTTGATTGGCATATAGAACTAGAAATAGAAAACTTTGTGTATAGATTCTTGCACAGTGTATACATATGAATAATATTCCCAGTTTTTGATATTTCCTCCCTTTCCACTAATTCCCATAGTCGTAATACCTGTTATCGATAACACTTGCGTGCTTCTAAATCGTATATTTGCTTAGAAGAAGGTTTGAATGCTTGTAACAGCTGGATTCAGGGTATCTACCAGTCGGGCAATCTCTCTCTCTCACACTCATTCAGGTAAACTGGGGACTAGTCAACAGTTGTGCTCCTTAATGATGTGTCATCGTCGTCGTCATTGATATCGTTATCGATGTTGTTGACCTTGACTGTGTGCCCAGTCTTGGTCGCACCTGTTCTGGGCTTGCCGTGATTTGACTCGGACCAGCTGTTAAATGTTCCTGTTTGCACAGCTGTTTAAGGTGCCACCTATCCCGTATACCCAGAGCGCAAACATTAGCTCATTTATCATTCCTCAAGGTTCACAAACAGCTTTGCGACAATATTTGGAAATATTTGTGGACAGAGGGAGCTGTTCCCTATACAAAACGATTTGCCCGTGGACAAGTGGCCCGTATCAGGTTTTGGCTTGGCCGAACATCTATTTAATACACTTGGGCATCTAATTCGAATAATCATTTCAAGAGCCCGACACAAATCTTCAATTCATTCTAATAACTGTCAAGTCCATATCGCACTTTAAGTCGAAAGCTGTTGAGGTCTGCATTAATAAGAATCCCAATTTGGAAAATGGCACATTGAAATCAACCCCCGCACCAGCTCTCGACCCTATGGGCATCCTTTCCACGACTTCGAGACTAGTCGAAACACAATCAATAATCCTTTCACTGCCCAAACTATTGCTGACAATGGCTCGCATTGAATTCGATGTGCTCAGGAAATATCCATGCAGCAACTTTAACACAATGAATTGCATCCTGCCGTAAAATCAAATCCAATTGATGAATCCTTGACCAACCCTTGAAATTTGGCAAAATGGGGAAACTCTCACTAGAACTTGCTTTATACCCTTGCAAAGGCTATTATAATTTTGGGACAAGAAGTGTAACACATTGAAGGAGACAAGCTATGCCCAGAGGAGGGAGCAGGAGGTCCGCAGATCAGGACGAAGTGCTGAGTCGATCTGGCCAAGATTGTCTTCGTTATTCCGACTATCCCCAGAGCTACAATATCTAAGGACTTAAAAATTTGATTATGAGTACAAAGGATTTTTTAAATTATTGTCGATATCTCTCTCTCCGGTTTCCATAATATCGATAAATGGACACATGCTCCCGTTCTATCTCAAAATAATAAGGAACTCATTCTTAAAAGAAAAGTCCAGCTTTTTGGTATTTAAGCACATTTGGATGCCGTATTGAGTCCCTGAAAATGGCGTACTGATCGGACTATAAACACCGAAGTTACACAAGGCCACATTTCCCACAGTCTGTAGCAAAGTATAGAAATATGTTTTGTTAAGATAGGGTATCCCCTAGTCGGACACTGAAGCATTCCGTTTATTTATTTATGTTTTTTTTTGGATTGTCTGCGACAATTGTGGAACTATGTTTTGTTCATTGTGACGAAAATTGTGCAGAAGTATCTCGTCTTACTTCTCCTTCTTGCTTTCCACTTTTCGTTGCCTGTTCTATCACGCTTTTAACCCGTTCTTCCACATTCTCTTTACAGTTGATTTTGCCAAGTTTTCCTTTTGTGTGCGGTGCCAAAGTTAGCGGTAAACTGGAAGAAGCAGCTGAAAGGTAAGTGAATAGCTGCCAAAGGCTAATGCCTTGCGTTTGGGCGTACTACCAAGACGGGGCGTGGCACTGGCTGGGGTGGGGGTGGGGCTGGGGCTGGGCGTGTCTCTCAGTCCCAGCACAGACAAAGCCAAGAGGAAGAAAGCCGGAAAAGTCTGTGAGAGTGCATGAGAGTTGGTTGGAGGAGGGATGGTGAGAGAGAGGAGGGGGTGTCCTGGTCTTGACAATGTTAACGCACCTCGTGACGTGCTCTTGTGGGGTCTCACCTAGGGAGAGGGGTGGTGGCGGGGGTACGGGCAACCCTTCCCCTTACCCCTAGCTGTTCCTCTGCTCCTGTTTCTGGCTTCTGCTGGCGCATATTAACGCTTGCGGTTGTTTTGATTTTAGCTTATGCCTCACACACACGCACACCAAGACACGTATACAGAGAGTGGGAGGGAGAGAGAGAGAGAGAGAGAGAGAGAGAGAGAGAGACATACACGCACACACGCACACACACACAGACCCTTCACACACTGCATTCGCCTGTTTGTCAAGTGTTTTTGTGTTTTTGCTGTTGTAATTTTTATGACTTCGAGGCTTTTGGAACACACACACCCACAGCCCCCCTCCCCCTTCTCCCCCCTTCTCCCACCCACTTTGCTATGCTCCCTTTTGCTGTCTGGCGCTTTTGCAACCCCTTTCTTTTATTTTTTGCATGTCTTCTTCCTCTTTTTGTTATTTATTAAGCGCAAAATATTAAAGCTTCACACACACACGCACACACAGTCAGACAATACCCTAGTATGTGTGTGTGAGTGAAGCTGATGAAGCGTCTCCTCCCTCCGCTTGTCGCTCAGGCAGCTCAAATTGCGGCCACCCTAAAAGCATGCAACACAATTTTGCGGCCCAACATTTCGCAAATCCGCCGCAAAGTATGCAACGCTTTTTCCTGCGCTCAAACTAACATTTTGTTTCACAATTTGTGACTTTAAAGAAAAACATTTTAAATAGAAGAACAAGAAAATGAAATCTATATATATATGAAACTGTTTGTCGTGACTGACTGCCTAACAGATTGAATGACTGACTGATTGACCATCTGACTGATCAACGCACAATCCAATAGCAAGAGTAAGGAAGAGTACGAGTCAGGGCCTAATCCCTACCAAAATGATGCATCTGCTGCAAATCTATTTGTGGCAATGTCTTTCGCTTTGCCACCGGACTTTGGATGGAGGCACCTTCGACTCGGCTGCGATCTGGCGCACAGATGCGTGTTGCGGCAAACGGCCAAAGTTCAGTCAAGTTGTTTTATGGCCATTCCCGTTGCTGTTGCCACATTTTCTGCGTAACTAGTTTCCCCCGCAGCCCAGCCTCGGCCGTTCGAGTAACTAGTTCTAGAGGCAGCCACATAAGCATGGCAAATGTGAAGCGCAAAAGCAACTGCAGCTAATTGATGACATGCAATATACCCCTTATGCTCATACGCTCGCAGAGGGCAATCATGTTATCTTGAGCCGAAGCAACGAAGCCGTGTTTGCTCGTGATCTTGAGCTAGAGGCTTGAGCTTTGGGACGCATCTCGTCCTATGGCACCCGCAGCTTAACCTTGCCTTACATCTTTAGTAACTCGCATAAGAAACGGAATCGACATTTGTTTTTGCGCTGCCAGCTTTAATTTTGAGAATAAGTCGAACATTCAAAACGTAAACTACTATTTAAATCCTTCGCCCACGCCCGTCACATTGTTCCCTCTCGCCCAACCATTTCTACAACTGAGTTCCGCCTGCCTGGTTACCCTCGACTGCCTGGCTGTTCCGGGCCGTCGAGGTTTTACGGACAGCTTTAGTTTTCCTTTGTCCTCGCTTTGGCAACACATTATCCTTCCTCAAACGCCCGACCGGCTTCCGCTTAACGCCCGCAGCTCTGCGTCTGGCGATCATCTGAACGGTCACCATATTGTCCAGTATATCGGTTGCGATGGCTTCCGTCGCCCGCCTTATCGCCTCCAAGCCCGCGCTGCGGAAGCGCAAGCGCAGCCAAGGATCAGATCGTGGGGCCGTTCGGCGTGCACCGGTACGAAAAGTCTTCTTACGGACCTGTAGTCCGTCCTTGAGCCGACGGCCATTGCCGTAGAACTTCTTTGTGCCGCCAACTAAGCCAGCCGCTGTAGTAGGCATCTTCCGGCTTTTCTTATACACAAAATATATGATTATCCTTAAACGAAGGCAATTCTCTTTGTTAGTACAAGAAAAGTGTATACAAATCTATATTTTGGATATTTACTTTTTGGGAGCACACGAACTGTTCAGTTCCAGAGAATCTCGAGTAATGAGAATTGTTCTGTTCTCCGCTTCAGAGTCATGTTTCTTGAATGTCGAATTGCTTTCAGAGCTTGCTTGGATTCTCAACAATCTGTATGCTCATGAAACTCGGTTGAGATACTGAAGCCATTCTAGTCCTAACCATGCATTCATCATAGAGGGTATCTGCTAGTCCAGTCAGAATATTCATTGAGTTACAATATTTTTTTTATTTGTCTATTATTTCTATCTCTTATAGAGGATATCGTCAAGTCTTATGCTATTTCTGCATCATTGCGGTTTTATTTCCTTTAGATACAGGGTATTTTTAAGTCTCTCTCGTTTCAATTTGCTGTAATATCTAAAGGGCATCTGTTAGTCGAGCATTTCATGCAGCTCTCATTTGAAGATATGAAGTATAAAACATTTAGAAATTTCGTTCGTGCTCGTGGTTTCTTGTCTTCAGATAGTAAGAACTTGTTACAGGGTATCTGCTAGTCGAGCCTAAGCTGTTTTCTGCTCTTTGCCTGGGCCTTAAATTGTTGCCTTTGATCTCTTTAATGCTTCAATTAAAACGCTTTCACTATAACCTATAGGGTATCTGCTAGTCGAGCATTTTGACGTAAACTAGCCTTGGCTTTTAGTTTTTCTTGTATTTGTATTTGTTTTCTTTTATTCAGAGCCCGAGCAACGCCCACGCACAAATTCTTCGCCTGCCGAAAAAATAGTTTATAAATATTTAAAGCAAAAAATTTGTTGTTGCTGCTTAAATTCGTTGCGGTTGTTGTTTGTTGATTGTTGTCTCTGTTGATTGTTTGTTGCCGCTCATTGATTTGAATTAAGTGAGAGTATTTGTGTGTGTCGGCGGCGCAGACAATTTAAGGATCGTAGGTGGACCGCCCGCCGGATGCCCAAAAGCTGCTGGGCTTTGCCTTAATGCTAATGGCCCGAATTGAGAGCGAGGGACGGAGTGGAGTGGAGGGGCGGGGTCGGGGTTGGGATGTTAGGTCTCTGCCATGTTTAGGCTTAATTAACAGCATTTCGTACAGATTTGGCTGTCATCATGCGCAAGCGTCGGTTCTTGGCCAACTCATTTGGTTGGGCAATGGCCACAACAACGCATTTGTATACCCCGCAAAGAAAGCCGCAAAGAGTATATTGGCTCTGTGCAAAATGCGACTGATTTGTCAAATTTAAGTATTTTACTCTGAGAAACATGCAAAAGACATCGCAACTTGCCTGGGCTACAGTTGGGGAGCTACTGAACACAAAAATGTAGTTTGGCGTTCCAACAGTTTGAAAGTCACAACTCGCCAGGTCTACAGTTGCAGAGTAATTGAATTAGTTGCTGCTCCAACAGATTCAAAGTCACAATATTATAGTTCGGGAATCATTGAAACCCCAAACAATGTAACTGTTTTGCTAACACTTTGAAAGTCACAACTCTTCTGGATTACAGTTGGGGAGTCATTGAAACCCCAATCACTGGAACTAGGGTTGACAGGTTGAAGAGGAATTGAAGCCAAAAGTATATATGTTGCTGCTTCAACAGTTTTAACGTCAACATTTACATGAATTACAGTTGGAGAGCCACTGAACCCCAAAAGTTAAGCAGCTGCAGGGTATGGCGCAGTCGGAGGCAACCGATATGTCCAGGTTTTATTTTATTTGGTTTTTCCTGTTTTCTTTTGCGTAATGAAAAATTGCAGTTTTTCCTTGCAGCTGATGAGTGCCAAGTCGCCAACTGCCCCACTCCGCCGTGAAAAGAGTTGCTCAATTCGCATATTTGCTGCGACTCTGTGTGTGTGTGTGTGAGTGTGTGTGCGAGTGTGTGTGTGGGTGTGTGCGTGTGGCCCACTAGCCGAATGCCGCATGGCTTTGGGCCTGATTGAAGAAAGCTTTGCGCTCTTCGCGTAGCTGGCAAACATGCGAGCAGCTTTCCATCAAATGCGTCTAATGCACGTTTTCCCAGACGTGTGCAGACATTCACATAGACCCAGGCCCAGACCCAGACCCAGACTCAAGCCCAGTCGCAGTCCCAGACATAGACCCCAAAGCCCAAAGCCCAAGCCCAAGCCCAAGCCCAAGCCCAAAGTCGAAGCGCTGCTCTAGGTCAAGGCTGGGCGTGGCGGGCGTTGCGTTTACGTGACGCGGCGGCAGCCAATTCTTGTTGTTGTTGCAAGTTGTTGTTGGTTGTTGCTGCTCATTGTTGTTTTTGTTGTGGTTGTTGTTGTGGGTTGTTGTTGACACTTGCAGTTACATCGATAAGCGCACGGTGAAAGCAGCGACGGCGACTGCGGCGACTACTGACCAAGAAAATAACAACAAAAAATGTGATAAAACCACAAAAATAAGCTGTTTGCGCCGAAATTCAAATACCCTAACCAGCTTATGACAGAGAGGGGAATTTGCCCGTTTTAGTGCCTTGTTGCAGCTATGCGAGAAGAATCGTGAAGCTCGCAATTGCAGAAGGTAGCATCTCCGACTCCATTAAGTATATATATTCTCGATAAGCATCAAAAGCAGAGTCGATCAAGCTATGTCCGTCTGTCCGTCCATCCTTCGGTCTGTCCGTCCTTCCGTCCGTCCCTCTGTCCGTCCGTCCGTCTGTCCGTATGTATGAAAGCAAGGATGCCAGAACCTAAAGGAGCTAGAGACTTTAAACTTTAACTGTAGGTCCTCATAGTGGCTACGCAGATCGCGTTTGTTTCCGATAATCGATAACTTTCCCCGTTTCCAAGCAATCGATAAAAATCGATATTGATATCCTTGGATATATTCCCATATACGAAACGTATCTAGTTCATTATCTTGGATATATTCCTATACATTCCCAACGTTACATACTTTGTGATGTAATCAAAACTGCCCTCGACGTTAGGGCATGCACAGAAAAAAGGTATTAAAAGCGCTCTGGACACATGCTCAAAGAATGCGGCAGATGATTCAAGATCTGCAACCGCAGCAATTTGATTTGTGGCCAGCTGTCAGAGCAGCTGCTCGCGCCCCTCACCTGCTGACCCCCTCGCCGCTTGGCCCCCTTTGCAGGGAATTGGCTCAAAAATGGGGCGCAGTTCTGCCGAAGCGCAGCATTAGAAAGCAGCAGTTGCGGCCATGTGGTGGGAACTCGCTGGGAAAACCGAAAGTGCTGGCTCAGCGCACGTACAGAACACGGTAGATCACTGGGAAAATGTGCCTCCAAACTGGGCTTGTTCTCATTTCAAAGCTGCAATTATTTCTAGTCTTTATTGCGGGTCGGGAAAAGACGCTGATTCAGATTGATAAGAAATTAATTGCTGTGCGGCTTCAACAGGTGTGAGGTGGGAGCCCTTCCTTTTGTGTCTTCCTCAAATTCTTATCACATATGCAGCTTATTTCAATTGAAAGTTTCTTCTTTTAATAGGAACCTGGCTTAACGCAGCTGGGCTTTGATTCAATTATCTTTGAAATTAATATTTTAAGTCGGGGTTTCGGGAAATTCCACCCGCATGTGTGGAAAAATCGTGGAAATCGTTTGTATGAGACTTTTTTGTTTACAGTCCGATTCGTTTGAGACTTATTTTCAAAGATATACCGAGCGGGTATTATTAATACAACTGAAAACCATCTTTGTTAGTCGTTAACAAATTAATTGTTACGCTCTTTAAATGTTAATCAAAATAGACGCCAACGTATTCGCACAGCACAATAAAAGCCACTGGCATTAAATTAGTGGACGAAAACATTTGGAAAACATTTAACTAAAAATATTGTTAATTTTGTAGCTGGAAATTCAAAAGCAAAGCGCACACAACACAAATGGCAAACGGCAAACGGCCCAACGCCTTTGAACATTATTTATGGCCAATTTGATTTTATTTTCATTCAAATTTTATTTCACTTTAAGACGCTCTACGGCTCTTACGCAGCGCCCATTGGCTCAAAGAAACGGGGTAGATAGTTTTGTTACAGATGTCCAAAAGAGGTCTGTGTGCCGCATCAATCGATAACTAACTGCGTTTGCATGCAATCGATACATATCGATAGATAAATGTTGCTTGAGCTCGAGAATTCTAAGAGACAGATGCATCAAGCATGAGATGTAGATTCTCGTCTTGGTTCTCCAATCGATTTTGCTTCAAAGGCAATCGAAAACCATCCAAGCACTTGTACAATCGATAAAAATCGATAACTTATGTTGCTGAGCATAGCTCGAGAAAAGTAAGAGCTAGATACACACTTGTTAAATACTTTCTTGTGAGCCGCCCGGCTCGAGTTTCTTTCAAAACCAATCGATAATTGGCGGCGTTTTTCAGGAAATCGATAAGAATCGATAACTTATGTTATTGCTTAAGCATAGCTGGCGAAAAGTAAGAGCTAGATACACAAAACTATCGTATAATATCCACAAAATCTTTTACTTTCTTGTGAGCCGCCCGGCTCGAGTTGCTCTCAAAACCAATCGATAACTGGCTGCGTTTTTCAGGAAATCGATAAGAATCGATAACTTACTGTCTTTGTTTGAGCTAGCTCGAGAACTATTAGAGCCAGCCTACATCAAAGTTGTTATGTAGTATCTCGTATAGCATGCGCATCTCCAGAACTTCTCTTTTTCGGTATCATTTCCTGTTCCCCCCCAAAAGGCAGTTCTTGAAGCATAGTCAAGGGCCTAAGCATTTACACATATATCCATGCTATTAATATTCCCATGAAAATGGCATAAAGATCGGGCAATGAGAACCCGAGTTAATCGAGAAAGCACTTGCCATGCTTTACAATGTGGACCTGTTTACAGAATATCTTCCAGTCGGGCACGCCCAACTAAAGCACACCTAGCTTCTTTTCTTCTTCTCACACTCTTCCTTCTCTTGTTGCTCTTTTCTCTTTGTGCAAAAATACATAGAAACTTACATCCAAAACAAAAAATTAAGTAAGAAAGGAAAAAAAGCTGAACCCAAAATGAAGTTTTTTTTTGTTGATGTTATTTAAGTGTAAGCTGCCAAGCGATTAGCAAGAAGCAGAAGACGTTTGAGCAGAAGAAGAGGCAGAAGAGAAGACAATTAATTGATGGGAATTTCTTTCTTTCTTTCTTTATTTTATTTTTTTTTTTTTTACTATTTTTTCATCGGAGCTGCCGGTCTTTGGTTGCGTTTAAATATTCAAATAGAAATCGAAAGCGTTTGATTTTTCAACTAATTTTTGTTGTTGTTGTTGGCCCCCTTCTCCCTACCTCACAAGCCCCCTCGCTCGCGCTTGCTTCTAATTTTGGCTATAGAAACAAAAGACGCGTGTGGTTTTTAGATAAAAAAAAAAAAAAACAAATGTTGATGATGTGTGTGCGTCTTTTGGGAATTACATAAAGCATATTAAAGAAAGAAAACAAAATTTAGCGTTTTTTTTTCTTTCTTTTCTTTTCCTTTCTTTGCTGCTGATCGATTTTCTTTTTATGCGAAATTAAGTAATAGATTTTTGAATGCAAGGGGGCGGAGCCAACGCTGCGGCCGACTGATTTATTGCCGCGTGAGAAGCGCAGAAAGCGGCGCTCGCTAACGATTGCCTCTGCTCTTATTTCTTTTCCGCTCGCTTTTCTTCTGGGTTTTTTTTTGCCCCCCATATGACACATATGACAAACAAACGGCTGCGCTGATTAACAACAATAACTGTATTAATAACAACAAAAACAATAATAATAACACATCATCTACTTGACTTTTGTTGCTCATGCTCACATTTCACGCACTCACGTTTTTCAATGCAATACCCACTACACATGAAATAGCCGCAAAAGCCGCAACTCCGGCCCCTCGACCCACTGAGCTGTACTAAGCCTGGCCCAAAACATTTTTATGAACACGGCTTTTAATGCTCTCTTACTGTGTGTACATCAACTTTGTGATGCTCGACGTTTCCCAATACTAAATTCAGAGTTGGAAAATGGAAAATTTTATACTTTCATTGAAGAGAAAACAAATTCGATGAAAACTAAAAAAATTGAATATACATACAAAATTTTGTTTTTGTGATTGATTGACTGACAGACTGATTGATTGGGTGTTTAATATTGATTGATTGAAAATTGTTTGATTGTTTGATTGACAATTGTTTAATTGATTAAATGCCTGATTGATTGACAATAGGTTGTTAGATTCATTGATTGACTAATTGATTGATTGACAGACTGATTGATTGAGGGATTTACTATTGTTTGATTGAAAATTGTTTGATTGATTAATTGACTGGTTGTTTGTTAGACCGATAGATTGACAATAGATTGTTTGATTCATTGATTGAGTGATTGATTGATTGACTGACTGATTGATTGAGGGATTTACAATTGATTGATTGAAAATTGTTTGATTGTTTGCTTGACAATTGCTTGATTGTTTGATTGACTGATTGTTTGTTTGACTGATTGATCGATCGATTGATTGATTGATTGGT
This sequence comes from Drosophila kanekoi, assembly GCA_037075305.1. Taxonomy (NCBI): domain Eukaryota; kingdom Metazoa; phylum Arthropoda; class Insecta; order Diptera; family Drosophilidae; genus Drosophila; species Drosophila kanekoi. The sequence goes on from JBAMCE010000451.1 coordinate 15,295,927, forward strand.
TGATAAATAACGCATTAGCCCAACTACATCTCCATCTCCATCTACATCTACATCTACATCTACATCTACATCTACATCTACATCTACATCTACATCTACATCTACATCTACATCTACATCTACATCTACATCTACATCTACATCTACATCTACATCTACATCTACATCTACATCTACATCTACATCTACATCTACATCTACATCTACATCTACATCTACATCTACATCTACATCTACATCTACATCTACATCTACATCTACATCTACATCTACATCTACATCTACATCTACATCTACATCTACATCTACATCTACATCTACATCTACATCTACATCTACATCTACATCTACATCTACATCTACATCTACATCTACATCTACATCTACATCTACATCTACATCTACATCTACATCTACATCTACATCTACATCTACATCTACATCTACATCTACATCTACATCTACATCTACATCTACATCTACATCTACATCTACATCTACATCTACATCTACATCTACATCTACATCTACATCTACATCTACATCTACATCTACATCTACATCTACATCTAGACCTACATCTACATCTGCATCTACATCACCTACATCTACATCTACATCAAATATGTCACCATATGGCTAGCTTGTAAATAGTTTACATTAAAAGGCATCTGAAACTTCGTTGTTTTTAAGTTAAATGTTTTGAGACTCTCCTTAAATTCGTCATGCTTTGCCTGCCTGAGGTTTTTCAACATAAGCAATTATAAATTATAAAAACGAGAAGAAAAAAAAAACGTCTCAAATTAAACGAAATACTTTTCGCGCGTACTTAACAATCACGAGACCAATGACAAACTGTGCGAGTGATTGGCTACAAAGTATGCGACTAAAAATACCCTAGAATATCAAAAGGGAAACGAACAAATATGAAATATGTGGAAATCGTTAACTAGGGACAACAATTGAACTTGAACAGAATTCAATTGAATTGAACAGAAATAACTTGAGCTAAGATAACTTATATACCCATATATCATACTTATACCCTATGCAGTTTGGCAATCCATAAAGGGTATATGTGAGGCAGCCCGGCTAATCGTCCGGGCCGCTTGACTTTGGCACATATTTGTTTGGGCCTAGCGGCTAAACATGAATCGCGTCCGAAATTCGTGCGAATCTCGCGTGCAAAAGTTGCGCAAATTGTTCGCAGTGAATGCGGAATGTGGAATGACCTTTTGTCGCGAGTCTTATTCTGCGGTCCAGGCAAACGTTATCATTACTTACCTTTGCATTTGCGTAATGTTGGGTTGCGTTGCATTCGGCCAACAAATGGTCGCTGGTCGCTGGTTCGATGCAGAGTTCAAGACCTGCCTCTGCTTAAGGGTTTCGGTTCGAATCTTGGTTTGTTTGAGTTTGTAATGCAAGAATCGCAGTTCGGCATAAAGTTCATCTATTTTGTGGGCTACTGAGTCAGCTCTTGGTTCGGTTTATGATTTGAATGAAACTCGTGATTCCGGACGCGAACCGGTTCGGCTTTCGGATTTTCAGTTTCGAGCTTGGCATGAGGTGCGGCTCCAACTGAAAGTTTTATGCGCTGCGCTTGCAAATGATGAGTAAAGCTCATTAATAGGTTGACAATTATGTATATGGCATCTAATGCGCTGGCCAGCCAAATTTACGATGCATTTACGATAACTTGCGTTGATTTCTTTTAATGACCGCCGCCCCACACCGTCCTTGGGTTTTGCCCCCATTTGAAGAACTTTGACCGAGGGATCATTAAAGGCTAACCAAAAGGCAGTCGAGCCGGGTTAAGGCTTCGACAGAATAGTGATCGATCCCGAGTTGCCCTGCAAATAATAATTAGGTACGGAATAACTTTCCTCTTGTTTAACATTTGCTGTTTTGAGTTTTTTTATAATGCGCAATAGCTCGAGAAATATGCGCAAATATTGTTGGGAACTTGAACAGACTTAAAGCATTTGATATGTAAGACTTACATCCCAAATTTGCCCATGCTGACTAGGATAGTTCCTGAGCTCAATGAGGTCAAATTAACGAAGCTGCGCAAAGACTTAATCTAGAACAGATAAGTAATCCAGCAAATGTTGCTTGTTATTTAACTGAGGCGAATGTAGCTTATGTAGCTCGTATAGATCCCGACATCGTTGAGGATCATGTTCATGGTTCTTCTCGTGTCTGCTTCTGTGTGCTACAACTTGTTACGCCCCTTTCCACGCTACAGGGTATCCAAATGCAACGAAAAACAACAATAAATATGTTTGCGCAAAATTTAATTGCAAATTAAAAAGTCGGTGGCGATGCGGCGCATAAATTTTGTGACGATGGCCACAGCCGCAATCATGTTCCATATCTTAAATCGTAAGAGTCAATGCCAAATGCATTGGGCCACGCCCACAACAACAACACGCCCAATGCCCATGCAACAGGCTAGAAAACTTTTACTTTGAACTTTGACAAAGGTCAAAAAACACAACAACAACAACAAATGAAAAAGTGGCTAAACAGGGGCTAGGCATGGCCCGGGATCGACTGGGGGTTAGCCACATGCGTGTCTTTGCTTATGACGCCCCCCAATTTATTGCCAACTTTGCGTTTTGCTTGTGCTTTGTTTTTAGTTTTGTTTTTAGCCTAAAAGCAAATTTTATTTTAATTTGATTTCTGGTCAACAGCTCGGCTCAGCTCAGCTCAGCTCGATTCGCCGCCTGAGTCATTCAACCCGCGAGAGGCCGCGAGCACAACTTTCATATGACGGAGAGACCTAGGCGGCATATAGACGCGTTACTTTCTTCAAAAAATTTGAAATACGCCACCAAACGGGTGTCCGACCACCTGCCAGGTGGGCTGCGGGGGCGTTTGGCCAAGGTAAAAGGAGCTTTCGTTGTTGCTGCTTTTGGTGGGTGAAACCGATATTAGCTGAGCGGAATTGTTAATTAACGCGTACGACATATGTTAATATCGTGCGAGCGTACAGGTCTTTTTGTTTTTCTTTTGCTTCTTCATTATTTATTTTGTTGTTTTGCTTATGTCTTGGCGAAACGGTCCAAGCCGGAAAGGCGAACCACGGATGTGCATGCACTGCGCGATGATCGCATCAACTGCGATTTAGGGGGAGGGTGTTGACACCAATGTCTGACTAATTCTTGAGTGAAATTCGTTTGGCCAATCAAAATTTTTGTTATCGATAACATATCGATAATACATCGATAAATGTATGACGAAACTCTTATTGCTCTGTTATCGATAATAAAGTAACGAAATTCGATATTGTTCTGTGCTATTTTGATAAGTCGATGAAAATGTATCGATAGCATATCGATTAAGTATCGAAGTATCGATTTACTTAGTATCGAAAAATTTGGATAGAGCATCAAAACATTTTTGGCTAATTCGCTTGTTATGCAATCGATAATACATCGATGAAAGTTCGTTGGGGCTAATTATTATTCTGTTATCGATAATTTATCGATACATTTCTCATTAAATATCGAGTGAGCTTCATTTGGAGCCATTTTAATTCTGATATCGATACTATATAGCTGCCGATAGCATATCGATTAGTGTATCGATTATATACGTTCAAATACCGCAATCGTTTGATCGATAACTTATGAATTAAAAATAAAATCTGATCAATAATAATATTTGCAAAAACATTTGACTTTATACTTGATTAATAAAAATTTGACATGCAATTTGCAGCCTGAGTAAATTGCTTGTCACACACAAGTTCGTTGCCTAAGTCTTTCGTTTTGGGCGCATTCTTCAGCAGCCGCTGGCACATTTGTTCAATCAGTCAATCAGTCAATCGTTTTGGCTGTGCAACGGACTCGAGACTCATCGCTTGTCACACTTGTCAACCGCTCAAAAACTGCCGGCAACCACTTGTAATGCACGGCGTGTGTGTGTGCGTGTGTGTGTGTGTATGTTGTGGGATCGAAATAAAGTGGTTTATTATTTATTTTTGTTGGCCATGCGACGCGTGTTGTGAACGAAAGATATGTGTATGTCTGTGTGTGTGTGTTAATTTCGTTCATTTCGCTTCAATTTCTTTAGCAAGAATATCAAAAGGCTGTTTTGAGGGCGACTTTGGGGGCTTTCTAGTGAAATTGAAAACGCATTTAATAACACGCCAAATTGAAATGCAAAGAAAACAACAACAGCAATAACAACAACAACAGCAACAACAACAATAACAAAACGGAAGAGCAACCACTTGTTGACAAATTTCACTTTCAGCCAGGCGCATGGCCAATGCTAATGGCCCAAAATCAAGTGAATCTCTCAATTTGTAGCTCGCATTCGAAACGCAATCTGTGCTTGGGATTTATTTTTTGTTCATAGCGGCTGCTGCCTGAGATGCATAAATCAAATTTCACAAGGGCCGCAAATGAGATGAGTGCGTCTCTGATTAGCGATAACAATTTCCAATGCTGACGGCGCTATTGAAGGGGCGTGGCTGCAGCAGAAACGACAACAACAATAACAACAACAATAATAACAACAACAACAACAACAACTTCGACCACAACAATCGTACGAAATTTGATTAGCCGGAACCGCCTTTGGGGGCGGCGTGCATGAGCTAACCGAAAGTGTTTTTTGACGCAGCAAATGAACTAGAAACCCTTTTACTACATACATATATACCCTGTAACCAGGGAAGGTCCAGAATGGGGTATCATGACCTAGGTATCCCTGACCTTTTCTAGCAGTCTTCTTCCTATTAAGAGCCCAACGAACTGGGGATAGCATATAAATGACAGAGACTTGCTTTGTGTGTACTTTTCTAGCAGCTAAATGTCAAATTTGGTTAGTCTAGCTCTTAAAACCCAAGAGATATGCACAAAAAACTGCTTTTCTATATCGATTTGTATCGATTGCTTGAAAACAGGACAAGTTATCGAAGTTATCGGAAACAAACTCGTGCTGCGCAAGCCTCTAGCTCTTATAGGCTCTGCGATCGACGCGTTCATACAGACGGACGGACAGAGGGACACGGCTAGATGGACTCGACTCTCGATGCTGATTAAGAATACAAATACTTTATGGGGTTGAAGATGCTTCCTTTTGCCTGTTACACACGCAATACCCTTTTAGCCATTTTCAATGGGTGCAGGGTATTAAATAGTCGATTATCTGTCCTGTATATTCCACATTTGTCAAGTAATTTATATATACATATATCATATATTCACATTTAACTCGAACTAAGTCAAATCATAGAGCAGAGGAACAGGGCATCCAACAGTCGAGCACGCCCCACTGGGCCTCTCCCCAATGTTGAATAATAAAATAGGGTTCGGTTCTGTGTGTTGGAAAGTTTTTCACGTTTTCTTAAGCAATTCGCGCGCGGCGTCTAATGGAAAATTATGTACATCTGGTAATAAGTTCAAGTTTTGATTAAGATCTTGATGATTTGTTCGCAGCTCGCGATGAGTTGGCATTATTCTTGACGCCGAGTAAATAAAACTAATTACTAGCTTTTTAAGAGAGAGTTATGCGTTTACTTATGGCACTCATGTGTATTAAATCCAATGTTAACCAATTTCGAACTATTTACTTTGCTTTGCAGCCAAAGATTAGACAACGCCCAGACGCCTAGCTAATGACTACATTTCATGGACCATGCTAAAAGGTAAGTGCCAACAAGCGCGCAAGTTTGTTGCCTAAGTCTTTCGTTTGCGGCAACGCGAACTGCGATCTGCAATCCGTCGATGAATTGCCAAAAAAAAAAAAACAAAATATGCGAACCGTTAATTGTTCATGATCAGGAATTGGGCGCAGAGACATTGACAACGATTTAAACAAGGACCGTTACACAAAAAGTCAACACATGCCATGATTTTTTGATTTGATTTCTCAGCCGCTATTTCTAGCCAACTCGCTGCCTAGATATTTTCATAAGATACCCTAGATAAGGCATTGCATGGGGCATTCGTGTTCCCAATGCGAGCAGGCATTCAAGTTATATGCGAACTGATCGCGCTTTTGAAACTTTGTTGAACTGCTTCCCAATTCTTGAGATTCTATATACTTTGGATAAGCACAGATCCGAAAACTATATCTTATTGTAAATGTAGGAACTAGAAATTGAAAATTGTTTCAATTGAAGTCAAGACTTTAGACTTAGAGGCAGTAAAGACTTTAGTTGGATGCATTTTCAATCCTGCTTTCAGTCTCAGCTTAAATTGCATTTCTAGGGTATTTCATAGACAGTCTCCCCGAATACATAACCCTTTTGTTAGGTTTTCTTTTACATTTTTTCTTTGCGTGACACTCGTAAATGCTTTTGAGCAACTGTCATTAAGCGGGCCGCTCGGTCTGCTTTGGGCCTTTCGTTCGTTGTAGCCAGCCCGAACGCATTTGGCAGCGACCTTAAATGGTTTTTGACTTTGACTTCATTGGCTTTTGCGCCGGCAATTGGCGGCCCGCAATATTATTATTATTGCTATACTATTTTTATTTCATTTTTGCCCGTTGTGCTGTCTGAGGATTTGCAAAGCTAATTAAGCTATTTGACTTGTTGTTTGTTTAGTCATGCAGCGCAAAGCTCTTAATTCTCGACAGAAAAAAAAAACAAAATAAACAAGGAAAATACGAAATATATAAATAAATAATAAAGCACAAACAAGACAAACGCAATTCAAATGTTAAAGAGTTATGAAAATATCGAAAAAGTTGTGGGCTGTGCAAATATAAGCGCAGAAAACAGGTTAAAGCTTTATTACCAGCTAATATGCGATTAACATGAAGTTGCATAGCTGTCGGCTTGGCCCGATGGCCTGTAGCATTCAGTTAATTGGAGTGACATAGCAGACAGCTTCGCAGTGAACTGTGCTCAGTTTCAAATGTCATCTATAAATATTGCTAATTATTAAAATAGACACTCGAAGCAAAGGCAAAACTGAAAATTCACTGCACGAAACTAAAAGTTAAGCTTAAAATGGAAAACCTAACTGAAAAACCTGTTGAAAAATGAAACAAAAAACTTTTCAACTTGACCTCAGCAGATGCCCATACTCTGTGGCACGTTGAAATGTTGAGAGGCCGCAGTTTCTTTAGATTTGCCTAGTTTATTTTCTTACAGCTTAGTATGCTTTATCTAGCATAGTTGAATAGCTATTGCTGCCACCCACAAAGCGACCTTGGGAAATACTATAAACTAACTCAAAAATGTTTTAGCAAAAAGCTGCACTAAAATCGAAGAAGACAAACAAAGTTTTTTGCTCTGCTTAAGCTCAGCTTTGAACAGTTGAGAGGATATTTTTTTGCTCTCTCATTGAATTGTAATTAGACATTTTTGTAATAAATAATATATTCAAGCAAGGTCGCAATCTCAACTCTATATGCAGTTAAGAATAATTTTGCCAATTTCCATTTCCAATATTTTATTTGAATATATTTGATATTTATCAAAGATCGGACCCTAAACGGACCCAACGATAATCAACTCTGCATTTGCCAAAGTCTGTCCATTTTTCTATTCAGATTATCTTTAAATCAAAACGATTTTATCAGATTTATCTATATTTTTTGCCAGCCACAAAGCGAAAACCAAATTTAGCCCACACAATTTGACAATGCCTACAGTGGCGTCTTTTCGCACGAGCACAGCTACAGCTGCATGCACAGACAGCAGACAACAGGCAACAGTGTCGTCCCAAGCCATAGCAGCATTGCAGCCCAGCCGGTTGTGGCGCTCTCTCGGCTCGGCTCGGTTCGGCTCTCACACATACACTCTCTCTCTCGCTCTTTCCCACACGCGGCCTCTCTCTTTCTGCCTCGCCCACACTGAGCACCTGTCGCCGCAACTTTGTATTTCGTTCGAACTTCTTCGGCTGTCGCTGTCGCTGCCGACGCCGGCGTCGCTGCCTTGAGCTCGCCTCAGCTAGCCGCCGTGCTGGGCACGTCTTGGGGTTTCAATGCGTTGCGAGCCGCCGATAAGAACGCACGCGTACGAGCGAGCGACCGTCCGAGCGAGTGCCGAAAAGTTTTGTGAACAAAATCAAATATAAACGCGCGCGCGCTTAAAACTTCTTTTTTTTTTAACGCTTGTTTTTTGAGAAAAATATACTTAATTTTTTTTTTTTTGGCGAGAAGTAAATTGTATAATTTGAAGTAAATACAATTGTTTTATGTTGTGCACTGATTATCTTTGTGGCCCAGTTAGCGCCCAGCTGAGTAACTGTTTCTAGTGTGTCATGTGACAGTTCTGGCCGCCAGGTGTCGCGCCTCTCAATATATATCTATACATACATATGTGTGTATATATATGCCTATAGTGTTTCCCAAGCGCACACCCAACTCTAAGCAAAATGTCAGCGAAAAATCAAATGAGCGTCTTCATGGAGAAGATCAACACGGTGAGTGCAAAGTTCATTAAATAAAGTTGCCGGCTTTGTAGAATGCTTCCAATTCTGTGTTCTATAGAGACAAAAGATTTCGGATATGTACATTTGTGCACATTTGTATATAAACGAATTGAAAGTTTGCAATTGAGAACTCTTGAAGCCAGCTGTTAAAATGGTTTTTAAAGCTGACTAAATGCTTGTTCTTACTTAAAGCTACAAATCTTAAGATTTGCGTTTTTCCCTTGTCTTTGCTTCTTGCGAGAAAACTCTTCGAACAGTGACTCTTCTCTAGTGACAAAATGTCAGGTGTTCTTTTGTCTCCTATTACTATTCTACTCTCTGGTATTTAAGTTTTCAAACTAAAAATGAAACATTTTTAGATTCTGCTTAAATAAGTTCATAAGAGAACTTCTTTTAGAGAATTTTTTGATTTATTCTTTGTAAGAATCTATTTCGAACTAGATGATTTATGCTCTGAACATCTTTATATACAGGCTAGATATGCTGTTAAGATTAAAACTTGTTTATATATTTTCTAGATATTTGTCATTGCCCCAAAACCTTTAGCTTAAAAGCAACGACCAGATGTTTTTCTTACTTTTGCTTGGTACAAAGAAAATTCGCCAAGATTTCAATTCCTTTCAGTTTTACTCATTGAAAATTCTTTAAAGCTCACATTTTGAATTGTTTGTAGACTAGAATCGTTTTATTTGGTTCTTAAAGTTCGACTGCATTTCATATTTTCGTTTGTCGTATTTCGTTTAGTTCAAGAGTTCATTTTAGTTTTCCCTTGAGGCTCGACTTAACTTCTTTTAAGAAACTTGTGCTTTATTCAATAGTTTTTGATTTCGAGTTTTCTCGCTTGCCATTTATATTGTTCTCATATGTGCGAAAACTTTTACTTGGTAGGACTTTCACATACAATTGGCCAAATGCTTTCGAGAGTTCTTGATTTCCCATAGATTGCTTGGGCTTCCCACAGATTTCTTTGGTTTCGCCAACTTTTCATTAGTTTCGCATTGTTTAACGGTTTGCGGAGCACCTGCGGAATGTGGCGCGATCGTTTATTTTGTGGGGAAAATGCGTCGACTCATTTGTCATTTGCATGCGGCGCTGGTTGACGGGTCATCAATAAATTGAAATTGAAATTTTTGCGCTTAGTTTTCCAAACGCCACAAATCCGAGCGATCGTCGCATTTTGATTGCCGCTGCCCAACAACAACATCAGCAACAACAACAACAACAACGCATAAAATGAAAGTGAAATGCGCTTCAAATTAAGTGCTTGGTCTATCTGATGCATGTGTGTTAGTGTGTCTGTGTGTGTATCTGTGTGTGTGTGTGTGTGTGTGCACAAGTGGCTGCTTCAATGAGCCTCAATTGAATGACTGACGAAATGCTGCGCACCGCATAATAAACGACGTCCAAAAGAAGTGGCCAACAACAATTTTTTTCATGCAGCAGCAATTGTTGTTGTTGTTTTGGTTGTTGTTGCTTTGGTTGTTGTTATTTGTATGCAACAATAATTAATAAATATACTTGATGGTCTGCAAATGCGAGGTGAGAGTTGCCCAATTGCCCAATGCGCACGCTCGATAAGTTATCGAGCACATTCACATATCGAATATGTACTTTCAAGAATCCCAAACATTCATTTCTTCACTTTTTCAACATCGATCATTATCGGGTCACATAAACTAAGTGAATTCACACTTTCAACATTCGTTTCTTTTCCATATTCTATACTTTTACAAATCTGCCCAAAGAGTGCACTCGATACATAATAGATATATAATCGATAAATATCGGTCAAATAATGAGCTAGAACTTTAAGAATCTCAAGCATTCATTTTGTTGCTGCTCAACAGCTGGCTCAGCTTGACAAATTACCGAGCCCATATCCCGATTATAAACTGTCAAGAATTAATATTTCACCGATCGAAATTGTGACAGAGATCGATAAGTTATCGGCATCTTAGATAAAAGTTAAGCTTTCTTCAATTAACTGAATGTACTTAAAGTACTTAATTATGGGCAAAATAATGGCACATTTGAGTAGCAGTAGTTGAGTAGCTTCGGGACAGAATGATTTATTTTAATAAAACGATAGTTATCGATTCTTCAATGAGTTCAATTATTGGGTTCCATAAGCTAATAAACTTTGAGTCTTGAGGGCCAAAATACATTTTAAATAACACGGTAGATATATTTGTGCAAAGGTTTACCCAATTGCTAAATATATATTGCCCGATAAGTTATCGATTAAAGTATTTCGATAAATATCGCTCTGCAGCAGGCCAGCGCAGCTCTTGCCTAGACTTCGGGCATGAAAATCTTGAATTAACTCATAAAATGCTATTGGCAAATGAGAAAACGTACGAGTTTTAAGTAAATCAGCAATAAAAAATTCTTGAATTTCGATTTGCTGTTAAACGCCTCTGGGTCAATGCCAATCAATGGCAAGTGTCTAGAATGCAGCCAGCCAAAGTTGACGTCATGAGCATAAAGCGGACCGCTTGGCCGAGATGTGACAGGAACCAGGCAACAGGCACTCGCCGGGCGAACCAGTTTCTGATTGAGCGGGGAGGGTGGCGGGGAGAGACGGATGCGCTTATGCAACCAAAATTCGCATGCAAAGTGCAGGCAGGCAGAAGAAGAGAAAGCCGCAGTCAGGCTTAATTGGAGGGGATTTAACTGGGGTAGGGGAGGGGCCAAGTGGGGAGGGGAGACTAGTCGCACTGCGGCTGTTAAATTCTAGCGCAGATTGCGGTAGTTGACGTCACAAACGAATGACTTAGGCAACAAACTTGTGCGTGTGGCCCGCTGGCCAGGCAACGGTTAATGCAAAATGCCGTTAATGTACAGCAGCAGCAGAGACAGCCAAAGACTCATCAAATATATTGAATTATCGCCTAAACAACTTATCTGAAATCTGGTTACGCAATGACCATTGAAATTGACACCCGTCCGGGAACCGCTTCAGCTTCATACTAGGCCAAAAGCATCCTGTACTCCTCTTCGCTCAGCTGTCAACGCGCTGCGATTGCGTAAAGTAAGCCGACAAGCGTTCCAGTCAACTAGTCAACCAGTCAACCAGTCAGTCAGTCAGTCAGTCAGTCAGTCAACCAGTCAGTCAGTCAGTTAGTTAGCCTGTCCAGCAGCCAGTCTGACTGCTCGAAGGTGAGGCGGTTTTGGCTAATTACGTGCTTTATAGTGCTCGCAAATTGAAATGCGATTGCAGTTAATGCAATTCAATTAACCGGCAAGTGTCAAGTGCGTGGGGTTAAACAATGTTGGCTACGTACACGCCCTCAGAAATGTCAGCTAACATGTCTCTGTCCACCTTGCCACTAGGAAGTCGCTTTTAAGTGCTACAACAAATTCCTAATAAATAAACTCAGCCACTCAGCGGCGCCCGAGCAGGGACTTACAACTAGTTGGCTCGGCTTATAAACTACGCCAGCAGCAAATTGAGTACTTTTCATGTTGCCATGTTTGGTAAAAAGCTTTGAACGATTACGATGGGAATGCAAAAAGAATTCCATAATGGCATAAGGCTTACGAGCAGGGATCTCGAGCAATTTGCATAGGCGCCCGAGCAGGGACTTAGAGACCTGGGCTAACTAGCTGTGCTTCTTAGCTTGATTCAAATTGGGTATCTTTAATGCTTTCATATCTGGTGAAAGGCTAGCAACTGTTGGCATATAACTTGGCAGGGAAAAGAAAATAACTCTACAGGACGACCGAATTCAAATAGGCCCCAGCTCGGGCATTCTTAGAGTCCAAATTGTGTCAAAATTGTGAATACAAGCTGCGCCGAAGCTATTAGCATAGACAACTATAAATAGTTCAACATAACCCAGGGAAGAATGGAAGATTTCTTTTATAATATTTCTTTCGTAATGCTGAAACTTAACTGAAAGAAAAGAGATGTAAAACTCGTGCCTATCAAGAAGCTTTGTGCATATTCCATGGAGACTTAGTTAAACCAAAAGCCAAGCTACAACGACGTCTAGTCAAAGTTTAACAAAGAGGAAGAATAAGATTATTGTATGTAATTAAACTTGGCATTTTCCATAAATATATTTAAGTATATTTATTATTGGAAGATGATTTATTGGCAATAAAAAAAAGACAACTAAAAGTCAAGTAATGCAATTAGCGAGTGAGCACTGTAGCAATGTCTATATAGGTGTCTATGTAGATGTCTATTCAGATGTCTATATAGATGTCTATATAGATGTCTATTCAAGTATCTATATAGATGTTATATATGTGTATGACGGATCACTTGACTCTTATTTAAGTGCGCATTTAGCTGCATCAAGCATACGCACCGTTGTGCATGCGGTGTAACCAAAAGCCAACCGCCAACCGCCAATGCCAAATGAGCCAGCAGCATTCAGCCGGGCCGCTTCCTCGGCCATAGATCTGGCCGGGAACTGTTGAGCTGGTGATAAGCCAAAGGAATAGCTGAGTTCTCATGCGGCTTGCATAAGCACGACCCGTCGAGCTGTGGCCCCGGGGCGGGGGCAATTCGAGACACCGCAAGAGAATCGACTTGCAGCGCATTTTGATTTTGTTACCCGAACCCGAACCCCTACACCGATAGCTGATTTGGCAGAAATAACAAAAATGTTTTCCGTTTTTGATTTATTTATTAATATATTATTACTTTAGCCTGCTTTTGCTTTGCTAAAGACGTAGCTGTAAAATGCTTTGACGGCCTGGGGCCCATTTACGGTGCGACTCTGACCCATATTGTTGTAAAGCGTTGGCCAACTCGCTGCCAAATACGGAAGCCATGTAATGCTAATGAATTCAAAAGCATGGCAAAACGAAAACTGAAACTGAAAAGCCAAAAACTCGAACATGGCCACAAAATCCAAAAAATATGCGAGCGAGAAAAAGAAAAATGTGCATTTGACAACGCTGTTAAAAAGTTGTAATAATAATTTCCTGGCTCTGATTTGCATGCTGCAAGTTTTGTTTAACATACTTAATCATTGCTACTTTATGTAGCACCAATCCCCCCCACCCATACATACATACGCCCCGCACCCTGTTCGAACAAACATGCGGACCACCTACGCTGGCTGATAGCCGCCTGTTTGCTATTCAATCCAGATACCCTGTAATCTCTGATTGTGTTAAGCATTGCAGAAACTACAAGCAATTGCGATAACACATTTTATACAAGGCATTCCGATTGAAGATTGTATTCGACATACATATATGTTTAACTATCGCAATTTGAGGTCACCTTTGTGACCTCATCGAACTCGGGAACCATGAGAGCTGGGCAGGGCTACAGCTACTTCTTGGCTCTTAGTGTAATAGTTAAATCTAGGCCCCAATGAATAATATTAAAGTAGCTCGAGAACTTAAAGAGCTGGAGCTATCAAATTTGGTATGTGAACGCCTTCTTACTCTAGCATATCAGCGCATAGCAAGAAATGCATTGTAAACTCACAATTTGAGCAACGCACCCATGTGACCTCATTGAACTCGGGAACTGTAGGAGCTACAGAGACAAAGTTTGGTATACAGCCAGTTCTTTGCTCAAAGTCTCTCCACAAGTCGTTTCAGTCTTGCTGCAAGCACAATTAAGGATACAGGTCCCAGTATACAATATAAAAGTAGCTCGAGAACTATAAGAGCTGCAGCTATCAAATTTGGTATGTGGGCGCATTTTTGCTATAATCCATCAGCGCATATCAAGAAATTTATTGCAAACTTACAATTCTCAAGATTTAGTATTTCACTTTATATAAACTATATTAACTCGGGAACTATCAAATTACAATATATATCTTTACATTTCTCTAGCTAACTTAAGCTCTTTTAATGCCAAGTACATCTTATGCTGTTTATGCAGAGTTATCTACGTATTACAGGGTATTCTCTAGTTGGGCTTGAATTCTCGCCCGTCATGCATGCGGGCTGTCCGTTTTATGTATAACATTTATTGAAATTGCGGCAAAATATTTAACCAAAGCCATATTCACGACAACAACTAAAGTGAAAGTCTACACAACATTTGATAACAGATACTTTTGTATCTTTTTTTTTGTGAATTGTTTTTTCTTTGGTTTTGGTTTTGTGTTTTGTTTTGGTCTGTTTTTTATTTGCACAACTGTTGATAAGCGGCTGCCGTGACTTTCCTGTCGTACGACTCTTGTTCTTGAGCTCTCATCAGCTCAGTGTCAGGCAAATAAACAAGGCGGCCATCACAAAGTTCTTGTGAATTTAGTTAGTTTATGTTTCGAGATGCTCGAAAACGGTTCAGTTTAGTTCGCATTTAGATAACGAGTGTGCGGTAAAAAGATAATGAAGCACTAAAAGAAACGAGCTTGCGGGCAAAAAAAGTGCCAAGTTATATCTACCGATCAAATCGCGAGATTATTTAGCCAGACTCTGATATATAGAGGAGTATATGGCAAGTGTTTACCAAGCATCAACATAATATTGTATGAACAGAACAGTCTATAAACCAGGTATAGTCATATCTATCCAAGTTCTCTTTAGTCTAGCTCTTAAACTGTGGCAGATTTTACTCGAAAACTTCAAACTTTGTTAGACTCACGAGGTACATTATATATATGCATATTCCATATTCCATATTCCATATATATGCACACATTCCACTCAAGTCTCTTAGCTAAACTAAGCTAGTGGAGAGTGCTCGACTAGGAGATACCCTCAAGGCGAACTACCAGGTATGTGTATGTGTATGTGTATGTGTATGTGTATGTGTATGTGTATGTGTATATGCATGTGTATGTGCATGAGTATATACTCATGTGCATGTGTATATACTCATGCGCAAAGCTCTGCCTTTGACAATTAGATCTATATGCCATACGAATGCCTAAATACCCAAGTTTCCAGCTCTCAGAAACTTGTAGCTGATGCACAGACCGACAGCTGGATGAAGATTTCTATATACATACATAATATATGAATTCCTATTGATGCCAAATCGGACTTGATGCTAAACTGTTGTCCACATTGCTGGAAGATCAGCATAAAAAGTAGCTCCTTCCATCTGTTGCAAGCTCTTGGCCAAAGTTCAGGCCTGTGTTTTATGGCTGTTCCCGTTGCTGTTGCCATATTTGCTGCTCAACTCGTTGCAACTGCATGAAGCCGAGTCTTGTATGCCCCGACAGGAAATCATTTCAGACACTTTTGCGCTTTCTTCTAAGAGCCTTAACTTTAATTTGGAATAAAATGTTGAATCTTAAGGGCTAAAAGTACATGATCCAAAACGTAAAGTTCCTAAGCCAATTTTTGGCTCTGCTCCTCCTCGAAGTTGCCGCCCCGAGTCTGGCTCGTCTTGGCACGCTTCACCGATTTCTTTATCAAACTCTTCAGCATGTTTGTCTGGCTACGTTTGATGGGACGTTTCTTGTCCATGGGCATCACCTCATCCTCTTGCAGGTAATCATTTATCATGGTGCACTTGATGATGGCGATTTGAGCCCGGCTGCCCTGTCCATTTTGCCTCACCGTACGCTTATATTTGTAGATCAGGTTCTTCAAATCCTCTTTGAATTTCTTTGTCGGGCTTCGGAGTCGGCATATCTGACTGTCGCGACGGCGTTTGGCATAGTATTTGCGTGTGCCGCCCACCGAAACGCGGGCTTTTTTTGAGGTACGCATCTTTTCTTAGCTTGATTTAGTTCGATCGCAAGTTTCCTGCAAGGAAAGCAAACAAAAAACAACAAAAAAATACAAAATTAAATAAACTAAACGAGTTTTAGGTATCTTATTTTATAGGTTTTTTTTGGAGCACACGCACCGTTTGGTTGTATCAAGTGCTTAATATTGAATGTGCTCTGCTCCCAAATTCAGGGCCAGGTTTCTCAAATTCTCGTGTCACAGCTTGCTTGGATACATAACAAAAACAATGCAAACTTATATACCCTTATACTATACCCTTTCCAAGGGTATTTCGAGTTAGTCACATTACGAACTTGTTGTAACTTGACTTTGATGCTGATCGAATCCCTATAATATAGTTTAATCGGTCGAAAGTTGAGTTTTCTCGAGATATCTTTAATCTTTAATCAAGATCTGTAGAAAACCTTTTCGATATTCTCCCCCTCTTTTATATAGTTTACATGGGATGGCATGCTTTTTTATATGAGATACTTTTTCACTTCTCAGTTTCTCCTTGCTTCCATAGATGGAAAAGCGCTGGCAAACATAGCCCATCATAGCCCATCATAGCCCATCATAGCCTACTAGGGCAAGGGTATTTGGTGTTCGTCTTGGTTGTAAGCAAACTATGCTCTCGTGCCGCAGCTGTTACCATAAAATTAGGATTCGGCGCTGGCCGTTGAGTAGGATTTGAAGTGCAGTTAAAGATATTACCAAATATGGTAGCTCGAAGCGTTTGCCCAGTTGCCATTCGCCCAATCAGAGTTTTATGCGCTGTAAAAGCAAAATAAGAGACACAGAAAAAGATCGTGATTGATTGGAATGCCAATATCTTGCAGCACAGCCCCTCGCTAGCCGCCCCTTCGCGTCCTCCAACATCCCCCGCGCGTCCCAGTAGTCAACCGCGGGGTCATTTCAGCTAACCTGCTGGCCTTCAAATGCCGAAATTGGCCAAAATAGTAAATGGGTAAAAGTTGGACGCCAGCAGGTGGGTCTGCAGTTTTCTACAGACAGAGCTGCACATGAAAATGGCAATGGAGAATGGAAGTGAAGAGCAGAAGAAGAAGCAGCAGCAGCAGCAGCCACAGTTGAAGACGCGAGATTTCACCTAACAGCAAATCGCCAACTTAATTTACAGCATTTTGAACGTCTGGCCAGCACAATCTATGCAATCTTCTGCTTTGTCTTGTGTGTTTTTTCTTTTCGTTTTTCTCTATACCCTGTTCCCAGTGGAAATGTGCAAAATGTGGGTGTTATGTGCAAGCGTGTGTCAAAGACAGAAGGTTCCATATGACTACAGAGGCGGAAAGTCTTGAGATGTGAACGATATACATATTTTGCTAATCTCTCTTTTTATCAAAATACCAACTATGAATGATCAATAAATATCGATTTTGAGACTTTGCTCGAAGTCAGAAACCAAAAGGTTGCATCTGTGAAACACATAAAGTCCAGCTGAGTCGAGCTGAGTCGAGCTGAGTAGTTAAAGCCATGAGTACAAAAGCTCATCATATTTTGCTTATCTATAAACTTCTGCTTACAATTGATCGATAAATATCGATTTCGAGCCTAGGCTATATATATGCAGCTTAAGTGGACTGCATTTTTGCGGCTAACTCGCCTCAGTTCTAGAAAATTGCCAAATAATACTCTATTCAAAAGCAAGATCCTTCTGCTTTGGTATGACGATCGGACTGTAAACACCGAAGTTATTCAAGAATCCAGTCTCCAAAGTGTGCTGCTGAGAGAAGAACAGTAAGAAGCGCGCAGGCGTGTCTGTGTGTGTGTGTGCTCTTGTGCATGTGTATGTATGCTGGCCCGAGGCTATCTCCTAGTCGGGCACGCCCGACTAGCCGACACACTCGCTCACTTGTCATTGCTTGGCCTTTTCTTTTGCTTGAAATTTTTGTCGCCAGCGCCTTTTAAAACATTTTCACTTTCGTTTTCAATGTGTATGTGTGTGTGTGCGTGTGTGTGTGTGTGTGTGTGTGTGTGTGTGTGTGTGTGTGTGTTTGTTTGTTTGTGTTTTGAGGTTTCGCGCTGCCGCCGCCGCCGCCTCTTAGCCGGGCCAATAATCACAATAATCGTGGTAAGCGGGCAGTCAGTCAGGCCTCGCCGGGCCCGCGGTCCGAGAGATCGCTGTAAACTGGTCTGGCCAACACTTTGGCCGGATGCTTGGAATTTTCGGATGCCGAACGAAAGTGAAAACACGGCCGCCAAGAAGCCAAAAAGGCAAATGAAATCAAAAATTGAATTTAAATAAATTACGTATGTTAATTGCGGATCGGGCCAAGAAAACTGTTTTTTTTTTTCTTAGTTTTAGTTTTTTTTTATTATTTCCCCCCGCTAACCAAACCAACTCCCAACTGAAACTGAAACCGTTTTTTTCTCCTACTTCTGCTTTTTGTAAGTCTTTTTTTTGCGAATTCGACTTGCGGCTTACTTGAATTAATGAGGGTCAAGACACTTGACGGCTTTGGCTTTCTACAGCTGCCGCCAGCTTCATAATCAGCGCGATCATAATCATCATAAACATCATCATCGCCATCGTCATCGTCAACGTAATCATAATCATCATCAGCTTTATCGACACCTTGAAATTGCTGCAGGTGGCAGCTCGAGTTGAATTTGGAAGCTGTGGCTGAGGGCGCAGGCACTTCAACTTCAACTTCAACTTCAGCTTCAGCTATATATGCACTGAACTTGAAATGTGCGTCTCTGTGAGAGAGTGGGTATATGCGACGAGCAGATACGCTGTAATCAGTTCAGGTCATAGTTTACATGTTGTCCTTTTCTTGCCCTTTCCTTACCCTAATACAAATCGACTTTCAGAACCGTTTTAGTAATAATTGGAGAAAATGAAAGCTAGAGAAACAACATTTACTGGTAGACGCACCCAGGAATAGTTAACCCTTGAGGTAGTTAAAGCTATATCATATTAAAAGATCGATAAATATCGAAATCTAACTAGCCTTAAGACATGTACGAAATGGTTTATGCACAGTTGCAAGAATCCTGCTCTTCAAATCCAAGAGATGTTCTGGGTTAACCCTGGCTGAAAATCGATTATTACCTTTTTTATATAGATATAGATATAGATATAGATATAGATATAGATATAGATATAGATATAGATATAGATATAGATATAGATATAGATATAGATATAGATATAGATATAGATATAGATATAGATATAGATATAGATATAGATATATATAATTATCGGAATAAGAAGTGAAACAATCGGCATTTGAAATTTTAGTTCTTTAGTTCTTCGTCTTCGCCGCTTTCAGCCAATCTGGCATGACAATAACTCTTTCTGCCTGTTACATACATTTGCACAACTGCGATATACCCGTTGTCAAAAGACTTAGGGTGTTCCGAAAATGCGACAGAAAGTGGCCTAAAAGGCCGATAACAACAGCCGCAGAAGGCGATGGCCAAGCACGTGGCTTAAGTTAATGAAAGCGTATTGTTATTGCACCTTCCCCTTTTTATCTTTCTCGCCCTCTTCTCCTCTTCTGCACTACTCTTTTCTCGCTTCTCTCTGCACTCCCCTTTCGGCAAGTTCGCACAACAAGCGAGCTTTAATACCTGACAAGAAGCTGACAGCAATCAGCCCGTCATTTGTGGAGCCATCAAACCCTGACCCGAGATTCCAGAGCTTCGAACCCTGCAGAAACTGCATCCTGTAGTATCTGCATAGCTGTAAAAGTCGAATTTCAAAGAGTTCAATTCTCTCGTGGGTGCATTACGCATCTCTCAGGGCATCATTAGCTGCACTTTGTTTATGATTAATTGCGCTAGGTTTTCCAATTCCAGGGCAACTTTTGTCTCAGACCTTGACGTTTGTCGTATCGAAACTGGGAGACGGAGTTTTTAACAAGTTTCGTTTGCCAACAAGAATACAACGACTCGCCAGATACTCTAGCTTTTTATATAAAGCTGTTTCTCAATGCACAGATCCAATTGTATGAGCTGGCTTATGCATTGGCCCACAGATCACAAAGTTGAGGGTTAAGTTAAGTTAAGCTTATTGATTAGTTATTGCTTAGAAGTTTGATTAAACAATATGCTTTTTGAGGGTAAAATATATCATAAATTCCTGTCTATCTCTTCCCTGTCTGGCTCTCATATAAAACTGCTTCCAGCTTCATTTCTTGATATTTGATGCTTGAGCTTAAAGCTTGCCTACCTACTATGAACTACGTTTAAAGAGTCCTTAAGTTAAAGCTTCGAGTTCTCAGCATATTTTCTAGATTTATATCTTTATGAGCGCAATTCTACATTGCGATAGTTGTTTCATGAGCTAATAGCTAATAATAGCCTACCATTATAAATGTTATCCGAGTCTTTGCCAACCAACCAACAAAGACAAACAAAAGACTTGGAACACAAACTTGAATGTCACTTTTCATCAGCGTGCAATCAAAGCGTGTCTTTAATCTTAACGAGTATCTCATTTAAGTGTGAAAATGATCTCATAATCATTTTGTGTCCAGTTTCGTTCAATCAAAGCCCAATTGAACCCTGCGGAGCGGCACAACAATGCGAATTGTTTGGACAATTTAATGGACAAAGCATATTATAAGCTGAACGAACCCAATCAAAAGTTCTAGAATGGGTTTAATGTTTGTGTGCAGACAGAAAGAAGCAATTACTTATCCATAGAGCATATGTATATTCTTGATATCTTTGCACATTTTAAATATCGGTTTTGAAACTTGGTTTCTAAGCATAACTCGAAAACTTTAGGAGCTGGCTGCAGACTTTTCGGAATGCTTGCTTCAGTCTAGCATATGCAAATGTTCAGCTTTTGATAATTTGGCTAATTCTCCCCATTCCCCACAAAATTGAGAAAGAATATTCATTTCTCTAGATAAAGCCTTGGTCTTTGGTATATAAACACTTTCCTTTGGCATTTCTAGGTCTAGAAAATTTCATAAAGATCGGACTATGGGAACCGAAGTTAAACAAGACTCCATTTCTTACATAAAGTATAGGGCTAAGAGAGGAAGAAGAAGCGCAAAGAAGAAGTGCGTGTGTGTGTGTGATAGTTGTGCATGTATAGAAGGCAGCTGGAATATGTGTAACAGCTGCTTGTCGCAGAGCTTAGGGTATCTTCCAGTCGTGCACACCACACTACACACAATGTTTTCTTTTTGCTTGACATTTTACTGAAACTTTTCTTTGCCGCTTTTTGAAGCCGGCTTTTTAACATATTTTTTTCCCCTCGTTCATTTTTTTTCTTGATTTGCTTTGCATTGTTTTGAATTAATAATTTATATCGATTTTTATAAGCGCCCGCGGCGCACATCAATTGATTTACCGGATTAGCATACCTTACACACACACACACACACACACACAGCACACACACACACACACACACACACACACACACACACACACATGAGCACATACATTTATGCATATATGAACATATGTGCATTTATGATCCAAAAGCTGATGTCGAACCCATGTCCAATACTCTGGTCTTTAGTTTTTATTTTTGTCTTCTTTTCTTTCCACTTTACAAGTTGATTTTGGCTGAAAAATTATTTGCAATTTATGAAACGCGTTCACGACAGGCAACAACAACAACAACAACAACAACAACAATAACAAGACGAAAGTAAAAGTTCAATTAAATAAAGATAAATTGCACAACAATTGCTGTTGCTCAGCTCCGCTCAGCTCCTCTCCTTTCAGCTCCTCTCCTCTCAGCTCCTCTCAGCTCAGCTCGGCTCAGCTTGGCTCAGCTCAGCTCAGTTCAGCTCAGCTCTGGCCAGGTCCAAGCCCAAGCTCGCGGCTTAGTTTCTGCCCAGGTCTCGATTTACTTTACGTAAGCCTCAAAAAAATTTCAAAAATGCCCAGCCTTTGTCCAAGTGCCAAATGTCGCCCTTAGCCGGCCGGCCCCCTTTCATGCAGAAAACCTTTCAATAAAAAGTTAACAAATGGCAAGTGCGAAAATTTGCCAGAAGTAGTAAAAGTTTTCACCTGAATCAACAGGCATCAATTGAAAATTTCTAATGATACTCACATTGCTTACACTGCAAGAAATCGGGCATGCAAAAGTGTTGATAAATGCCACAATTAATTTAAAAGTGTTGTCAAATAAAAATTCCGAGATTCTTTTATGCAAGAGAGCCCTTTGGGTAAATTTGTAATATATTTTCTGGTAGACATTCCAAACTCTAATGTTATATTATCTATATATATATAGGCAAACCCGATTCGTCAGTTGATTATTCCGACATGTATTAAGGGACATAACAGCTAACCTATGTTACAGCTATGTTACAGCTATGTTACATAACAGCTATGCTAAGTAGAGATCTGTCATGATTGTGTTAGCAGAATGTAATGTTATGTTAAGGCTATGTTAGATGAAATCATGATTACAAAGTGTAATTTCATGTTAAAGCTATTTTAGATTGAATCATGGTTAGTTAAGGTTAGCTTGGATTATGTTCTGGCTATTTAAGGTTATGTTTCAGGTAATGTGATAATAATGTGAGTGCTATGTTACGAATCTGTTATGTTATGGCATGTAAAGCTTATGTTAGATCAAAGTATGTTTATGTAAGGTTATCTTACGCTATGTTCTGGCTGTTTAAGGTAACGTTTTAGTTAGTTATGTGTGTTAAGCTAACTTTTGATATGTTATGTTATTTTCTTAGGGTTATGTTAGGTCAAAGTATGGTTATGTTATTCGATTCTGCTGGTTTATATGTACTATTTCTCTCTGTACACCATATCAGGGTGTTTGATAGTTTAATCTCTACCCAGGAGATATTATTTTCAGTTGAGTTTATGCCAAGGCTTTCACATGATTTGAGCTCATGTCAACTAACCTATTGCTGAGTGTATATAGTATGGTTATAAAAATAAAAAGCTAGCATACTATAATAATATAAAAGAGTGTCAAAAGTCATTTTGGCCTGACACAAAGCACAGCCATGAGCTGTGGCTATCACCCAAAGCAAATAAAACTTCAACAAGAGGCCTCTGATAGAGGTTGAGGCACAGAGTCAAGTCACAGCCAGAGATTGAGTTGAGGTGCTGAGTTGAGATCTTACAGCATTTCATTTCAGCGCTTTCAACGTCGATTGGCGACTTGAAGAAGAAAGAGAAAATATATTAAAAAAAAAAAAGAAAGAGAAATAACATAAAGCACGGCCGTTGCCAGGTCACAGAAAAAGCCAATGCATTCAGATAGATACGTGACATTCAAATGGGCTTTTTTTTTGCAATGCAAACGATGAAGATGATGTTGATGATGATGTTAATGCTGCTGCTGCTGCTGCTGATGATGATGATGATGATGATGATGATGAGTAGATAACTTGGCATGATGATGATGATATTAAGTTCAATGCACACAGCACGTGCTATGCCACACGAGCTTATTGTGGCCAGGCATAAAAAAAGTGACGCTGGAGGACATGCGAATGTTAGAAGAGAATGTGTTTTTGAATGTTTGAATGACATGAGAATGATGGTATGCTAATTAAAGCAAGCAAAAGCCGACGGCTGAGAGCGTTCGCGACAAGCTGTTGTATAACATTAAAGTGACCATGGAGGACCAACTATAGAAAACGTTTTGTAATGATGAAGAATTTTCAGAAAAACTACAAAGTATTTGCCAGCTCTGGAGAAACAATTATTTGTAAAGACAATTTTAAACGTTTAAGCTGCAAAACGTTCAACAAACTACATGTTAAAATGCGCTAATTGAAAGTGCTCGACTCGTAAATACCCTTTATGAGATTAAACTACTAAATGGAGATAGGTAATCATATAATGAGTAAGATAATGAGTATGATAATGAGCATGACAATAATAACATTAATGATAATGAGAATTATCATACAACATATGTGTTGCCTGTACGGCTTGATATGCCCATGCATGTTGGTTATAGGGTATCACAAACATGCCACAGTATTTTGCACGATTTTATCGACGAATTTGGTGAGCTGGTGCGGCAACAAAGCCGAGCGCTAAAGTGCACACGATGACTGAAACTGAGCCAGAGCTAAACTTAAAGACAGAGCTCAGGTCTGAACCCGCGACACCAGCAACAGCAACAACAACAACAGCAGCAACAGCAGCAACAACAGCAACAGCAACAACAAGAATAACAACAACAACAACACGAAGCCTAAATCAGGTTGCAAGAATGCGGAATAAATGTCATGATGAAAATGAAACAAAATGCTTAGAAAATAGAAAAATTAAAAGCAAAAGCAAAAAAAACCACACGAAGTTGAAGCCTTTGTGCGCGCCTATCTTTAAGATACATTTATGTATCTTTTCGATATGCTCAGATACTTAGTTATTGCATTAAAAAAACAAAACACAAACAACTTGCAGCTAACTGGTGCTGGCAACTTGGGGGCGTTGGGCAACAAGTGGGCTAGGAGGAGGGGTTGCGGGTTGACTAATGCATGACAAGGCGCGTTATTTATGGCTTATGCAGGCAGCGCTTGAAACTAGTTCTATATACCCTATAAAAGCTCATTAGGAAACATTTATGAAGAGAAAAAAAGCAGCGCATAGAAACTGAAAAACATGAAAAATGTGTTAAAATTATAATTAATTGCCATGTGGAGTAAAAGTCGCGCTGAACTTCGGGCTTTTCAAGTGCTACCAAGTTTTCTTGGTGTTTCTGGTGTTTCTGGTGTTTCAAGTTTTCAAGTTCTTCCGTCTGCTCAGCGCGAAGGTTGGCGCCGCTTTAGGCCTTACTGCTAATTGTTAGACCAGCTCCACTTAAAACAATTTAGCCCAATGACATACGATAATTATGATCGTGCCTAGTCAAGCGTAAAGCCATCATCTGTTAATATCAATCAATTTTTCAGCTGTGCTTCAAATGGAATTTCAAAAAATTCGACTGTTAATTGAAATTCGTTAAAACAAGGCAAAATCTGTGTGAATAACAACGAATTCAAAGAATTTCTAGATTTGAACCAGCGACTTTTCGCTTGCTGGTTCAACGTCATGCTAGTGAGGCACACTTTTGCCTTGCCGTTGTTCACTTGGAGATCAACTTTAACAAAAAGCCCTGCCTAGAGCTCACTTTCGGGTCAAATGGAAGCCTCAGACATAGCTTCAGCTCCTATGGAAGGAAGACTCTGCCCCGTCTCTTGCATATATGGATCTGTGCTATTCAAATATGTTTGGTTAATATGTTGGCAAACATTCTGGCGCTTAGCACTTGCTGTCGCTCTGGCCATAACTCTGGCGCTGGCCTCTTAAACTTTAAATGTCAGCTAAAAAGGCAACAACAAATAGCTGCACAACAAAAATGCCAAAACAAAGAAAAACAATTCCAAAATCGAAAAAGTAAAAAAAAAGAACCACGAAACATTCAAATGGGAATGGCTGAACGCCGCCTTCCACACCGTCAACTGCCCCCGCATCGGACTGAAACTTTTATTCGAGTCGGGTCAAGTTTTCAATTTGGTTTTTCAATCGCCCAACTAATTTTGGGTCTTGTTCGTCCTCGTCTTCTTCTTGGACATGCCCCCTTTTTGGCCTTAATGCATAACAAAGTGTGGCAAATCTTGCAACTATAATTTCCATTTCTATGCGGACCTAAAAAAATTAGTATCTGCTCTATGTTGTTTGATATCCACTTGAAGATAGCAAGCTACAAGCTATTTCAATAAGGTTAAGCTGTGCTTGTATACCCTGTAAATGGGCTAGTTGAAGGGGTTGATAGAACTGTGCCAGCAGCTATGGAAATTTGAAAACTACTAGAGCTTGAGTTTCTATAACTAAAATCTATATTCTCGTATGCCAGAGGCAGAAGGACTTTAACAGTTCCTTTGCGTTTTCTTCAATTCGCATAATATCGATAAATATCGATTGAAAGAAATCGTCCTTTAAGCAAAAATTTGGGGGGTATATAGGAGCTATAAGAAGCCAACTTGTTATGCAGCTTCTTCTATTGTAGGGAATATATCCAGCTAAGGAATATATCCAGCTAAGGAATATATTCAGCTAGGGAATATATCCAGCTAGGGAATATATCACCTGAAGCTACCTTATATAAGCTGAGAGCAGGGCATCTGCTAGTCGTGCACTCCCGACCAGGTCACACTCTTACTTGTGCAGAGGGCTCATCATCTCAGCCACAATTACAACAGCAACAAAAAACAACAACAACAACAACAATTTGCAAACTCATTTCTTGTAAATTTTTTGTTATTTTCTGCTTTTTGTTTATTGCGAATTTATTTATAATAATAATTAAAAAACACTTTGGCAAGAGCTTGTACCCAGCCTCGTTTACAAGCGCTGATGAGCTGAGCTGAGCTGACGATGATGATGATGATGATTATGATGATGATGATGATAATGATGTTGTTGTTGGTGGCTCTTGTTGATGATGATCAAGCTGCAAATGAAGTTCAAAATGGCAAATTGTTGCTATTGTTGTTTGGTTTGCGGTTACTTTGCAGGCATGACGAATGCGTTTGCTTCAACGGGGAGGAGGGAGGCTCTGAAATGGGGATCGTACCCCGGCCAGACAATGGGCCACCATGCACAGCTAAGTACAGTATCCAAATCGCCCCCGAAGGCCCGCAGCAACAACAAAGACGACGACGACGACGACGACGACAACTTTATTTCAAGTGAAAGTTGTGTCCAGAGCTGTTTGCCTGGGGGACAGGAGATGATCGCCGAGGCGTAACGCAAATCTTTGCCATCATTTCCAACGACTTGTCGCCATTTGTACTCTGCTGGCATTTACCAGATCCGCCCCGAAAAAAACAAAAACAAAAACGAATTTCAATTTTTGGCTGCACCCACAATCAGTTCGCTTTGCTGCCATAAATTCTTGAGCCTATTTGGCTAAATATCAAACCGACAACGTTTCCAAATGTCGCTCACCAAAAACCAAAAACCAAAGCAAGAAGCGAAAAAAACACGATCCCAAAACGCTTTTCGAGTGCCCGAGCCCAGAGCTGAACCCATTTGACAAGAACTTGACACCTTCAGTTAGGAGATTGCATTTGGCTGTTATTTGTGTGCGATACTTTTTGGCGCTCAGTGTGGTTTTTCTTGTTCTTCTTTGTTTTTTTCGGTGCATTTAGAACGTCAAAAGTATCGAGTTAAGATTGCCAAGGTATCTCATGTCTGTCTGCTTAAATATTTGATAAGCTAGCAACTAACTTTAAGTCCTAGTTTAAGACATTCTCATTTGCATTGCTTTGGCTTTGCCAGATTGCAAGATACCCTGTAATCGCGATCCATTTCCTTACTGTTAGATATACTTTCCGCAGCTGTAACCCCTTTAAGTCTCTTAAGTCTCAGTTTCAAGAGAAGAGCTTTAAAACTGGGAGAGAAGTTCGCATATAAAGAGACAGACGGACAGTGTAACATTCCTTTATCAAATCGTCTGTTGATGCTGATCTGGAATATGCTTACCTTATAAGTTCGAAGATGTCTCCATGCGTGAGACACATCATGACAGAATTATAATACCCTTTACAAAGTCAAGGTTTTATAAATTATCTGAATTCAAATATATGAGCGAGTGCGATGAAGTTTGGCTTAAGACACGCTGCTTAGCTTGCTACAAGTTGCTTATACCCGTTAGACTCTAATTATGCATATAGGGTATTTCAAAAAGAAACTTTGCTTGTTACATGCACCCCCCCTACCACCTTCCCCCCTCCCCCATGGGTAGTTCTTTATTGGTGCCCAACATGCAAAACTGTAACTCGAGACCTGAAATCGCATTGTGTGTGTATGTTGCATAGCTGGCCGGCAGGTGGCGCTGCGAAAGGTGTTGCGGTGCGGTGCGGTGCGGGGGGTGTGTGTTAGTTAGCCAATTGCCTTGTGTAATAATTTTAACACCCGCATGCCTGATTACCCGATTTTTTGAATTACCTTTACTTTGTTCGCCTTTTGATTCGAGTTTAATTTCAGTTTTTGTTGTTGTTGTTGTTGCAGCTGCTGCTGCTATTGTTGCATGTAAACAACACCTTACAACACCTTCATCACGGTCCAGCGCCAATTGTTGTTGCCAGTTGCCTCTGGTACAAAAAAACCACATCATAATAAAAATAATAAATACAAACACAAATTTATTGTCTAATGCTGCTGTGCACTTAGATATACGATAGGTATTTATTTTTTTTTTTATTATATTTTCTTAGTTTTTGCCCGCGCAGGTTCCGCATTTCCAGATGGCGCGCTTTGTCGCTTTTCTTTGGGATCATTTTTGCCAGCGCCAAGAGACTCTTCACCTGCCTTTAATTGTTGTTGCGATTACGAGATATGCGAAAAAATGAAGAGGAAAATGCTCAACATTTTTGCACTTGAAACACGTGAGCTCGAGTTGGCACCTCGATGCACACACATCAAGTGAACGCCTCAGAGTTTAACCATTTCCGCCTGGTTATACGTTCGCTCAAGATCGTTACTCAGACTGCATGCTGCTGAGTTTGAACCGGCAACTTGCCGCTTATCGGTTCAACGCTCATGAGTAGACTCATGATCTCACGCTTAAAGCACAGTCATACGCCTGCGTTGTTGTTGATGTTTTTCGTGCAAAACTTTATCATCTATTTAACCTACTTGCAGGTCGACTTTTCAATAAACCAGCCTAAGTGCTCACTTTTGACCCAAAAGGTAGCTTTAGTACAAATTTCGGCTTTATCCTGGATAGTTCCAGGAAGTATAAATACTGCACACACATTTGCGACTCGCATTGCTTGAGTCTTCTTTATTCTTTTCCTTTCTTCTTGCCTCATTCCTTATTCTTAAACGTTTTACTGGCACCAACGCCTGGCTGTTAAGTCATAACGCTGAGAGAAGTGAGGAGAGTTTATAATAAGTTGGCAAATATCTGAAATCCTGAAAGCCCTAAAACAAATGTAATTTGCATAAATGTACTTATAAAAGACAAGCGGCAATGGATATTCAGTAATGTGTGAAACACGCTTCACATGAATTTGAAACAAGATCTTTGCAAACGCGTTTCAGTTCGATGGGATATTATACAAACATTTCTCCTGATTTTTCCAAACATATGTCGAGGTGGAATCTATCAAAGCCTTAGCATGCAACTCCATAACATAAGGTTAATACAGGGAACATTTTAGTTGCCTAGCTCTTATGGCTTGGACTGTGTGTTGATCAGCAAAGCAGTTAGTCCATCAGTCAGTCAATCAGTCAGTCGATCAGTCAGTCCATCAGTCAGTCCATCAGTCAGTCAATCAGTCAGCTCATCAGTCAGTCCATCAGTCAGTCAATCAGTCAGTCAATCAGTCAGTCCATTAGTCACTCTATCAGTCAGTCCATCAGTCAGTCCATCAGTCAGTCCATCAGTCAGTCAATCAGTCAGTCAGTCAGTCAGTCCATCAGTCAATCCATCTGTCACTCCATCAGTCACTTCATCAGTCACTCCATGAGTCACTCGATCAGTCAATCAGTCAGGACAATATTATAATATCTTTGGGCCTTATCTTTCATCCATAAAAGCACTAAAAACTTAACAATTCTGTAATTCTTCGGTTAACTTCAACTTTAAGCAATTTCTAATTTGGATGGACCAATGCTGACTAATGCCCAGCGGAGATTGTCCGCGGCGCAATCTCAAGCAGACTTTTTGCACTCGGACAGAAAATTCTTTCCATTAACTTAAAGTAGTTGATGAAGTTAAGTACAAAATGTGTGCTTGATTAGACCATGGGCAATCTCTTGTACAAGCTTTTAGTCACATCTGAATGAATGTCATTTGAATGTCATTTGAATGCTTTAATTCGATTAGAGAGCGTCGCGTGTGTGTGCTGACAAATGCACTGAAAATGCGCTGAAAATGCAGGCAATTATCTGCCAACTGTCAGGTTGAAGTAAACAAAGCTTAAGCTGCCGTTAGTTAGTTGTACTTGGCTTTCGTTAGTTAAACGTAATGACTATTTATGGACCGTGCGACGCTGGCGAAAAGCGAAAAGCGAATTGCCCCAATTGCACCCGGACTGTGCCCCCGCGCCTAACCACACTCTGTCCATCGGTAGTCAGTTGCCATAAGGATTGCCAGCTGCTCTGTGCGTGTGTGTCTTAGGTGTGTGTGTGTGTGTGTGTGTGTGTGTGTGTGTGTGTGTGTGTGTGTGTGTGAGTGTCTCAATCAGCTGCCTCCTGACGCACCACTTGCCATTTGATGTGACGTCGCAATGCATAAAATGTGGGTAAAGATGCGCTTAAAACTCCGACAGACACGTCGTCAGCTGATGAACGAGTCTCGCGGCACAAAAAGGAAAAGTTGCAGCAGCAGCAGCAACAACAACAACAACAACAACAACAACAGCGGCAGCAACAGCAGCCGCTACCGTCGTCAGTTGTCGGCGCTTTCAACATTTTCGTGAATTTTTCCTGGCATGCGGAAAAACAAGTTTTTCACTTGATTTTTCGTCTCTTGCATTAAGGGCAAACACATCGTGTTGTTGTTGTTGTTGTTGTTGTTGTTGTTGTTGTTGTTGTTGTTGTTGTTGTTGTTGCAGGTAGCCATTGTTGTCGCTGCCAAAATGTGAACCGTGGCCCGGAGCTGCAGCCGCAGCTCTTAATGTCTTGGCGCCCGCGGCTCACTTCCTGCCCAGCTTTTTTTTTCTTCTTTCACCATTTCACTTTCTGGCGCCCACTTTATGAAGTTATTACGAGACAGTCGGCCGCCTGCTGCCTGCCGAGTGGGTGTATTCGGAAATGCATTGGCATTTGGTTACATCTCCACCTCCTCCCCTACTCCTCCTCCTCCTTGGCAAGTGTGAAAAATGTAACAATCATGCGATTCGATTTGGCGCCAGTGTCCGGCCGTACGGGCAGCCGGCTCAAATCCAACCAGCTGCATGGATACTGTGCGGCCAGAAGACAATGGGCCATGCCAGAGCGCATTATGGCCAACTTTGATTGAATAATCACGGTCAATTCCTTATGGTTGAAACAATTGATTTGTGCATTTTAAAGCAGGGACTCGCAATTACTGGGAAATGAACTGTGACTAAACCAATTTGCACTGTCTAGTTAATTACTTAATTGCTGCGCCATTCGCTTCGTCTTAGTTTGTTTAATTTCATTTTAATGATTCACACACGATATTGGCGCCCGAGCAGGGACTCAGTGCAATGCACTCGTCGCAAACTACCAAGAACAGCCGATTGGCAATTAATGACAAGTGTGTATGAGTAAGAACAAAGTAAGAACAAGAGACTAGATTATTTATTAAAGTAGGCTTTTACAATTGCAGCTTTTGTCATTGGCAATCGAGCGAGTAGACAAGCTAGTGCCAGCTCAGAAATTAACAGAATTTCATGCAGTAAATATCAATATAAGTACTAGGAAAAGAAGCTCAATCAAAAAATCGAAACTGATCTATGGAAGATTTTGAAGTGCTTTTAAGATTCAAACTGGCGCCCGAGCAGGCACACAGAAGAGTGCAAAATCTGGAACTAGTGAAACTTAATAGAATAAGTATTAAATACAGTTCCAAAGTGTTCTAATTCTAGATAATGTAAGTAAAGGTAGCTTAAGGAAAGAATAAGTTCTGCCTGTTCAAAGTGTCTTTATTGTGGAGTATATAAGTAAGATTTGGTTTGGAAAACGAGCGAAATTTTCCATTTGAAATAAATTCTGCTATATGGAAGATTTTCGTCTGCTTTAAAGTTGAAATATGACGCCCAAACAGCGAAACAGGGTATTGCATACTTGGAAATGCATAGCAGCTGAAATATTTTTATATAAATATGAAATATTATTGAAAAGTGTCATATTTCTCGGTTTCACAAGTGAGAGTAGCAGTAGAATAGCATATAGTGGGAGTAGAAATGAAATTGGATGCATGGAAGATTTGCAGGCTTCCAAGATAGCATGAGGCGCCCGAGCAGGGACTCGGCTTAGAGAGGAGTTTGTGCTGGAAACAAGACAAGAAAAAAAACAAAACGTAATATAAAGACTGTGAAATTGTGGTTTATATGATGTATAAATGTATATATTTTTGTGTCATCCTTCACATTCACATTCCGTCCTCCATCTCTAAGCTTTGACTGTGGCGCCCGAGCAGGGACTCGGCATAGAGAGGAGTTTGTGCTAGAAACAAGATATAAAAAGACTTGATGTAATTGTGTTTTATATGATCTATAAGTGTATATATTTTTGTGTCATCCTCCACATTCACAGTCCGTCCTTCATCTAAAGCCTTGACTGTGGCGCCCGAGCAGGGACACTCAAGAATATGTATGCAAAAAATAACATGAGCTGAGCGCCATCGAAGTAGTTTTTGCTGGCGACAGTAGCCAAATGCGAAATTAATTGATAAATATGCCAACTATAAGCAATATGTTTCAGCTTCACGTCGCGACTGTGGCGCCCGAGCAGGGACTCAATCGCATATTTGACTAATAGACAGTTTACCCGAATGTGGCTTTTGGTGTGCTTAGCTCAGCGAAGTCTTGAACTATTTGCTGGGCGTAACTGTGTCAAATTCCGCAATATGTTTGTGCCTAGTGTCGTGGGCCCGGACGTCTGTTGACCCTTTTTAATGAGCACACAAAAATATTGGCTCTTAATTGTGGCCAAATAAGCGCGCGCTTGCGTCTTGTTTATGGCCAACTGATGGGCCACAAAATTGGCCGTTACGCTTGATTAGGCCCCACGCTGGCAGCAGAAAACTAAAAACAAAGAAAAATATACACACAAATGACAAACAGAAGACGCAGTTTTAATTACTCTACGCCCACACACTTACACACACACAGGCTCACAGCGTTGCCAGATTGTCGCCGCATGTGGCAGCCACCCGACAGTTCTGAGTGGAAGCTGAAGTATTGACCCGATTCGCTGACACCGAAAACAGTTGGCGTTGAGCTTGGGCAACTGGGCCAACTGGAAGCCGATTCAAGCCGAGCAGAGCTGCCAGATGGCATTGCGAGCGATTGGCTTCAGCTAAGCAGAGCTGCCAGATGGCAGGCGGCAGGCGGCAGGCGGCATGCGGCTAGTTAGCGCTAGAAAGCACTCGTCGCAATTGGCCCGAAAGTTACTTAACTCCATTGTGTAAAAACGAGAAAGAAAACAAAAGCAAATACATAAAGCAACATAAGTTGGCAGCTGGCCTAATCGATGTTGCCGGACTGTCTGAGCGATTGCATGTTGATGTGTGGGCAATTGCTTGGAACTCGGATTATCCAACAAACAATGTGCTCCACATAAATAACTATTATGATGGTGTATTAAGCATTAATTAGCATAAATTTGATTTTAATTACGTTTCGATCGTATTTGCATTTTTGCATAAGCAATTCGCATGGCTAATTGAGGGAAAAGCTCAAACTCGCAAACGAAACCCATTTTCCATACCATTCTTTTCGCTTTTAAGGCCCACACACACGGATTTGCCGATTGGGAGGGGGG
This sequence comes from Drosophila kanekoi, assembly GCA_037075305.1. Classification (NCBI taxonomy): domain Eukaryota; kingdom Metazoa; phylum Arthropoda; class Insecta; order Diptera; family Drosophilidae; genus Drosophila; species Drosophila kanekoi. The sequence continues at coordinate 15,329,388 of JBAMCE010000451.1, forward strand.
GACAGCTTGATCCTCTGTATGATTTCAACACATGTCAAAACGCATTTGCCCGACAATTGCCAGACATTTATGACAGCTGGAAAACCAAGCTAGAGTTGTAAATTTTTCTTAACTTTACTTGTTGCCCACGCGCCAAACAATAACGAAAACCCACGAAACAGACTGCATAATATTAGATATAAATCTTTAATGCATGTATATACAACGCATCTAGAACAAAACGCAACGCAAATACCCTTTACGAAAGAAACGCAAAAAGCATTTAGATATAGACACAGTTCATACTGTGAACTATTGATAAATTCATAGTCTTTATCGGTCTATATTATAGATTAATTATTAACTAAATTGAGCAATTTGCTACCTACTCTATCGATAATATCGATAACAGTATCGATAAATGTATTATTGTAATACATGAGAAGAACTAAAGAATGCATTGTTATCGATAATGTCGATACGCGGTAATAGAATCGATAGTTATAATATCCTTGATGGTTATGCTGCTTCTATTCTATTCTATATATCGATAATGATAACAAAATCGATAGTATTAGCAAAATTGTGCTTGGGTTGAGTAACTTTGCATGCTGTTGGGTGTAAGCAAATCATGTGATCGATAGTATATGCGATCCAATCACATAAGCGATAGATTTATAAAGCTTAGTGAAGATCATTTGTTTGATATAAAATATTTTTAAATACATTTTTGTTTTTGTGCTTAAGAAAAGTTATTGCTGGTATTTGCATAATTTGATTAGATAAGTTCTCGGCAGTGGCAATCGATACTTTTGTTATCGATAGTTACGCAGCTTAATGCCAGCTTAGGTTGCACTTACTGCACAGCAATTGTTGAGTACTCCGATGAAGAGTAGTGTATGTTACACACTCGCACACACACACACGCACACATTTGAGTGTGGCAACTGTCGCGGGCAATGAATTGAATGCAATTGCATTTGTCTCATTTGCCTTGGCATGCGAGTTGACAGCCATTTGTCTGGCCAGACACCTCGGCCCTGTCGGCTTTGGCTTAGAGCTGCGGCCAAGAATGTGTGACAAGTGGGCAGGCTATGATTTGATAGGCAACAAATTCCAATTGTAACTCGAATATAATATTAATTTCCCCTCTATTGTTGTTCGCTATCTTTTTGCAGAAGCTACAGTCGTGTCCCATTGTTTGCATTAATGAACCGGATACGCACAGCGCCAATGCGGAAATATTGCAAACAACGCCCGAAAGCACATTAGAGAAGCCCAAAAGCAGTGCAGCAACAGCAGCAGCAACAGCAACAGCAACTGTAACAAGCAACAGCAACAACAGCAGCTGCATAACAATCAATGCAGCAACACCAGCAACAGCAGCAACAACAACAGCAGCAACAACAACAGGAGCAGCAGCAATTGCAGCCACAACTAGCAGCACAGCGGGTGTAACTAAGATAACAATTACCAGTGACAACAGCCAGAGCAACAGCAACAACAACAACATCAGCAGTAGCAGCAACATAGTGCTCAATAGCTACAACAGCAACACCAACAGCAGCAACAGCAGAAGCTGCAACAGCAGCAGCAACAACAACAACAGCTTAATATCCATCACCAGCCTGAACAGCTGTAGCGATTTGAGCCAAGGCAGCACAGCCACCCTAACGCTCAAAAGCCACAGCAGCAACAGCAACAGCAGTAGGAACAGCTGCATCAATAGCAGCAGCAGCAGCAACAGCTGCAACAGTCGGCCCAACGGCAGCGCCAGCGACACCTCGTCGGCCAATTTTCAGGAGCGTTTCGACTTTGAGCACTGGAAAAGCGTTTTAAGCGATTTAAGCTGCTTCAATAGCTTATATCGTTACTGGAACCAGTACAGCAGCAACACAGGCAACAACAGCAGCAACAACTGCAACAGCAGCGGCAACAGCAGCAGCAACAGCAACGGTCACGTGGAACATGCAGATGAGAGCCACAGTTTGGGCAGCAGCGCCAACTCCTTTTATACCCACAACATATTAGGCTATACATTTGGCTATCCATTTGGACTTGGCAAGGAGGAGGAGAGCAACGACAACAACAGCAGCGGCTGCAGCGGGGGCAGCGTTGCACACGGCGTCGGTTTCAAGAAGGCGCCGATTAACTGTGAGACCCCACTCCAGAAGCACTACAGGCAGCAGCAGAAGAAGAAGATGCCAGTCTTTCGGGGCAGACGCGTTTGGTGCGGCTGTTTTAAGGTAAATTACCAGCTCAGTTCAGTTTAGTTCGATTCAGAGCTGAGCTGTCTTTGGCCGACTGTCAAATACCGTTGACCGATAGTTTCTTTACGATTTGCTGCTCTGATCCGATCGACTTCGAGATGTGTACCGAATTTCATTAAAATATATTTACTGGAAGCTGGGTTCACATTGGCAGCTATATGATATAGAAGGTTTAAAGAGTTGTCAAGTTCGTAGCTTTGGTTTGACGGGCTTTGAAATGTCTGCCCTTTATGCCTGACAAAACGCGCGACATATCGGCATGGCTTCGGTTAGGGTATAGGAATCGGTTTAAGTCACGTGCCAATTGTTAACATAGGTTAACGATTGCTGCCCCTCGACTCTCCCAGCTCTTCCCATCCCCCGGCCCACTTGTGCCATTGAAATGCGAGTCGACATCAACTTCAAGTGATTTGCCTCGCATCGCATTATGCACGAAATTGCATAAGTAGAGAACAAATCAGATCGAATCATGTAGTCGACTGTGAGATACCCCGCAGTAAGCTCTAAAATGCCCTAAACTTCTCTTTAGCTTCAGACTAGAAAAACTGCTTCCTAAAAAAGTAGGCTCTATATCGATATTTATCGATTTTAGGGCAACATGGGGAATATCTGAAAAATTGCCTGAATTGGAAATTTAAAGAATTCTCTGTCTTTTACGCACATTAACAAACCTCCTTATTGGCAATACGTACAGGGTATTGAAACGAAGCGAAATATGACGCAAAAGCAAAATAGAAAAGAAGCATCAGAGTTCGACAGCTTTTGATTTCAAAGGGGGCAAAACTGTTCTCTCAGGTGCTCAACTAACTCAACAGAACTTGACGTCAAGTGCAGTTAGACAACTGAAGAGGGTCGCTTCGGTTGAAAGAGCAAACAAGTCGCTAGCTCTTCTAAAGGGTGCACAGATTGCAGCTAGTTTAAGGGTAATTGGAGCAGAAGTAGCTTCAGGAAAGATTAGATGAAATTCGAGCTGACTTAAAAGGCAATTGATTCCTATTGTGCCATTAAACTTGTTGTTAGGGTAATTGGAAGATCATGAAGAGACAGTCCTCGTTCATACATAGGGAATGATTTAGCCAAGGGTTAGCAAAAACTACACTGAACAAAGAATCGAAAGTATATTATAAAGCTGATAATGCCAATTTAAGATTTTGAATATAGTTGAACTGAGGTTTTAGCTTCTAGCTTTCTGGGTGGGCTTAACAAAGTAGCTAGATATGTGTCTTTGATCCTCCTCTTAAATAAACTATTCATCTAATTCTTAAATAATTGATTGCCCTTTTTCAACTTCTCTGGGCTAGCACCAGTGCACGAACCGCTTGAGTTCACTCTAAATCTAGGACTTGCATTCAATTATATCCCTTTAAAGAGGATATTCTGAAGCTTTAAGTCCTATCTTCCTGATCCTATCTTCCTATCTTCCTATATTCCTGTTTATGTTATGCCAACATCCTTGGAATACCCCTTCTTCCGTCTTGAACATTCTGTTGTTAAATCAAAATCTAAAACGCAGTAAGTCGAAATGCATAAGAACCTTAACTTGTGGAATCACAAGTGGAACCGAGTGTTGCTTGACCACAACAGAAACCCACAACCCATGCCCCAGGCGAGCTAAGCCCCCGCGAAGTGGATCGATTACAAACTTTTGATTTCAATTTCAATGCAACAAGGTTGGGCAATAGCTGCGGGGGCCACAGCTGTGTTCTGTGTGTGTGTGTGTGTGTGTGTGTGTGTGTGTGCTTTTCTTTTGTAATTGGACATGCACTGTTAACGCCCCTTTGGAGGAGCAGCTGGCTAATGCCACGTGCCGCTTCAGCGCCTCGTTTGTTGTAATGGAAGATGCGGCACGAGCTGAAACTGATTTTTCCTGTTATTCTGTTGCAGGACGATGAGCCGCCGGAGATTTGTGTGGTGGAGGGTGCGTTCACGCTTCAAACCCTGACGCCCACACAGCCAATGCCATCGGTGGATGAGCTGGACACAAAGTTTGCAGAGCTCGTGGAGGAGCTCGATCTGACGGCGCCCAACAAGGAGGCGATGCTCAGCTTGCCGGCCCAAAAGAAATGGCAAATCTATTGCTCCCGCAAGCTGCCGATCGATACGACCGATGGACCCGATGCGACAGCCATAACCCAGCCACCCACAGCGGAGCACTATATCGAACGTCTCAAGGAGCTGGTGGTGCATGTCTCGCTATCGCCGGAAGATTCGCCCAGCCATGAGCTGAGCACGCGCCTCGACAATCATGCGGCATTTGTGGATGCGCTCAAGACCGCATTGCGCACTTCTACGCACAGCTTTGTGCTGCGCTTTGTGGAGCTGGACGGATTGCCGGCGCTGTTGAATCTTTTGCTGCAGCTGGACATCCGGGTGGCCAATAGCTCGCTGCACACCAGCCTCATTGGCTGCATCAAGGCGCTGATGAACAACTCGATGGGTCGCGCCCATGTGCTGGCCCATCCGACGGCGATCGATACGATCGCTCGCTCCTTGGCGGCGGATAACATACGGACAAAGATCTCGGCGCTGGAAATATTGGGCGCTGTGTGTCTGGTGCCGGGCGGACATCGCAAGGTCCTGCAGGCCATGCTGCATTTTCAGGAGTTCGCCACGGAGCGCACACGCTTCCAGAGCATTGTCAATGATTTGGATCGTTCCACGTATGCGTATCGAGATAATGTGAATCTCAAGACGGCGCTGATGTCGTTTGTGAATGCGGTGCTCAATTATGGTCCCGGCCAGGAGAATCTCGAGTTCCGTTTGCACTTGCGCTACGAATTCCTTATGCTGGGCATCCAGCCCGTCATCGATAAGCTGCGCACCCACGAGAACGAGACGCTCGACAGGCATTTGGTGAGTGACTCCCCCTACGGAATAAATCGTATAGCTCGGTCTTAATTGGTTTTCTCGCACAGGACTTCTTTGAAATGGTGCGCGCCGAGGATGAGAAGGAGTTCGCCCGCCGCTTCAATGAGGAGCATGTGGATACCAAGAGCGCCGGCTCCATGTTCGAGCTGCTGCGCCGCAAGCTGAGCCATTCGCCCGCCTATCCGCACATGCTCTCCCTACTGCAGCACATGCTCCTACTGCCATGTAAGCATCTCTTAAGACCAACTCCCAATCTCTCCCTCTCTCAATGCTCTCTTTGTTTTCTTTGTTTCAGACACGGGTCACTGCACGGAGCACTGGCTATTGATTGATCGTGTCGTGCAGCAAATTGTGCTGCAGGTGGAATCGCGTCCCAACAGCGACCTCATCGCCGATCCCGACGATCCCGGCAAGCAACTGAAGCTGGCCACCGAGTCCCCAGTGCATGACCCCGACGTGGCGCCCCTGCACATCGATGTCAACAAGCTGGTGCGTCTGCTGGTCAAGGAGGAGCAGCTGACGCAGGCGCGCAAACGCGCCGACGAGCTGGAACGTGAGAACTTTGAGGTGCAGTCGCGTCTGGCCAAAAAGGAACAGGAGCTAGATCTGCGCATGCAGGAGAAGGAGGACCTCGAAACAGGCCTGGCGCGCATGCGCGAACGCCTCGAGAAGGAGTCCGCTCAGCATTCGCAGGCGGTGCAGCGTGCCCAGACTGCCGAAATGAAGGCCGAGGATCTGCAGCATCGGCTGCAAAGCGAGCAGCAGGAGCGCGCACGCTTGGAGCGGCTCGTCACGGAGGGCAGCATACCCGATGACCAGAAGGTCGCCGGCCTGACCGGCTGCAATGGTGCCGTCTCGCCGCCGCCACCGCCGCCGCCCATGCTGAAGGCGGTGCCACCGCCGCCGCCACCCATGGCGCCAGCCATGTTGCCACCACCGCCGCCGCCCTGTCCCGGCGCTCCACCACCACCGCCCAGCATGACGCCAACAATGGGTGAGTTGATGCGTCCGTGCCTAGTTCCCCACACTCTTTTGCTAATCGGCGGGGTTTTCTTTCTGGTTCGACAGCTCCAGCACCACCGAAAGTGGAGTTGCCAAAGAAGAACGTGCCACAGCCAGCGAATCCACTGAAGAGCTTCAACTGGTCGAAGCTGCCCGACGCCAAGCTGCAGGGCACCGTCTGGAGCGAGCTGGACGAGAGCAAGCTCTACAACAACATGGAGCTGGAGTCCATTGATAAGCTATTCTCAGCCTATCAAAAGAATGGAGTGTCGGTAAGTTAATGGAAGATTAAGAGGAAGAGAGAGAGAGAGAATCTAATCGAATTGCCATCTAATCGAATTGCCAGGCCACCGATGGATCCTACGAGGATCTGCGCGTGACGGGCAAGAACAAGCAAAAGGTACTGTCTGTCATCGATGGACGACGCGCCCAGAACTGCACGATTCTGTTGAGCAAGCTCAAGATGAGCGACATGGACATATCCAAGTGAGTACAAAAATTCCAATCTGCACTCAAGTAGAACCAACTTACAAACCCTCCGCCCCTCCCCCCACACAGAGCCATACTCTCCATGGACAGTAATGAGCAGCTGGCGCTGGATATGGTCGAGCAGCTGCTCAAGTTTACGCCCTCAGCTGAGGAGCGTGCGCTCCTGGACGAGCACAGCGAGGATATCGAATCGCTAGCACGCGCGGATCGTTTCCTCTACGAGATATCCAAGTAAGTAGACACTTGATGTCAAGCCTAAGCTGTTTCTTATGTAATGCTTCGTCTATAAGCTGACTGATTGATTGATCGAATGACTGACACTGATTGACTCACTTACTGACTGGTTAACTGACTGACCGATTAGTTAACTGACTACATCCTTAACTGATTGATTGATTGACCGACTAACTGATTAAATGACAAAACTGATTGACTGACTGAATGATTGACCGACTGATTGATCGGCGTACTAACTGAATGATTCAATGGCAGACTGACAAATTGAGTGGCTGCTTGACTAAGTTAGCTGACAAGCTGATTGATTGTCTGACTGATTGATTGTCACACCATTTGATTGACACAGTTTCCCTTTTGATGAAGAAAGTAGCCTGTTTGACACATCTATTATATATTATCTTATTCTCTTTGCGATCGCAGGATTCCACACTATGAGCAGCGCTTGAAGAGCTTGCACTACAAGAAGCGCTTCATGCTGACGGTGAACGATCTGATACCACGCATCACCAGCGTCATGGAGGCATCCAGGGAGGTGGCCCGCTCGCGCCGATTGCGCAAGCTGCTCGAGCTGGTGCTGGCATTGGGTAAGATTCACTCGCAAAGCGGACTCGCCCAGAGTCTTATGCACATACATTTTCTTCCTGCAGGCAACTATATGAATCGCGGCGCGCGCGGCAATGCCTCTGGCTTTAGGCTGGCATCGCTGAATCGTCTGGCGGACACGAAATCCAGTGCGGCCAAGGGCACCACACTGCTGCACTATCTGGTGCAGGTGATTGAGAAGAAGTTCAAGGATCTGCTCAAGCTGGAGGACGATATACCGCATGTGCGCGAAGCGTCCAAGGTGTCGCTGGGCGAAATGGACAAGGATATACAGATGCTGCGCACCGGCCTGGCGGATGTGGCGCGCGAGATTGAGTTCCATCGCAGCTCGGGACCGGCACAGCAGGGCGATCGCTTTTTGCCGGTGATGCGGGAGTTCCATGCCTCGGCCTCGGTGCGTTTCGCCGAGTTGGAGGATAAATTCCAGGACATGAAGACGCGTTTCGATCGTGCCGTGCGTCTGTTCGGCGAGGATGGCTCCGTGCTGCAGCCGGACGAATTCTTTGGCATATTCGATTCATTTCTGGCCGCCTTTGCGGAGGCGCGCAACGACAACGAGAGCTTCCGCCGGCGCCAGGAGGAGGAGGAGAAGCGCGCCAAACAGGAAGCCGAGCTCAAGAAGCGCACCATCGAGCGCAAAAACAAAACCGGCCTCATGAGCAGCGTTGCACGCAATCTGGGTCTCAAATCGGCCAGCAATGGCAGCGCCAACGGCAGCGATCCGTTGGCCAAAAGCGACAACAAGGGCGAGTTCGATGATCTGATCTCGGCGCTGCGCACCGGCGATGTATTCGGCGAGGACATGGCCAAGTTTAAGCGTTCGCGCAAGGCGCGCGTCTCTAACGGCGCCGCGGCAGGCGCTGGAGCTGGCGGAGGCCCAGGTGCTGGCAACATCGCCGCCGCGGGTCAGACCTCGCCGCCGCGCCTGCAGCGCGAGGAGAGCGGGCGGGAGCGCGAGCGCACTGTGAGGCGCCAATAAAAGCGGGCACGCCCAGCCAAAGCAAGCAGCGCGTAGTCAAAGTTTTCCTTTATTTTTTTTTTTATATCTTTGTTTGCTTTTGTTTCAAATATCATATATTGTTATTATATATATGCTACACATACATACCTACACCTAAACACACATATATATACGTATATATATATATATATAGCTAAAATCAGCTTCTGCAAGCAATAAACCAAATTTTTTACAACCATCAAAAATATAATGAGAAACATAAATGTAATTTGTAAACTAAAGAAAACTGAAAATGTTATGCAAAGAGCGGAAAAAAACATTAAAAAAGAAATCATAAAAAAAAAAGACAATTTGTAGCGTAAATTTACAAATTGTATTTGTATTATGCAAACAAGAAAAATTATAATTAATATTTAAAAAACAATATTAAAAGCTAACTCTTAACAATATTATAGTGCTCCATACAGAGCCTAAGCATGCAACAAAAGACGTTACAAATTTTGAATATGTGCTCAGAAAAGAATGCGAAAACAAACTGAAAAAACAAAAGCTAATCAAATACATAGCTCATGCTGCTATATAGTACAATATATATATATATAAACACATAATCAATATTGAAATCAAATGTCATCGTGGTACTATATAGCAACATTTACACATATACATATACATATACACATACATATACATATGCATAGATGTGTGTGTGCACGTTTTGAAGGCGTCTGCGGCCTGCCATAAGAAAAGTCATGTTCATTATTAACATTTATATTATGATTATTATATTATGTATTATCTATCCTCTATTATATATGTACATCTTTTTTTTTTAGCACGAATCTCGCTAAATACTTATCTTAACGCACTTTTGTAAAAGATCATAAAGAAAGGTTTATATTAAAAGATTATGATAAATAAAAAATATTTAATACTAAAAACAAATAATGTGTGTGTGTGTGTATGTGATTGTGTGAGTGTGTGATTGTGTGAGTGTGTGATTGTGTGAGTGTGTGATTGTGTGAGTGTGTGATTGTGTGAGTGTGTGATTGTGTGAGTGTGTGATTGTGTGAGTGTTTGTATCTGTGTGTATGTGTGTGTGTGTGCGTGCGTGCGTGCGTGCGTGTGTGTGTGTGTGTGTGTGTGTGTGTGTGTGTGTGTGTGTGTGTGTGTGTGTGTGTGAGTGTGAGTGCATATGTGTGTATGTGTGTGTGTGAGTGCGTGTGTGTGTGTGTGTGTGTTTGTGTTTGTGTGTGCGTGTATGTGTGTGTGAGTGCATGTGTGTGTGTATGTGTGTGTGAGTGTGTGTATGTTTGCGTGTGTGTGTGTGTGTGCGTGAGTGTGTGTGTGTGTGTTAGTGCATGCATGCATGTATGTATGTATGCACATACAAATATCTAGACAAAGCCAACCAAATGCTCTCCTCCTCGATTCTCATGAAATCATGTAGGCTCTGCCTAAAAAATCTGTGAATCGCATTTCTACCGAAGAAGCTTCGATTCTGCGATAAATGTGAAACACGTGTCAAATTATTTTTCATAAAGATCCATAAAAATCGATCGGATTTTTTCGCGAGTTTTCGACACATGCGAGCGAAACGAACCTTCGTCTTGACGTGCGCCTTCTTCTCATAAGGTAACTACAGTAAAAATGTCCGCTTTTTAACAGTTTTATATGTATATAAAGATATATTCCATAGACACTGTATGTATGTATGTATATTCTCAGATGCAAATGCAAGCATTTTCATGAAATTTAAAGAAAATAACTAGTTTTTCCCATAAATTTAAAAAAAAAAATCAAAAAAACAGCAAAAACAAAACAAAAACTTAACAAAATTTGGACATATTGTGGATGTTTGTGCTAAAGTTGATGTTCATGATGATTCTCAGTTGGTCTCGTCGGCGGGCTCCTCCAGCCACTTGCGTACCGCCAGCCTGCCCTCGACATCGGCCGTGGCCAGACGCTGCTCGAATTGCTCGTAGGAGATGCTATCGCTGGCGCCAAAGGCCAGCTCCTCCAGTTGCTGGAGCTCCGTTTCGCTGCCCTGCGGATGCAGATTGGCCACCCCGTCCGAGGGCGGGACGCTATCTAGCACGCATTTCATCGTCCGCCGGAAGTCGGCTCGTTCGATCCGTCCGCTGCGCTGCGTGTCGAACATTTGGGAGAGCAGGCGCAGTTTTTGGGCGCGGCCGTCGGCGCGCGTATGAGTCAGTTGGCCAAATTGGGGAACCATAAACGTCGCGCAGGTGCGCACAAATTGGCCAAAATAGATGCGATCGCAGCTATTCGCATCCGCATCCGCAACCGCTGCCGCGTTCGCGTTCGCCTCTACAGGCGCAGCCTTGCCCTTGACCACATCTGAGTCGGCCTTGTTGATGACCGCAAAGAAGCCATCGATGATCTGGCGGTGGAGCGGATTTCGGGCCAGCTGTGGTATGCGCAGCAGATCGGTCGGCGTCAAATAGCCGCGTTGACGTCGATCCAGCGCATGGAAACGTGCATGCAGCTGCTCCAGCTGCTCCGTGGACAGCCCGGTGGCCGCCTGATGTGCGCTCAGCTCCGACACGCTCAGCTGATGGCTGGCCATGAGGCCCATTCTGATCTCTATGGCTGCGTCGCGTTATCCTGTGCAAACTGTTCCTGCCTGTTACTCGGTTTATGGTAGACATTCAGTTTCCACTTATATAACTGTTCCGCTTTTGACAACCAACCCACAGCCCCGTATGGTGCTGATCAGGCCTCTAAACTGGGTTTTAATCGAACCCGACATTTCACATTTATAGCCCGATACCCATTGAAACTGAATTTAACAGGCAGCGGGAGGAGTCTTCATCCTTAACCACAATGAATATATGTGTATATATATTCAGGATCAGGAGGAACTGAGTCGTCCTCGCCATGTTCGGCCATCTATTCGTCTGCGTGAATGCGTCAATCTGGGAAACTACAAAAGCTAGAGACTTAAAGTTGCCAAATTATTTTTGCCTATATTATAAATAAAAGACAGTTTGTTTTTGCTTGACCACCAAAGCATCAAATTGTCGGATTACAACAAGCACTTTATGAGTCCGTAGATGCCTCTCAAAAAAACCCGTCCTCTAGTCAACTAATGAAAATACTGCTGCATACTTTTGCGCGCAACGCATTTAGCCAAGACGCACAACCCTTTCCATGGACCACTCGCAATCGTTCTTGCTGCACTATCTTGCCAAGTGGTTGTTGCCTAGACTATTCTCATACTCTTTAATGGTATCCATGATAGCCAAACTGCAGGCACTAAGTACTTGCGAGGAAATGGCCTAGTTGGAATTAGAGTTTAGCCAAAAATAATGATTATCTTTTTGTTAATATAGCTGAATGCATGCAACTTCTATATGTGGTTACAGCTCGTCAAAAAGCCTGCCTATCCTGACGAGTATTAACTATAACTGGCATTCAATATGAAGCAAAGGACATATACACTGAAAGGGATATGATTAGCATAAGGCTAAGGCACTGAGACAAGCTCTTGAATCGGGCTTAGAAACTATAGAGATAAGAGGTTATTTCTTGGGCATATCCTTTGAAGAAGTCAAGGGCTCGAGCCATAAACTGGCTACATAGATGTGGAAACCGACTTAACCCTGAAACATTTTCGACTGAAACAATCCGATTGCCAAACATACGTTAGGCGCATACAAAAATGTGAGCTCGAATTTCGCTGGGTCCTTGGCACAGGATGCGCGCGACTCGCAGGAGTTTGACTGTCGCACACAAGTTAAATGCGCCGTGTTTTGGCTTCTGACTTGGCGGCAACCGTTGAGCCGAAATTAACATAAAATATTGCGAAAACAGAAACCGCACAGCGAACTCGGGACTCAGAGTGGCAAGGACACGCCGAAGGATAACAATGGACGAAGGCATTGCCAAAAATGAAATAAGAAAATCTGCTGTGAATGTATGGCAAAACAATAAGCAAAACAATAAATCAAAATATGAAATCATAATACGGCAAGCAGCGCCCGAGGCGAAAGGAAAGACAAGAGAGAGGGAGAGGGAGAGGGAGAACGGCGCAAGGACTCGCCCAGCAACAGCTGTGCTTGGTTTCAAGTCCGGCGCCCAACGCACAAAAGGCTGAAATTCGAGCAGGCGCAGGCGCAGGCGCAGGAGGCTGCGAAACTGCGCGAATGCATCTTGCGGTCGCCTCCTGTGCGCAGTTCCTTTCTTCTTCTTGTCAACTGCTTGGCAAAAAGTCCCTTGCCCATAAATATAAATCTTAATATGTCATAATTCGTTATAATTTACGAAAAAACAGAAATGGAAGTAAACAAAAACCAACAACAAAAAAAAACCGCAAGTAGTTCGCGCCAGGACACGCCGCGACCCGCTGCGCTCGCAGTCGCCGCAACCTGAAGTTTTGGATTTCTTGGTGCCGCTCCGCTGCCGCCCGACGGTGCTCTGGTGGTGCCCTAGTGGTGCTCCGGTGGTGCTCCGGTGATGCTCCGGTGGTGCTCCGGTGGTTGCTCCCAGAACTAATCCCACAAATTATTACCCTAATCGCGCCACATTGTCGCGGCTTAGCGACCTTCGCCCAACTCATTTATCAAACGGAAATTATCAAAAAGTAAACAAATATGAATTTCACTTTTCTTTTTTTTTGTGTTCTATTTGTTTAATTTACTAAAAAACAAAAAGATATATATATGCATTAAAAGGGGGTGGCTGTTGGGGGAAGAGGCGCATGCGTAAAGGCTGCGCAGACCTAAAGTCAGCTGCCTGCTGCTGACCTTTTGAACCCGCTTGCGGTCAGTCGTGCTCGCCAGCATCAGGTCCTTTTCCGATTCGAAATTTACAGCTTACAGCTTACAGCTTACAATTTCCACTGACAGCTTCCCCTGCGCACGCGCCTGCCGCAGAGTCCACAGCAGCCGCAGCTTTTGTTTGTTTAGGCTGCCGCCTTTTGTTGCCACTGACCAAATGATGCGCACACAAATATTCAAAAATACAAAATACAAATAATAAAAAAGGGAAAACACTCGTAATGCATATGACATGTGGGCAAATAACACGTTTCGCCTGCGTTTGGTAAACGAAATGAAAACTCTCAACTCTGAATACAATATGCAAACAGCAGCTAAATATCAAAGAGGGAGAAAGTTCTATTCAATTCAAACACATTTTTGCTCAACAACACGTTTTAACTACCTCAGACTCTCATATATAAGAACTATATTGATGTATCTTATAGATACTTTAGTGCCCAATTGATATGTTTGATATACTTTTGTATCTCACAGATATTCATGTGTCCTATAAATACATTTCAAAGATACTTGTTCGTTTTACAGATACTTTCCGTATCACAAATACTTTTGTATCTTACAGATACACTATGTTTAGGTTTCATAGATACTTATGTATCTCAGAAAAACGTGCACGCTCACAAATAGTTCATCATCTCTTTTCATTTTAACTCAACCCATCTAATAGATTTAGCTCACAGATAATCTTGTAACTTATAGATACTGTATATCTCATAGATACATTTCAGAGATATGTATCGAATAGCTGCTATTCTTGCTAGATTGTAATGCCACAGAAGACACCGTAAGGAATAATTTGAAGATTTAAATGGTCGCCTTTCTATGTGATTCTCAAAGCGATTTAAGGCAACTTTTCGCTTGGGCATTGAACTAAAATCGTATTAGGCAACTTTAAAGGCGCTTTACATTTGAATAATAAAAGCATTCAAATTCATATTCATATTCATATTCATAATACTGTAAGCCCAACCCCGATGCTGCAGGCACACACACGCACACATAGTCTGGCTGCGGCCAGGACACCTCCCCCCGCTGAAGATGTGAGCAACATGATTTGGATTATAATTTGATATTTTGTTGAGTATGCTTAAAGGACGAGAATTAGCATTTAAATTGCCTCATTAGCCTTGGGAGCTGCGAAGCCAAAGGATATTGTTGCACTTTTCCATGTTTTCCATGCATGTGCATGCAACAGACGAGCAAACGAATCGCTCTCCAACACTGGCCAGCCAAAATGTGCGGAGTCTAAAGTTCTACGAACTATAATTTTCTTAATCAAAACAAAAACAGAAAGGGGTTGGCGGGGGTCTTCTCTTCCGATCGAGTGTAACGCCCATCGCCCAGCGCCGTGTCGATAATTTAGAAATTAAATGTAGCTCGGCAAAGGACACAACCAGGGACAAGGACACAAACACGGACACGGACACTGCCAAGGGGTAGGGTAGGCGGAAGGAGAGTAGCGAAATGCCACAAATAACACAAATCAAATCTAATCAAGCAAAAAAGAAAGCGCAGCAGCGCGACTTTCCCAAGGCCCGGACACGGCAAAGGGTAGTACCCACAAAAAGAAGAAGAAAATGCCGAGCAAGCTCACCCCTCAAAACAACACCACAGCCAGAGCAGAACAATCCGAAGGCGGCTCGGAGAAAAAACACAACAAAAAAAGAAAATGGAAAAAAAACATGCCAAGGCCATGGTCTAGTTTTTCCTTTTGCTTCTTTGATTTTCACATTTTCCTGCTGCTGCAATTACGCGTAGCTCTCATTTACAGTTTTCAATTTTCAATTTCGTTTTGGGTGTTGTTTTTTTTTTTCATTCTTTGTTTCCCTTGCCTCACGCCACCAACGGGTAACGGGTGCGGGTTCGGCTCCGGACTCGAAGCCGGATCCGGCTCCTTACGGGCCAGTTCTTCGGCCCGAATGCGTGTCAGGGCAGCCTTTCTTCTGCTTCTTCTTCGTCGGTTCACCTTGTTTTTGTTTGTGATTTCGTGTGCACGCCGTCGAGCCTTGTAATTATTTAGTTTACGCGTTTTTTCTTTTTATTAACAACTTTCTTTCTCACTTCGACTCCCTCCCCACCCTCCCTTCCACCATTCCACCCTTCCTCCCTGACTGTCTGTAAGGATGAGGACTGCAGCTCAATGGCTCTGAAATTTCAAATTTCATGCTAAGATTTCGTTAATTAGCAAAAAAGAGAGTATTATATATAAAGAATGTATGTATATAAGATTAACCGTGCGTCGAACAGCATCAACTTTAATTCAACCACTTAAAAATGGCATATAATACAAAAACTATGCCTTCTGAATTCGCTTTGGCATCAAAAGTTATAACCATCAAACTTCCTTTGTCTATCACAAATATCTTTCCAGTTCTATCTCACATCAAATCTATCAGTTCATATCAGTTCTATGGGCCGGCTATTCCTGGACAGACATAAAAGGGCTGCCGGTTCAAGTCCACGCACAAAACAAACTCGAGCAAAAGAAATGTTCTATATATACATACACATACATATGTATATTTTTTTACATCGCATCGGTTGATTGCAATTCTTAGTTCATAATTTGATGGATTTTCAACCTATTTTCAAATATATCACGGGCAAGAGCAAAAGGCTGGATGAAAAAGTTGCATATTTTATATTTAAGGTATGTATGTATGTATTTATGTATGAATGTATGTATGTATCTATGTATGTATGTATGTGTGTATGCATGCATTCATGTATGGATCTATGTATGTATGTACGTATGTATGTATGTTCATGTGTATGTACATATGTATGTATCTAAGTATGTATGTATGATGTGTGTATGTATTTATGTACATATGCATGTATGCATCTATGTATGTATGTATGCATTTATGTATGCATGTATGTATGTATATACGTACTTGTGTATCTATGTATGTATGTATGTATGCATCAATGTATGTATGCATCTATATATGTATGTATGTATCTATGTATGCAAAAATCATGATAAACAATTGTGTGGTATGTTTCTTATCATCCGATCGATTACTAAAGATCTTCACAAAAATGCATTTGAAGGGTATTTTGAAAAGTATTCATACTTTGAACTTTGCAAGTGCAGTGCGGGAGAATACCCGATAGTCTATATAAATTTTAAAATATTTATAAGCTCATCAAATTTATTTCATGACTTCATCTCTTAAATTCCTTTAAACTTCAAGGTAATCAATTGATTAATTCAAATGATCAATGCTTAAGTTCTTGATATAATTCAACAATCTAGTTTTAGATATTGCTTGAAAAGGGTTGTAAGAGGACCTACAACAGCCCAAATACTAAGGATCATTAGGAACCACAATATCATCTATGGGAAGCATTGGCATCAAATAAAAGAAAGTCCTTTGGGCTGCATTGACAGCAGCAGCTAGTCTTTCCCTCTCGCTCTCGCTTGGTCTCTCTCTATCTGTCTCTGTCTGTCTCTTTCTCAGCTTTTCGCAGTCAGAATGCAATTAGTTAATTAAGCGCAACTTGAAGTGTCCCCTCTGTGGAAAATTTATCACTGGAGAATCGCCGGCGTTTGACATTTCTGCAGCATCATGCAGACAATTTGCATATTTAATTGAACTAAACACGGCGCAAAAAAAAAAAACTTAAAAGAAGGGAAAAGACCGAAAAAAATCTAAATGGAAAACAAAAATTGTTTTCGACAATATTCTCAACTATTTTTTTTGACGGTTTTTTAATAAAAACATCGAAAATTACCTAGCTGGACGAAATGAGGAACCGGAGCAACTTGTGAGGCAAGGACGAATGGAAGATCTGCCGCGAATGGAAGATGTCCCGCGGCGAGGGGCGTTCCAGGGGTTAAATGCAAATGAGCTGAAGAAAAGATGCGCTGTCAAGGAATTATTTTTCGAGGAAAAACGAGCATTTGACTAGACGAGACGACGTCTGTCCCGACGTCTGTCCCGGTTGGTCCAACCCTTTTTGTCAAACGATTTTGATAGATCTGCAGTTGTCCCGTTTCTGGAACCGAATCCCGTTTGCCCGACTGGGCCATCTCGCCAGGGACGCTTTGCAATGTACATAGATGCGGCTGCTCAACAAATTAATTTGCCGCCAACTTTCAGTCTCTCTCTACCCCCCTCTCGCTGTCTCATCCTTTCTCTCTCTCTCTTTCTCCTTGGCAGCTCGCTTTCGCTAATGAGCTGCATCTCTCAAACATTGGGACTTTTCTCCATCCATGCCATTCTTTCTTTTCTTCCTTTCTGGCTTTGTCCTGGCTTGACCAGGGGCGGACACGCCTTGAGGTTTGGCTTTTGCTTTCATATCGCATCAAATCAAAATGTCAAAACAACTCGCCTCAAGGGTTGACCGCGCCAGAATTCTGACAGGTTTTCATCAATTGCAAGCTAGCAGATACCCTGTAGTTTTCCTAAAGCCATGGCATAACTTTATGATTATAAAATAGAATACTGATAAACTTAGCTATGAGGCTTCTCTCTGATTGAGTAAGAATCCAACTTTCGATTTGAGCTTGGGATGGATCATAAGATCTATATAAGTACTTACCAAATATCAGAGCAATGGCCAGCATAGTTCCTGAGCTCAATGGGAGCTCCATTTCGAACCCCTTTACAGATTGAAGAAAATCAAGCCAATTCCTACTATATCTAGACTCTTGATCATTTTTTGGCTTGGAGTGTGGCAGACCCTCACATACCAGATTTAGTAACTGCGACTCTTATAGTGCACTAGTTCAATGGGATGGCAGACAGAAAAGTTGCCGGCTCAAACCCAAAACTGCAATTATTAGCCTGATATAAGATTAACGAGACGCAATAAAAGTGAAAGAAATCTGACTTGAGCAAGGTACAACTCGAACCAAATCGAAATAGCAAAATTTGCTCTCTTTATCGTGCTTGAAAGCTAAGCTACCCTTTTAACACTTAGCACAGGGTATACAAAGGCAAGCTGACCAAAAGAAAAGCGCATGACGCGTGTCCGTTTAGAAAAACAAACAACGGGAAAAACTGGACAGACGAACGGACGGATGGATGGACAGTTGGACGGATTGAGGATCATTTGCAACCCTTTCCGCTCGTCCGTCGTCCGCTCGTCCGTCGTACTTTGCCCGTCGCCAGCAGTTGTTAGGCAGTTGGTCAGCAGCCAGCGGAAAATGCGCGTGAAAAATGAGAAAAACATTAAAATCGACGCGTTTGATGAGGGTCGATAAGATGTCATCATAAATGCGGCAAGTGGCTGGCATGGCGATGGGCGAGGCGGACGGGGGGGGAACAGAGGCAACTGTTTAGCATAAGTAGCATCTGCTGGCCAGGCAGCGACTCCAAGAAACAGGTTGATCCTTGGGCCGACTCATCCTCCGCCGCCAGCCACGCGCCATTTATGTAAATGCCAGCGGAGCAGCACCTGCACAGGCGCGGGCGGGGGCGGGGCGGCGGCAGGTGCTGCACAGGCTGAAGCCAATATAAAAATAGAAAACCAGCGACTGCAGCAGCAGAAGATCGAGAAACCGAACTGAGATGGGGGAAGGGGCAACTGATTAATGGCCATAACGAGGCCCGAGTTGGCAGAGAGAGAGTGAGAGCATGAGAAATCACCGTATTAGATTGCCAAAGCAAATGTTGGAAAAGTGTCCCGAATCCAGTTCCAACAAACGAACATTGATGGAAGAAAAATGAAATGGGAATTGGGAACAGGAACTGGCACAGGCTTCGCCTCTGGGCTAAGTCTCAGGCAATTAATGCGTCAGTTGCGCCGAAGCGGAAAACGGGTTCGCGGCTCGAGAAACTCGAACTTTGTGCGCAGCATTTGAAGAAGCATTCGACACGGACGCAGGCAGCTCCCAGGGCAGGACTCGGCGGTAAGAAATGAAAGAGATACTCTAAGAACTGAGGCTAGACTATGCTCAGGTTAAATACAATTAGATCTTAATCGGTTTTAACTATGCGAGGAACTGCATACCAAGTTTGGTGTAGGATTCTCTTATATTCCTTGAGCTGCGCACAAAATTTGTATTTATTGATACTATGAAAATTGGCAAAGACAGAGAAGAAAAACGATTAGCTCTTAATGCGTAGAACATGCGAGAATATGTATTGAACATTTTAGATCTTCAGCTTTTATAGTCTTCGAGAAAAACGCGATCACAGACTAACATACTAACTATCAAAGGATATCATGTATGTGTCCTTTAGCCTGAGCTCAAGGCCTACTTATAATATCTATTCAATCTCAATTGAGGCATAAAATCAGTCTGTAAAGTCTCCTGAGAGCATTGGCTATTGCAATTCTGCTTTGATTGGCGTTTCGTAAACGTTGCGCAGGCTACGCTGCTTACGCTACAAGCATTAAGTGAAAAGCGTCGGACTAGCAAGAGGAAAGTCGCCGATTCAAATGCAGCATTTCATTCGCTTATTTAATTGCTTATAGAAACGAATCGAAATATTTGTGTATTTAGCTGCATGGATACTTTTCTCCTCCTCTTCCGCTTTGTGAAATGCTTTTAGAACTAGATTTGTTTGTAGAACGAAGGCCCATTCATGCGACTGGACACGCGCCGCACAATGGGCTGTATTTGGGATTTGCTTTGTGTGCGTCTTTGCGTAATACCCTTTCTTGAAGGATTCGTTTCGGTTTTGGCCTAGGCAGACCTGTGTCGGATCCCTCTCTACCTGAACGTATGCAAACCCGAATGAGCGGCATTTGCGACACATTTGCTACGCCTTTCCACACGCCGGACTTAACCGATTCCGGCTTATTTATGAGCGGAGACCCGAGTCCATTAGCTGCTGCAAAGATCCGTTTCATTTTTCCATTTAGATTAGAATTCATATGCAAAATGCGCCAAACTGGCTGCAGGATCAAAGGATCCTTTCCAACTGAAATTTGGAGCAAACGATGAGCGGCAGCAACGCCTGAAAAAAAAAACAAAAGACAGTTGCACCTGTTCGCACCACGATTGACGGTCGTTTGTCCTGTCGCAAAGGACCTGCCACTGCCTGCAGTTGCACTCGCTTCTCCCTCTCCATCTCCCTCGCACTCTATTGATCGCCTATCGAGCCGGACGATGACTCTAAACGAGAGCAGCCCCGAATTTTGTCTGTGGACACCTTAATGAAGACGAGGACAGGTGCGCCGACATCTCGGACCCGAAGGGAACGCAAGACCTAAACTTAAACTCAATTCCCTCGCAGCGTGTCCTGTGCCCAGACGAACAAGTGCTCTAAAATGGTTTTATAACAGTGTTGAGAGCTAATCAAAAATGACTAAAACTTCGAAAAAAGTGATCACAAGAGTTATATTAACCGAGCACTGTGAAGAATATTGATTTACTTCATTTCCATTCATATAGAACATCAAGCTAGAGCTTCAAACAAGCTGCAAAGGGTATCTCATATTATGGAAAATGAATATTTATTGATTGCAAGAACTGTTCGCTGGCCACTCCGCCAGCATAATCAGGCAACCCTCTGCTGCCAATGTGGCCAGATCGTCAGCAGTTGTCTGACTAATTAGACGCTCCATACGCTAATTTCCAACAATTCTCTGCTTTTCGCACATGCCTCTCGGAATGGGCCCATGCCAAAAGCCATTTGTAAGCCGCGCAGCTGATGATGCGGGCCCAGGCTGCAATTCTCTCTCTCCCTCCCTCTCCCTCCGCCTCTCCCTCCCTCTCTATCACTCTGTGTTTCTCATTACATTCTTGCCACACGCCCCTGAGAGGTTCTCGAGTTTAATGATATTTCTGTTAATGTGCCGCATTCTCGTCGCGAGGCGTCGCGATTTATGGGCCGGGCCATAAAAACTTGTGGCTCGATCGTAAACTGGAAGAAAATCCTTCGAGCTGCAATTGTCCTTAACTGTTTATTCATGTAATATTGTCCCGTAATCGTGTTTTACGAGCAATTTAAGAAATTAATACACGAAAAAACTTGGCCCGTTTTTATGCGTTTCGTGTGACAACTTTGTGTGTAAATATTGTGGCCCAACTTTGAGATGCGGGAAACGGATATGAGGAAGAAAACGCGTCGGCTCATCAAAATCAAATGGTCAACGCCATAAAATGAGAAAAAGGGATATGCCAGAAGAGCCCAAGAAGAGGAAGACATTCAAAGGCGAAATCAAGTGTTTACCCAATGGGATGATGCTAAGAGTCATGGAAAGTTCATTGAGAGGATTCTTCAACATGCTGCAACGAGATCGACAGATTCGCATAAGAATCGCTTATCGGAATCCTAACTTTATTCTAGAGCTACCGAAATCCTTGGGACTTTAACACCTTTGACGCCCCAGTTGAGGCCCACAAGTTAATAAGATGAAGATTGTACTTTCTCTCGTATTCAGACTTCGTTAGGCCAAGCGATAAGTTCGGGTCTAGTCTTATCGAATCGGGATCAAGAAGCCGCAAGGCAAACAACTCGAAAGCTGAGAGCAATTGGTTTAAGTGCTTGAGAACCGGAAACCCGAACGCAGATCGCTTAATGGAAAGCAATTAGACCAAATGCAAGCCCAAGCGCAAACACAGCCTCTTGGGCGAACCACCTTTGACCCCTTTGCCACAGGCAAAAGGATGACCCGCAAAGAATTTTAATTGCCCTTTTCTTATCCTGCAACAGATCGGCATTAATGTATCTATTAGTATTGCGTTTGGCATTGTTCGTGTCAAAGTTTGTCGTGCAAACAACATTTACATACGCAATCGTATGGGACAACAAAGGACAACCCTTTCCTCTCCCTCTTCCTCTCCTTCACCCTATCTCTTTCTCTCTTTCCTCTTTCAAATGCAAATGCGTATCGATTGAATCGTTTGATCCTGCGGTTTAGCTAGCCAAAATTCGGTTACCCTTAAACGGGAGCAGAACTCAATCAAGGATCATTCGAAGATCCTTTGTGCCGGGTGGGCGTCTACCTTGAAGTTTCCTCATACCTTATATTGCCGATCAAATTGCTTAGGCATTGTTATTCAGAGACAAAAATTGATTTTTGAACTTGTGTTTAAACAAATTAAACATATCTTAAATCATATATCGTTTGGCTATGTATAAGACCTAGTATAAGTACGTCATTTGGCTATGTATAAGAGCTAGTATAAGTATATCATTTGGCTATGTATAAGACCTATTACATGCTCATTCAGCTCATATACATATATCATTTGGCTATGTATAAGACCTAGTATACTTATACTTATAAAACCTAAACATGCTTATTGTTTAAGACACAGTATAAGCATATACAAGGTCTTATACATAATGAACTATGATTGCTTACTTAAAGTAGGTCTTCGACGTGGTCTTATACTTCTGCAGGAGCTAAAGCAAAAGGCTTCTCAAGTCCAAGAAATGACAGGATCTTGAGCAAGGACGAAGGCGCCTTCACTCTTATAACGTTATATAATGCTTTTTAACGCAGAATCTCAAATTTTGAAGCAAAAGAGATCACTAAAAGGCACAGGATATCAGATATGTTTAGTAGCAACAAGATCTGATTGAAAGAAAAAGGACGCAACGAAATCTGTGTGCGACAAGATTTCAATAATATTGTCTCCAGATAGATCTTCTATGAGAAGAAACCCCCTCGAGGGCTCTGACGAGCAAGCCAAAAGAGAATTAATGAAACCAGAAAAAAGGGAAAACCGAATGAAAATCCAATTTCACACGTTTATCGCTCGCATTTCGGACAGAAGCAGAGCGGCACAGGACAACGCCAGGACAGGACACACTCAATCAGGACAAACCAAATCCCAAGGACAAATTCCCGCTTTGGCGCGAAAAAACCCGAAACCCAGCCCGAGCCCGAGTCGGAACACAAGATGTCCCAAAAATAAAAAGAAAAAACAAAACCAAGACGCGACAAAGTGAGGTGAGGTGAGGTAAGGTGAGGCCAGAGAGGGAGAGGGAGAGGGAGCATTCAGGACATGGCACGAATAATGCGCACACGTCACATTGATTAATCGTCTCGTCTTCGCTGCGCCCCTCTCTCTCTCTCGCTCCTGCTCTCCCTCTCTCTCTCGCTCTCGCTCTCGCAATCAGATCCTTTGACAAATACAAATAGTTGGCAAAATGGGAATTCCAAGAGCTGCGAGCTCTGGAACTTATCGCGCACGTCGCTCGGGATTAGTGCGCTTTCTTTGCCTCCCCTCGTTCCTTGATCGTACTGTGGTCCTTTGGTCCTTTTGGCCCTCTTGCTATCCCCGCGTCTGCTCCATTTATTGACAGTCGCAATTGCCTTGCCATTGACATTGATTGAGTTGCGCGCCAGCAAACGCAACTTTATCTGGCCAGCTGCTCCGATCAGGATCTGTGCCAAAATATAAAAAGGCAACTGCTTTATTCTAATTTTTAACAATTTATACAGTTTATATTTTAGTTAATGCGCTTGGTCACTTCGCCTTGGCCCCTTGACTAGACCCACATGCCCCGCTCCCTTGACTATTTCCGGCACTTAACCCATTTCGGGTTCTGCAACTGGCGGCCACTTGAACCAATTGCCAGACACTTGAGAACTTGCCACGCATTGCGCATTGCGTTGGTGTTGCAAATGCACGCCACGTGCCAAGGAACCTCACACACACACAAACACATACACACAAACACACACACAAACACAAACACTCGCACACACACACACTCGCACACACACACACACCCTCACACGCGGCGACAGCTGTCCCCTGAGTTCGTTTCGTTTTTTTTGTAATACCCTGTACTTAAAGTTACTGTGCTAATAGGGTATACTGAAGCTGTGTCTGCGTAAGCTGTATCTGCGAGAAGATAAAATATCTACATATATATTCTTGATCACAGCCAGAAACTTTCAAACAAGCTGGAAACATCAAATCTGTTATGGCTAGGTATAGGGTATAGATATGAGGTTTACGTATATCGAAAAATTATAAGCTCGATAAATATCGATTAACAGGTGAGCACACCTCGAACATTTGGCTTGAAGAGAGATCGCATTTGGTATGTTGTTTCTTTTGGGAGCAGTACAGGGTATTTGCTCTTCGGGCAGCCTATATTTATGAACTGTTTTGTTTTTTTTGCTTGCTTCTCAGTTGCCCAATTTTTGGCGCAATTGCCGCAAGGTGTGCCGCACGCCGACGCAGGCGAGCTCTCAGGAGCTCAAGGATCTGCGACTCTTATGTGACAAATCAGAGCAGGGGCCGCTCGTGCGCCCGGCAGCTGCGCCGAGGCGCAACTCAATTGAGCGCACAGCGCACAAAGGACGAGGAGCAGCAGCAGTCGGAACAATGGCAAGGTCTGGGCATATTTACTTAAAGGCATTTAATAGACATTTAAGGAGAGCCTTTTGCCCAGCTAACGACCCACGCATTGCACATTGATCCTGCGGCTGAATCCTGTGCAGCTGTTTGGTGGCGTCAACAATTTTCCATATGCCTTTTGCATAACTTGGTTCTGGCTGGCTGCCTCATAGGCTGTAACAAGGCCCTAACAAGCCGCAGGACAACCTATGCTACCCACAAGTATTGCACCATATATCCAGCTAGCCATGTCCTTAAGCCCATATACAACAAAACATTTGTACTTGGTCTATGCAAATTTATGCAAATTGCAGCCACTACGCGAGGGGGAGGGGCAGGGTAGGAGCACCTACCCAAGCGCTACCGAGCACTACCGGGCACTACCGAGCACTGCCGGGCACTGCCGGGTACCCGCAGTGCCTGCTGCGCCGCACAGGTGTGTGATAAATGCCATGTAAATGCCTGGACAGGATATGCGCTGTATATAACATATATGTGCAGGATATTCACGCATTTCATATAGCTGAGCAACAACTGGCAAACAGGGTAGTTCAACGACTGCTTCTGCTGTGCCTTACCGTACCCGCCCCTTTACTCAACTAAAAGTTTGATATGAATACAAATTAAGATTTGAGTGCTACAAATAGTTCATGTTAAAACCATTTTTAAGTATTTCATGTGCACATAAACTTATTTGGGCTGTACATAACCTCAAAACTGAACTAAGAGAACTGCAGAAAAATGGAGCTACTAGTTATACATTTCATGATATTTTACGTTTGTGACGATATCTAAATCAGATCGATTGAAATTAAGAGATATTCCTTTCGTATACCCTTTAGTATACCCCATTTGACTGCAATATGATACAGCTGCCTATGTTAACTCAGCTCTCGGTAAAGATATCGATATGAAATTCGATACCGATGCTTCTTTTGGTCCAAATCAGCATATATATTGAGATCGTCCGGATCGTACCACTATATCAGATGGTCGCCAAAGTAACGATTTTTTGTGCAAAAGATCTTATCTCTGTTCAACATTCCTTTACGAAACTTGGACATTGCTAGTTTAACTCTCCTCCTAACGCATTCGCCAAACTTCATGAGAATCAGACTGCAATACCATATAGCTGTCTATGTTAACTCGGCTTCCAGTGAAGCGATCGAGATGAAATTAGTTGAAGATGCTTCTTTTAGCTGAAAGAAAGTAAAGATGTCGAGCTCGGCTGAATCGATGCACTATATCATAAAGCTGACATGGTAATAATCCCTCCAAATATGCGTAATAAAATATCATATTCCTTTCTCCTCTTGCCTCTCTCTCTCTCTCTCTGTCTCCCTCCCTCTGTCTCTCTCTCTCTCTCTCTCTCTCTCTCTCTCTCTCTCTCTCTCTCTCTCTCTCTCTCTCTCTCTCTCTCTCTCTCTCTCTCTCTCTCTCTCTCTCACTCTCTCCCTCTCTCCCTCTCTCTCTCTCTCTCTCTCTCTCTCTCTCTCTCTCTCTCTCTCTCTCTCTCTCTCTCTCTCTCTCTCTCTCTCTCTCGTACGCTCTGGCGTTCTTTCTTTGCTGGAATTCCAAAAGTTCCCAAAAAATTGCTACTAAAAATTGTTCTAAAAGATCGAAGTTTATTCCTCAAAGAATAAATAATGAACAACTTCACTTTTTTACAATCTTGGCAATTTTATTACGACAAAAAAAATATGATTATAATTTAATTTGGTAGATCTTAAATTGGAATGTCAGCTTGATGAAGGCAATTGAAAGCTTTTAGCAACAATTTTGCTAAAATCAAAAACTAAACAAACTAAAATGCAATTCTCAATTTTCTTCACGTAACAAATAACGAAAAAAAAAATGTTTAAAATTATTTCGACAGCCAAATGTTAGTTGAATTTGAATTCCGCGCGAAACCCGCTTTTACTGCTCCTCGTGAAAGGAGAAGCTGAGCCGCCGCTTGGTCGCCGCCTCCAGCACGCAGGCCCCAAACGAGACGAGCTCCTCGTCCAGCTCACAGTCGCTGGTGGAGTTGTGTCCGCTGTCGGGGCTGATGTGGCGCTGCTTGACGCGGGGTTGGGATTGAGAGTGGGAGGGAGCGCGGGAGTGGGGCAGCTTTTGGGCGGACCGCGAGGCGGCCGCCAGCAGCTTCTGCGCCGATTGCCGCACGCTCGACGAGATCTTCGTCGCGATCTGCCGCTTGCGTCTCACCACGCGCTGCCTGCGCAGCTGCAGCGAACGCCGCTTGCCCTGCCCCACTCCCATTCCCAGTTCCAGTCCCAGGTCCGCTCCAGATCCCGACTGGGAAAGTGGCTGTGGGGAGCAGACTTCCCGCTCCTCGTAGGTATCCGGATGCACAGGTGGCTGCCAGTACTCGCACAGATCGCTGGCCGGATCGAAGGCGGGTCGATAGGTGGGCGAGTAGCTCGTGGCTGTCGTGGCAGCAGCTCGAGCAGTCGAGATGAGACGCTGATGAGGCTGCGGCTGCGGCCTCTGACGTGACCGCTGGCGCAGACGGGAATGGGAATGGGAACGGGATCCAGCACGAACACGAGCTGGCGGCTTGCGCGTGCTCTCCAGAATGGCATCGATCATGCGCTCCAAGGTGACATCGCCCATTTGGCTGGAACTGAGCGTCGTCTGCTCGGCACTAGGAACTGCAGCAGGAGCAGAAGGAGCAGGGGGAGCAGCTTCCACTTGGTCACTGGCAAGTGGCTTCTGTTCTAGGTAGCGCGGCTTCTCGAAGTAGCTGTCCGGGATGCCCATGCCACGCAACGCCAGCAGCGCTCCTGGAAAGATGACGTTGTTGTTGTTGTTCTCTCCACTCTGGTCGACCCAGTAGCTGGGCGAGTACTCCGCCTCGAAGGTGGGCAGGGTGGAGGCATAGACAGCGGGCTTCGCCTTGGCCGTAGGCGTGGCCGTCGGCATGGCCATGGGCGTGTGGAGAGGCGACATGATGTTGCTCAGATCCCGGAGCAGAGGAGTACGTGCACCGACTCCAGCTGCGGCGGTGGCGGCGGGCAGCGGCGTCGAAGTCAATTGATTCTCCTTGTCCAGATGGAGGAGGCCCGGCAGCAGCGATTGCCGCTTCAGCTTGAGCCGCTGCGTCAGGGGGGCGGCTGTGCGCATGGGCGTGGCTGCTGCCTGGAAGTCGCTGTAGCTGCTGATGACATGATGGCCTGTGGCCGGGTCTTGCTGCTCGGCCAGGTAGGAAGGGCGCGGCTGGTTCACAGCCCACTTGAGCATGTTGGCAGCTGTTGCGAGAGTCTGAAAGTAGCAAGAGGATCGAGTTAAAGATGCGCAGGATCGGGATCTGGCTAGTTAGGCCTGAATTGCCATTGTCTGCCGGCAACAAAGCAAACATATTTAAATAGAAGCAGAAAGGGGATCGCAAGAAACAGGCTCAACTTGTGGCGCAACTAGTTTCCTTTTCGCAAGGATTTCAAATTCGCACTCGCCGCGGCAGCTTTTGCCGGCAACAATTGAAAGCTGCCGCCGAGCAACAAAGCCAGCGGCAACTGCCACAAACGGAAGGCGCGCAAAAAGCTACACACAAAAAAAAAACAGGAAAAATAGAAAGATGAAGTTGGGCAACGAGAAGCCGGCGATGCCGCAGCCAGCTGCGAGCCGAGCCGAGTCGAGCCTCCCGATTTGGCCTCTATTTTGGGTGGTTCGAAATGGAAAATGGTTGCCCTGCCCTTTGGCACACTCGCTGTCCATTTGGCATTTAAATGTGGCTCAAGTGGAACGAAGCACTCGAGAATGCGCGAAAGCATTTTGCGCATTTGGCCGCCTCGTTTTGCGCTCGAGTCCACTTCAGATGGGCCACAAAAATAATAATACAAATGAAAATATAGCAAAAAAAACTGGATAGAACAGCTGCATTTGCCACGCCGAACATCAAATGTTCTTTCATGCACGATACAGTTAAGCTATTCCTCCAGGCTCGACATATATACTCATATGAGCTATAATAAGCATATGTCCCAAATTTCATGAAGATATCTTCACTGGGAGCCGAGTTCACATAGGCAACTATGTGATATAGATATGTGATATGATATAGAGAAACAAAAAACGAGTTTTCCATATAAAGACTGCGATTTTAATCGAGTTTTTCTATGAGAACTATATGATATAATAGTCCTATGAAAGCAAACTAGGAATAAATATGGCTTTGGGCTACAAATAGCATATGTTCAAAGTTTCGTAAAGATATCTTCACTGGAAGCTGAGTTCTCATAGGAAACTATATGATATAGCACTCGAATATTCATAAGATTTTTCAGATATGTTGGGGGAGTAGAAAAGCGCGTAGAATTGAAACTTGAATGGGATATCGCAGAAAACAATTAAGTATTTATAGAAAAACTTGATTTTTAAGCGATTTTCTCTATGAGAGCTATGTGATATTGTGGACCGATCCGGCTGACTACGAGATATAATGGGAATTACTGCCTAGTTTCTTGAAGATAGCTGAAAAACTGAGGGACGCGGCTTATCAGGAATATAGATACTCAATAATCTCGGATTTATCTGCCAACACATTTGGCGCCAGAACTAACATACCCTCTGGCAGGGTATCAGAGGCAAGCCCAAAAGCTTTAAGCCAAACGTGACGCACGCGCACAATTTGGAATGCATTTCGTATAAGGAGTCCGGATGCGATGATTTCGAAATGGGGTGTTTTATAATTAAATTTCTCACAGAACACTTGAGAGTCGCCTCGCCGACTGCTCGGCGGAGGGTTGGCTGATTTTCCATATTTAATGCATTTTTAATAGCTAATCGCAATGCACTTGTCTCCTTATCTTTACCTTTTTACGTTTTCGGGGGTAGCTTGTTTTTATCCAAAAACTCAATTTTCACACGACAAAAAAAGAAACACAAAAACCAGAAGAAAAAAAAACGACGTTTAAATAATCCAAAAAATCCGTAAAGTGCAAAAGGTAAATGAAAATATTCTCGCAGCTCGCGTCTTGAACGAACGAAACGGAACGGAACGGAACGTCCTGTCAGAGCCGCAGACGCAATGTGACTGATTCTCGCCAAGCACGTCATGTTGCGTGCTCAGCTCTGCTTGCAGCCAGCCAGCCAATCAACCACCAAATGCTTACGCTCTCTCCCTCTCTCGCTGCCTCTCACGCTCTCCTTATTCTTATTCCCATTTACATGCAGTTGCCTTGCTTGTATGGGTATTTAGGCTGCTGGAATTTGTGGGAGAGCGCGCCAAAATAAAAAAAAAGGAAAGAAAAACAAAAGAGCGCGCAGCAGAGAGCGCTGACGTCGCTGCAGATTGAAATTGAAATCAATTCAATTCAATTTTTGATTGAAATGGCAGCAAAGGCAATTTTGATTGACTAATTGATTTGGCTTGCGATTCGAGTCCGAGTCCTATATCACGTAGCTGCCTATGTGAGCTCAGCTCCCAATGGAGGAATGTTGATAAAACTAGGTACAGATGTGACTTACAGATCGAAGCAGTATATATCTCGATTGATCAAGCAGATCGACCCACTTAATGTTGAGAAAAGTGTTTTATTCTCCAGCAATCCTAGCCAAACTTGCTCCCACTTTGCGCCTAACATAAGAGGAAGACATTAAGAGCTTTGGACAAACATTTCACGCTCCTAAAGAACCTAAACTAACCCAACTAAAAGCAATCCAAGGCAATACTGTCAAATGCTGTCGTGAGCCGGGATTCAGTTCAGTCGCCAGCACACATTCCATTTAGCTAGTCTCGTGCAGAGAGAGACAATGTTTGAGATGGATTTTCGAAAACATGTTCTTGCCTCGACGAATCTGTTTGTAATCGCGCTTACCTTTGTCGTGTTCACCGTTATGGAGGATAAGATAAGTTGCCTGGTCACGAGCGCAGCGTATCAGCTCCAGGGGAATCCGGCCAGCCAGGTGCTCGGCGATGGGGAGACGCTGTTTAACCTGTGGCTCGTCATGTGCATCGTATGCCTGGGCATCTTCTGGCTGATGCGGGAGCAGTTGACCGTCGATTTCAATGGGCTGATCCTTCAGCAGCGCGAGGCCGAGAATATGCTCAGCATGCAGATACACGTCCTGGCGAACATCAGCCCCAGGGTCGTCAATTTGGAGGAACAAATACAGGCAGCTGTCGAGCGATGCGCTATTGAGAACTGAGTGAGTCAATCGAATTGAACAACGCATTCAATTTCAATTCGTTGCAGCAATCAATTACACGATTCAATTAAATCATCAAGTGTTTTTTTTCTCTTTATATGCATTAAACTGAATTTAGTATTTAGAGTGGTTGAAGCAAACAAATTTGAGTTTCGTTTT